>JBBBDQ010000441.1:4355000-4677500 GCA_037127315.1 Ascarosepion bandense
AACTCTCATATAACGGGGATTTTTTGAACGCACAATTCTTAAAATTAAAATCCCTGTTATGTGAGTGTTCTTAAAAAAAATGGTAAAATCAGTTATTGCCAATCACCTGAGAACAACACATGATAGAAACCTAGGTCACGTAATAACTTAAATTAAATATATATATATATATTTAATTTATTTGAAAATGCAGAAAAGCATTCTTCTTTAATGATCCTTTTCTACTAATCTTCTGCGTGAATAATATGTTGATAAATATTAAAAAAAAAAATACAAGGTGGAAAAAAAATAGCCAATATGAAGGGTTGAGTATAAAATGAAAAAATTCACTGACAGCTTTTGTTTGCTCTCTTGGTTTTTTAAAAAGTATGTGAGTGAATTTTTCTATTTTATACTCACAAGGAACCCTTTACAAACTGTTGATCAAGCCAGATAATGCATTCTTCCCAGAAACACTGACCAAGGTCTGCACAGCACAGTTGCAATATAAAGCAGAAGGACCTCTGTGTGTGTTGAAGAAACACAAATGTCTGTCTGTAACAGGGATGTGCTCAGAAACAAGGCCATTTTTATATATATATATATATATATGTGTGTGTGTGTTAATATTATATATATCAGTCAGTTAAGTGCCATACGTGATACACGTTTGGGCGATCATGTCTTAAAAGGGACATGACTGACTGAACAGAAGATTATCCCGCAGTATGTTACTAATACTTTCTGTGGTAGACTGGTTGCCAACCAAAGCCATAGCACTCAATATGTCCTGTTATTTTACCCATAACTGGAGAAAAGAGATGGATTAATATCTTTCCCAAGGGTATTTGAGAATAAGTGAATGCAAGGAATTCAACTGGAATTTGAACTCAGCTCCCCGATTTCTCATTCCAAGCCGATACCCACTGCACCACAACACACATCCAGAATAAAAAAAAATAAGGAAAAACTGTACTTAGCCAACCTTTCTTTTCTTCTTCTTAAGAGCTTTATCAAGGCAATGCAATATTTATTATGATGTATGTGCTTAAATAAACATTTGAAGGATGCCATTGGATTATCAAGGTTTATAAATTTGAGAATGTGCATGAATGTCCATCAGGTGGTTGAAAGGTTGGTCAAAGCATGCGGGGGACAATGTGTCCGAATTAAAAGTCTGATGAAAAGTAAAGTGAGCGAGTAATATTCAGTATCTTTTTGTCATATAGTTTGGATTGTGATTATGGTATGAGATGTACGTTTGTGCTGTACATCTTCAAAGACTGAATTGATGGATTTAACCGTTTTCTTTAGATTTTTCGACATATTTGTTGTTGTGTATGTAGACTTGGGAAAGTAGTATTTTTTTCAGGAGAGGCAAGATCAGACATAGATTTATATTTTGATAATATTCGATGGCAGTACGCTTGAGGATTTATTTTCCTTATGTTTAAATTACTTTCTCTTCTGATGAGTGTGACATGTTTTAGATCAAAGTTTGTGGTTGAATTTATTTCTGTGTATGACAAGTGCATTAAGCTATTTTTGAGGTGCCTTTTGTGTTCATAGATAGATTTTTTAAATTTCTACATGTTTTCTCAGTATATATTGAAGAACAGTTTTGGGGACATGTTCTGATTATATTCATCATGGTTTTGGAAGTGGTTGTGACTATTCAGATGTTGTTTAGATGGAATAAGTTTTTCTTGATGGTGGCTGTTATAGAGTTGGTAGTGTTATGTATCTATTTTTGTTTAATTTATTATTGTGAATAAAATTGTAATTTTGTTGTGGATGAAGTGATATAGATATTGGAGGTTTTCTTTGTGTTTTCTTCTTTGGGTAAATATTAGGAACTGCAAAGTCTTAATGCTCTTAAGTAGAAACCTATAATTCAAGTATACAAGTGCAGAGAATGAAATGTGTTGACTAAGTACAATTTTTCCTCTTGTATGTTTTTTATTCATTTTGTCTCTTCTACAAATGCACTCCATCTGAAAATATTTACATACACATATATAAAAAAGTTTCATGCAGAACACAATTTTCAGGTTCTGAGTTAAGATAGCACTTGAAGATTGCATTGTGCATAAAACTCTGAGTTGTGCTACCAGTGAGGATAAATATTTATATTTATTAATATATAATTCATAGCTCATATATATTGCATCAGCCATTGTTTTATTTAGACTACCACTCAATATGATATATATATTTTATTTCTCTACTTATCTGTTTCAGTTTGTCTTATTTAGATAGTCTTAAATGTATTTTTTACATTTTTTTTTATTATATGAGGGAGTACTGAAAATTTCTCAGACTGGCTAAGAAGCAGCTCAAACAAGTTTCTCACTGGCCAGTTAGAGATGTATTCTGGCATAAACACTTTTCAGCACCCTAATGGAATTTCTAACAATTACAATACTTCACTGGTATATTCCTGTCTTGTATTTTCAAGTATATATTGTGTCTCTGGTACGCTAAATACTGACACAGTGTGTATCAAAAAGTGTGCTTTTTATATAGTGCCATATATAATCTACAAAAAATTATGTAATACTATTTTGAAGTAACTTATTTGAAAGGGTCATGCGATTTATTTAAAATTTGCCTTTTTCCTATCTTTTGTACAGAGGCAGCTTTTAGACAGAGTTTTGGAAGATATCTGCAACATAATGGGAAACACATCATCGTCATCATCACACACATCATGTAGCTCCCCGCCATCACTCCCTACCACCACTATTACCTCGTGTAACTTCATGTCCATCCAGCCACAATTTTATGATGGTGAGTCTTTCACAAACCATTTCCTCTGAGATTTATTGCGGCAATTAGATCTTTGACTTTTAAAAAATTGCATCTAACAAGCGCATGATTTAAAAAAATAAACTGTCAAATGTATACCTAAAAACTTGAATGATTACTTGGAGTTATCTCCCTTGGATCTCAGAACAAGATTATTTTAGTTGGAATTAACTTGTGTCCATAGACAAAATTTGTTTCTATTATTACAATCATTTATATAATAATCGTTTTAGCACTAGCTAAATGGAACAGAAACAAAGTGACAGAACCAAACAGAATTGTGATAGAGATGCTGGCAGCCTCAGACAATTTCATCATAAACAAGATTATAGAAATAATAAATGAATTCTACAACAGTGATGATATACTGGTAGACTTAAATTTATTTTCATAGCACTGCCTAAGAAGGTAGGAGAAAACAAATGTGAACTTCATCAGACAATCAGCCTAATGAGCCATATACCAAAAGTAAGCATTTAAATTCTGATGAATTTAGTGTGAAGCAAAATCAGACTGGAAATAGGATAAGAACAGTGCAGGTTCATCAAAGAAACCAAAACAAGGAATATGATATTTATGCTCAGAATGCTTCCAGATGATAACAGATGTACGCTACCAAGCATAATTATTCGGCCATCCCAGTATTTTTACAAGAAATTATGTGTTTCATACTATTTTTCTAAATGAAAATAAAACGGTTCTTTTGTCATTATTATTTTGCAAAATTTTACAATTATTCACTTGGCAATAGATACTTTTTTTTTCTTTTTTTTTAAAAATCATATCACCCTGAGCAAGGCGGTAATGCCACTTATGTGCAGGGGTATACGTAAGAGTGAAAAGATTGGAAAAGAGAAAGCCGGAAACCGCATCCTAAACAAGGAACAAGGGATGAGCCTCTTCACCTGTTCAATAGACATGGGTGGAGTGTGAACCGGGCAATAGTTTAGTCTATCTACTCCAATGAGTTTAGTCTTTCTACTCCAATCTAAAAAATTGTATGAAATATATCATTTTTTTAAAACACTGGGGGTGGTCTCATGATTATGGCCGGTAGTTTATGTACATGTATATTAATAAATGATTTAGATATTTTCCTATATATAAAGATTATGATAAAGGATAAATCATTATTTTACTTACATCAACATGTCAGGTGTTTATAAAAATATTATCGGAAACAAATTTATTGTTTGATATGAAAATATCTATGTATGTTTATGTAGAGGGCACTTTGATGTGGTGCAATGGTTACAGATTTTCATAAACATACACTACTAGGCCACCCTAGGTTTTTAAAAGAAATGATGTATTTCATACTATTTTTAGTATTTATTCGCAAGTGGATAATTCTAAATGAAAATAGAATGGTTCTTTTGTTATTATTCACTTTGCAAAATTTTACAAGGCAAGGAAGTAAAGATGAACTCGTCCGAATCACCCTAAATTTTCTTCATTCTTTCATTGATGAAACTGTAATATAGGTAATTATTAAATATTTATAAATTCATTTGATGCACATGTTATTGTGCAGTATTAACTACAGTTATTCACTTGGCAATAAATACTAAAATATGAAATACATTTTTTTAAAACACTGGGGTGGCCTAATGATTATTGCCAGGAGTGTATATTTATATTCTATAGATTATGCAAAGGCATTTAATGAAGTATGCCACAAAGGTATATTGGAACTGCTCAGTAACCATGTTACATTTGGGAAGGTTATTAGAATAATCAAGAATCTATGCAGGTAGCAAACCACCTGCATACAAATAGAAAATGAACTCACGAGATACACAAAAGTAGAAAGGGCTGTAAGACAAGGATTTGCCTTCTCACCAGATTTATTCAGCCTATACAGCAAGGTGATTCTGAGAGAATCAGACGTCCTACCAGGATTCATTATTAGTGGTCACAATCTTAACACCATAAGATATGCGGATGACACAGTGTTGATAGTAGACATGGAAAGAAAAGTACAAAAATTCCTACTGATGATATTGAAAGAAAGCAAGAAGGAAAGATTAAATATCAACTGCAAGAAGATAGAATGCAGGGTTTTTTTACCAAAAGGATGAGCCCAAAATGAAATTGCAAATCAGAGATGCTGGGAATCAAACAAGAAATTTAATTATCTGGGAAGTGTTTTAACAGAAAATGGAAAGAGTGACTCAAAAATCCAAAAGTTTATTGGGAGAGCCAAAGATGCATTCCATAAGCTAAGCAAAGTATTAAAAAAATTTCACTAGAAACAAAAAGAAAGTACTACACTGTTACATGATATCTGTCCTCCTGTATGACAGTGAGTGCTGAACAAGAATAGGATTTAAGCAATGAAAATATGGTTCTTTAGAAGGATGCTGAGGATGCCATGGACTCTACATGTGACCAGTGACAATGCTTTTGAGAAAATCTAAGCAAAAAAGGCAACTCATATTTAACATCTTGAAGAGACAGTTGGGATTTCCATGGTACACAATGAGGAAGGAGGGCTTGGAAAATCCGATACTCATGGAGCACATACAGGGTAAAAGGAACAGAGGAAATCAACACATACTTGGCAAGCTTGAGTAAATTGATGGTGGAACAGGATTTAGGAGAAATAACAAAAAGACAAAATTTATTAAGAGCTACAAGGGACAGGAAAATATGGAGAGCCATGATTGCCTACATCCTGAGGGGACACATTACATAAGGTAAACAGTAAAACATATATTCAGTGGATTTTAATTTTACAGATATTATTTCTTATTCTTTTAAATACTATCTGATTATAAATAAAATTTGATCTCTTAATTATTTTGTTTATATTTTAGATCCAGAAATAAAGTTAACTAATAATAAGTTGGTCATCCGTTAGGTCGAGATTGACCTGAATACTCCTTTTTCTTTTACTGTTACCTTGTGGTAGGGGTGGTCACAACTTCTATCGTTACCTTGTGGTAGGGGTGGTCACAACTTCTATCTCTGAATTTCTCCACTTACCCTTGATCCTTCTCTTTGTTGCTGAGTGTTCAGCAGAGTGGCATCAAGTACCATTTTTAAAGTCTTTGGTATCACATGACTAGAAATCAAAATCAAAACCTCACACACAATATTAATAGAACCCCAAAATCTACAAAGTTTTAAATAAAAATCCAATAATTATAGATTTATAAAAAAAGAAAATTCAGTATCAATTATAGTTTTACTAGCAGTATAGCCCAGCATTGCTCAGGTGTAATGAAAGCTTTAAAGCTAATCCATGGTCCTGGAGCTCAGACTTTTTGGACGTTGGCACAAAAAACTAAAAAGCAATAGTTGTTTCCAGTTAAAGCAAAACTGTAGACTGAAAGAAAAATGAATGGATGTAAGTTAAATTTTGATTTCCTGTTATTGATATCAAATAAGTTTTTTTCGTCGTAAACTGAATTTTGAAGGCTAAATAAGTCCTCTGAGTAAATGGTATCATGGCTGAGACTAAGAACTACAATTATACCTACTTAGAGCCAAACCCGAAGCAAAAACTAAAATAAAAGAGCTGAAAAAATAGACATACAGGCAGATAAACAGACACACACAAACATCTTGCCTTTTATATATATATTATCGATTTTCTGCACTATTGTAAGAACTGCAACCTTGAAACTTCTGAATATTGTTTCTTATATCTTTGTCTATGAGTGCATCAAATTCGATTAAAATCAGACCCCTCCTTCTCCAATTTTTTTGATTATCGATTTTCGATATTTATCGGGGGTACCTCAACACACAACCTAGCTAAGAACACTTGCAGACACTTATTATATAACTGTGTAAATTTCAAGAAAATCGGTTCAGCCATTATGGAGTCTATAGGTAACAGATACATACACACATGCACACAAAGTTTCATTTATAAATAAGTTGAGATAAAATCACATTATTTCTGACTATAAATCTAAAAAAGTCTAATGAATGTCAACCAACTTGAAAATAGGAAGATCAGCATTAAAGAATTAATAAAACTGCATTACTATAAATAATTTATGCAAATATATACCATAAATGTGTTTCAAGTAATTTTTTCATTAGTATTGAAGCTCCACAAAATACTAAACAATATGAAAATTTCATTGGAAAAGTGTGCGGAAATGTTAAGTAATATCAACTTTCCAATACAACATTGAATCCTGAACAGTTTCCTCACAGAGGAAGAAGAGACATGAGGCAACAGTAATATGGTTCTTCAGAAGGAGGCTGTCTAATGAATGTCAACCAACTTGAAAATAGGAAGATCATACAAAATGAACTGGGCATGCGAGCAATAAAATGAAAATCAGGAAGAAATTTCTAGAACACCCGAGTGTAAATGAATGACAGAACATTGAATGGAAGGAAGACAAACATTGCTAACAACAGTGATTCCTGAACACTTCCTTCACAGATGAAGACATGACTTGAGCCAACAGAAATATGGTTTTATAGAAGGATGCTGGGAATACTATAGATGGAACATGTGTACAATGAGGAATTTTTAAAACAAAAAGACACATTTACTTTGAATCAGAAAGAGAGTTGAAATTTTTGAGGCACATGAGGAAAGTGGCCTTGGAAAATTTGACACACATAGGACATAATGAAAGTAAGAAAAACAGAGTGAAATGGCAAATAACTGACCTAACAAGCTTGTGTAAAAGAATGAAGGACACAACAGGGAATGAAAGGAAAAAATGGCAGGAAGTTGTGAAGAGCCAAGATCAGCATGACACATGTAAAATAGGCATTAATAGAAAATTATTTCGGTGATCTTCATCCACAGTTATTGAGAATATAAACATAATTAATCAGTCAGTTAAGGGATATACATGACACATGCTTGGGGGATAATGTCGCGAAAGAGATATGAGTGATTCAGCAGAAAATTTTCCAGTAGTAGGTTGCCATTATTTTCTGCAGTAGACTGGTTGCCAACCAAGTTGATAGAACCCAATATATTCCACTAACCTATAGCTGGAGAGAGAAGCTATGGATTACTACCTTTCCTCAGGGTATTATTTGCATGTAAGTGAGTGCAACAAATTCAACTGGAATTCAAACTTGGCTCACTGATTTCTCATTTCACGTCACCACAACACACGTGAAATTCTGAGGTTGTCTAGCATCTTGGGTAAATTGACAGTATTTTTTAATCTGACAGTTTTAGTTTCTAATTTACCACAAGTCTGTTAATGTGTTTCTTTTCTGAGTTAATTCCAACTATTTTTCTTTTCACTCTTACTACAAAGTAAAGTTCATAACTGAAATCAAAGATGATGCATAATATCCTGGACCACTCAACAAGGGAAATGTACCTTGTGACCCTTGCTATCTTTCAACATTTATTTATATTACAAATTAAACTAAGCGCAAATGACTACATTAAGGATGAAACATTTTTGTGGGTTTTGACATCATTCTGGTGTCTTTGTTTCCATCCAAATCTGAGAATTTGTTTTGCTCAGAATTGAAAAAACTATATATAAAATTCACTATTTTTTTATTCATAATGTTAAAGGGATTAAAATTATTCAACATTTTAACAAGAAAGATTTCAAACTTTTGTTTAAAATAGCCACAAAGCATTGTTGATTTATTCAAGATGGAATGATCTATTATTACATGTCTTTAATTTGTATTTAGATCAGTCAGTTAAGTGCCATACGTGAAACACGCTTGGGGCGATCATGTCTCGAAAGAGACATGACTGACTGGGCAGAAGATTATCCCGCAGTAAGTTGCCATTGCTTTCTGCAGTAGACTGGTTGCCAGCCAAGGCTATAGAACCCAATCTGTCACTATAGAACCCAATCTGTCCTGTTATTTAACCCATAACTGGAAGGAAGAGATGGATTAATACCTTTCCCAAGGGTATTTGCGCGTAAGTGAATGCAATGGATTTAACTAGAATTCGAACTCGGCTTCTTGATTTCTCGTTCCGAGCCGATATCCATTGCACCACAATGCGCATCAATTTTATTTAGATACATTGTATTTATTTTCATTTTTCTAGTTGAATTGTTCACCTAGATTGTATATGATCCATTATTGTATATAATTAAGTTACAATAAAATTTGTATTTTGTATGAATACTACCTTATGAAAATTGACATGTAGTAGCGTGGGGGACACTGTATTGAAGTGGGGGAAACCAAATCATAGATTTGAGTGGTGTCATGAGCCACTTGTATCAGCTCTAGGGGAAATAGATTAGAGTGACATTATTATGTATTTGTTACAAACAATATTTCTAAAATTAAATAAAGAATTAAATCTTCAGTATTTACATTGTTCGGATTATTGTCCTCATCTTTGTTGCCATTTGTAGAATATTTCAGCCATTGTATGCTCTGGCCTTCTTCAGGTGCTAGGAATTTTGATGCAAATCCTTTATTACAATCACTGGAGTATGTCATCCTCATTCCTTGTGTAAAGCCTTGATTGGAAGTCATGAGTTATCTCCCTCTAACCCTAAAATTTACTTGTTCACCACTGCTGTAGCCTGGTATTGAACTCATGACTCTAAGGGTTAATAAAGGGTTCAATTTGAAATTCATAGCACCTGAAGAAGACCGGAAAATACAACAGCTGAAACATCGTACAAATGGCAATAAAGATGAAGACAATAGTCTGAATAATGTAAATACTGTAAATACAACCTCATTTCAGAAATATAGACAAATTAAATATTCCTTTGAAAGTAGATTTCTTTTTTAATCTCACCATTTCTTTTCATTATTTTCTTTCTTCCAGGAATCATCCAAGAGGTGTCGGTGCAGCTCCTCCAAAATAACCTTACAAGCACTGAGGTAGCGAGCCGACAGATGGTGTTCCATAGTGTGTATCTGCTTCTGTTTCTTGCATGCGGAATGTTCCTGAGTCATGCGGTGGCGCAGGTCATAAACTATTACGTCTTTCATGAAAGCAAGGTCCCGATTCTTCGGATCTACCAGACAACGAGCTCATCTTCCCCCTGGCCCGAGCACCACAACTGTACCGTGAAAGACATGCACCGTAGCGCATCTTGGTTGCAGAGTAGCGAGAGCGGCGTATACCTTGGAGACAATGAAGAGAATGTACGAGAATCGCAAATGTAAATAGGAGAATTTATCACAGATAATCTGCCTCCTTCTGGGGTTTTTTTGTACATGATCCTGGACGGCTCCAGTCTCTCGTGCACAATAGTAAGAGTTCTGGGTTCATACAGTGGCCATACTAGCTTGTCTACGCACTCCACTAGTGACCACGGGAGCAAATGACGACGACGACGACGACAACAACAACAACATCAACTCTTCTCGTTTTGTACCTACAGTTTCTTACAGTTTGTACAATCGACTATTACAAATGCACACAGCATTCATCTGGGATTTTCAACATTTGGTCAATCTCACACCATACACAATAGAGTCAGGCTGTTGTTGGATAGTTAATGTCTGCCCATCCGGTGACTATCTTATTATATTCTAATCTTCACCAACATAAACGAAAACCATTATTCCCTGAACCAAAGGCAACGTTTTACAGAAACAACAATAAAATAAAAAGAAACGAAAGACAATGAATGAAAGAGAGAGTGAAAGTAAGTGAGGAAGAATGAGACTAGAGTCTCCAATCCCAGAATTCCTTTCAGGGTAGATAAGACAAACTTTATATGCTTATCTACTCTTGTTTCTTTTTTTTTCTTTCTTTTCTTTTCTACCCCACTGAATTTTTCCCTCCTCCTCCTTTTTTTAAAGGGAAAAAAATTAAAAAAAATTTTTTTTTTTTCATTTACTCAAGCTTCTAAGGAAGCAACAAATAAAGTTTTATTTAGTAACTGCCTCGCACCCATCTCTCTAAGATAACAAGAGAATGTTGGTTGCAATATTTACTATTGACACCAATCCCAACAAAAATAAAGGTATATATGAAAAAAAAAAATAATTAGTTGGGACGGGGGGGGGGAGTTGCAGAGTAGGGAGGGAAGGGTTTCAGTCTTATGATAATGAATGCATGTAACTGCAACAATGATGTCAGTTTGTATCTAAGATGCTGAAAAAGATTCAAAGCATCATAAAATACAATGAAAATAAACAAGAACGTCTCCCCCTCCTATCATACAAAAAAAAAAACAAGAATCTGTCTTTGCAGGATAATCTGTCGGCTACGGATCAATGTTAACTATTGACCAATTTACTTTTTAACAATCTTAAAACATTAAAAAAAAAAAAAATAATAGCCACCAGAAAAACAAGCATGAGTGAGTTTAAATGTGTGGGTTTACATATATAACATGTATACAGATATGCACAAATATAAATTTGTGTATTTATGTATATATACATATATACACACACATTTATTCATATATTTATGTTTGCATGTATGTATTCATAAGCATATATATGTATACATATGTATGCATTTATGGCAGAATGTGAGTATGTATGTTGATTGCAAAAATGTGTGTATATAAGTATGTACATACATACATACCTACTAGATGGGTAGATTGATAGGTAGGTAGATAAGTAGATAATAAGTGACCACACATTCACCATGACCAACAAAGTGGATTAACTGCTTTCACAAAATGAACTTACCAAAAAAGGAAAGAAAAAAAAATATATAGTGAGAAAAATAAAATAAAAAAATGTACTGAATTGAGTCTTTGCATTGAGAAATAAGAGTCCCATTCCTGTTTGTTTTGTTAACTAATATGATTATTATTATTATTAATTATTATTCTAATGAGTAATATTCTTTTGTATATTTCCAATGTACATTTTTGGGTCTCTGTCATAATCAGACCTGTTTTTTTGGTAAATATTGGTGACAAAAAGAAAAAAAAACTGTTTAGATCAGATTTGATCTTATATCAGCTGTATTAATTCATTGTTCATGTTTTTTGTTTTCTTGTTTTTTTTTTAAGCCATTGACGCAACAGGTGCCAAGAGAGAGGCAATTTTTTTTTTAAATATAAAAAAAAAGGTAATGAAAATGATAAATATATTTGAAGAAGAAGACAGAAATGAATGAAAGAAAATAATTGAAGACAAGAAATACAGAGAGAGAAGAAAATGAGACAAAAAAAAAGATAAAGAGAAAGTGACTGTAAAATGATGGAGAAAACATTCTTAAAAAGAAAAAAAAAAAATTAAGTATTGTTGAAAACTGTATGAATCCAGAATGATGGCTGGACTGAAAGGCAGATACTGAGGTTGGATTTTATATGAATGTTTCATGGAGGCAAAATAAATTCATTTCACCTGTAACACAAACAATGGCCCCCAATTGGTGCTGAACTAAATGACGTCAAAAACAAAAACATAAAAAAGGAAATAAGACAAAAAAAAAGCAAAAGATAAAAAAGGAAAAGTAATTGTCATCTACGTCCTTGTTTGTATGACTGTTGATTGTTATGTTAAAATTCGCACATTTGAAAATCCTTGAATCTCCGCATAAAAGAAAGCAAAAAAAAACAAAAAAAACGAAGAAATTAAATGAAGAAAAATCGATGAGAAATGTTGGATACACTGGGTAGCCATTTTGTGTGTACGAATTTCATAAAAAAAAAAAAAGAATCAACAATAAAGAAAAACTATAATTACCAGGAATTGGTCTTTTTGACCAATGCTAAGTTACTAAACTAGCATAATATTTTTTACTTGATGGAAATGTTGAGAGTAAAAGATTTTTTTTTTTCATATAATGATTCTTTGCTAAAAAAATAACCTTTAAATTAAAAAAAATAAAATAAAAACAAAGAATACAGTGAGAATGCTGTGTTCCTAAAATATGTATGTATGTGTGTGTGTGTGTATATATATATATATATATATATATATATATATATGTGTGTGTGAGTGTATGTGTGTGTATATATATATATATATATATATATACACACACACATATTACATTTATCTATATACATATATTTGAATCAGACACAACAAAAAATATAACAAAACAAACCAAAAAGGATACAGTTGTGTTAGAATATAAACTTGTGTCTATATCCATTATTTGTAATGAAATATTTGAAAATTCAGGCACTCTCATAGCGATATTGAAGGTTCCATTTTCTTCCCAAGCCTTCCCTTTCCCCCCTTGAAGTTTCATCACTGACTTATCATTTGAAATTTAAGTACAAGCTACAAACTATGTTTATGAAATTCTGGAAACTATGCCACAAGGTATTATTAGCCTGATTTTTTTTTTTAATACCATTATTCAGTTAGAAATTAAAACTTTTTTTTTAAATTTGAAAATTAATCCCAATGCAGTCGCTCTATAACCAAGAAAGACAAAAAATATTTAAGTTTATGATTTTTTTTTTTTTAAAATAAAAAACTCAGAAATGCAACAATTAATATTCTAGGAGAATACAATTCATTGTTAGGTGAAAAAAGTTAAAATTCATAAGAATTAAATTAAAAAAAAAACCCAAACAACTCACACGCATATACATGGACTTCCAATGTATGAAATAGTGGTCACGTGTCCAAAAACAAATGACATTATGGAAAAACTGAGCAACAAATGCTTGAAAGTAAATTGGGTGGAGGGTGGGGGGCTTGCTTTGATGCAGACAATACCAATGGCTCAGAGAAAAATCCCCTTTCCCTAAATGCAGAGATAAACCATATTTTAAACTCAGTTGCTCTTCTTTTGTAACATGATTTTTTTCATACCATTGATAACTTGTTCTTGTATTCATCAGGTGATATAATCATCCTCAACCTTGTATTCAGTTTTAATAAAAAACAAAAAAAAAACACCAACTTCACAAGATATATAAAACTTATAAAAATGTTTTCCATCAATAAATAAAGGAGGTTATGTTAAATGCTGGGGTTATAATTTGTCACTAAAATATATTCAATTAAATTTATATTTATCAACAATAGAAAATTTTACATGGAAGGCATAGTCTTTATAGAAAAAGCTTAACAAATGAAATACAATTCATTTTTTTGATATTATTTTATATATATATATATATAAAATATAAAATAATAGAAAAAATGAATATGATTATATATATATATATATATATATATATATATATATATATATTATTTTATATATATATATATATATATAAAATAATATCAAGAAAATGAATATGCTATATATATATATATATATATATATATATATATATATAAGCATATTTTTCATCAAGTACATAATATATAAAGGAAGTTTCCAATTTTGTCAATGGTTCACCTCATTTAGGCTTTAAATGCAATATTTTTCCAGTATGTTTAATCAAGAAAAAACTCCTAAAAACACACAAGCTCAATTATAATCAGTGAGGATTCTTTGATTTCAGTTTACTGCTTGCTTCTTCATTTTGATATTTTAAAAAAAAAATTTTGTTGAAAATTTTCCTTTATCAATTAGTGAGAGTGACATTAATCATTTATCAGTGATATAGATAATTCTAATTATATTAGTCATTTTCTTCTTACAATTTGGGATAGTAACATGATAATGTTCTGGGCATTATTTCTTAATTGATTTTGTTACTTATATTCGTTTATTATAATTCTTAATAATACCATTATTACTGCTGTCATACTGAGGTGTGTTGTATGGCCTCTCTGGAAAAGACATTTTTGCATAAATATGGTTGCTTCAGGTTCAGGCTTACAGAAGACCTTGGGCAAGTCTTTCACACCTTGATGTCCTCTGTGGTCATTTCATTGGCATTCTTGTAAAATCCAAAATTCTCAGTTGTATCGATATACATTTGCTACTATGATTATTTTTATTCTCATCATCATTAATATTCTCATTATTGACTATTATTATTATCATTCTATTATTGTTATTATGATTGTGTTACATTGGTCAACCAGTTAGTAAGCTGATTGATTATCTTATTAATAATAACCGAACATAAGCCTGGACTGTCACAAGTATCAGCTACGTTTGTTATGCTGTTGTGTTCCTACATTCAGCTTGTTCACTAGTGGGAAGGTAATGAGAGTTGAGTAAACACACTTCACTGAGAAAAGTGCAATACGCCGAATCAAAAAACAGAAAATAAAAATGTTTTTATAATTATTTTAATTTTTAGTTTATCCACCAGTGCTACCACTTCCCCATCTCTTTTAATCTATCTCTACCCAACCCTTAAAAGCAGTTGTTGAATTTGTTGTTTGTATCACTTCACCTTAACAACATTGTAATGTATTTGTCTGACGTTACATATTGCACCTGTGTGCATATCGAATCCCAACAGAAAATTTAATCATTACGAAAATTTACACTTCCCTCAAAAAAATGACACCAAAGCATAAATGTAATTATGATCAGTGCATATTGATCTAATGTACTGATATTCATCTGTATATTAGAAACTCCTTCTGCATAACAATATATTCATGAATGTATGCGTTCAAACTACATTCCTTAAACACAATTAAAATTAAACACTTGCATAAACTATTGACATTATGGCTGGATAGATGTCTGTGCATAAAAAGATGAACAATCAGCAGAACAGATGCCTATCTGCTGAAGCAGATGGTCATGTATGTATATGTGTGTTTTTTCACATTTTTGGTAATAACAACTTTTTAATTTTTTAATTTTTTTTAAAACTTTCACTGAGTACCATGCGTAACAAGACAAACATGCACCCTATGTAATAGAGAGGATGTATGAAAACAGAAATCTTACTGACAAGGAAAAGAGAAAAAAGAAAGAAAACTTTTTAAAAAAAGCAAATGAAAATACCATTTTCCACACATACAAATGTTAACAGAAATCCTGATATATCTCGGAATGGTAGTAACAGTAGTTTTATGAAAGCAAGAAAAAAAAGAACTTTTTTTTTTGTTTGTACAAGTATATTTTTTGCCTAGGGATAAAATGATGTTATCCCTTCTCAAAGAATAAAAAGCAGAAAACAAATCCAAGTGAGAAATAAAAATGGTTATTATCCAAACATTTCTTTAAACAAGATATGACACTAAAAAAAAAAAATAAAAAAAAAGGAAAGAAAATTTATTCTCTTATGAATTGAGGAAAGAAAAACTGCTGCAACATATTCAATAAGTTGCAAATAAAAAAAAAAAAGAAGAATCTCTCTCCATAAATTTTTGCCATCAAACAAGAAAAAAAAAATGCAAAATTGCCAGTCTGTTTCCACATAGTTGCCAAAAACTTCTTTCTGTCAATCGAACAAACAAACATGCAGAAAAAAAAGGAAAACTTGCAAAACAAAATGCAGCTCAGTGCCAGAAATGTCTGGAGATAATAGCTCAGTGTTTGGATGAATCTTCTTATACAAGGTACTGTACACGTTTCCATCCATTGAGTGTGGAGCTGGTACAGATATATGTTTATTTGACTTAAAACAAAAACAATATATATATATATATATATATATATATATAAAGATTTTTTTTTTTAAATGCTGGCAGACATTGTTTTTTTTTATCTATTTTTTTTTTTAAATTCCTGAACTGGCAACAATTCTCTTGAAGCGAAGAAAGAAGAAGACCTGCTGAAAACAATCAAACTAGGGGTCTCTAGCTCACAACTGTGATAGCGACGGCCTTGGCGGGAGTTTCTTTGTGCTTTGTGGTTTTTTTTTTCCTAAAGACCTAGTGAAAAATAAAAATATATCTGGTTGGGAATGTGCCGTGAAAACCTATTCAGTTTCTACAATCCCCAAAGCCTAGTTTTCTTCTTTTTTTAAAAAAAAGAAATAAAATATAAAAAAATAAAAAACTGAGATTAGGAAATAAAAGGAAAGAGAAGACAAGATTGAAGGTGTGGTCAGTTAATGCATGTGTGTATGTATGTAAATCAGTGTGTGCACGTGTGTATATACACACGTTTTATATTTATATATGTATGTGCATATATATGCAAAAAATATACATATATATGTACATATATATATATATATATACATGTATGTATATACACGTTTTATATATATATATATGTTTTATATTTATATATATTATATATATGTACTAATATATGTGTATATACATGTATATTTATGTGTGCGTATATGCACATATATATCTGTTTTATATTTATATGTTTTATATATACATATATACACCTATATCTGTGTTTTATATAAATATATGTATACATATGAATGTATGTATACACTTACATGTTATTTATATATGTATGTATATACATTACACACATATATACATGTGTATATAATCACTAGATGTATTTACAGTCTATATACTAAAAGACAGCGAGTTTTCATCCCAAAACTGTCCCTCACACAAAAGTTTAGCGATGATGAATTCTTATTAAATCGATAGGTAAAAGAAGTTTTTCAATGATGTTAACTGCTCATTGTGTAATCTGTCACTTGACACTATCTTTTCTTTCATGCTGCCCAAAACTATTAGAAAATTACAAGTAAAAAAACAAACAAACAATTAATGTCGTGTTATAATTTTTACAGCAATTGATAACAAGGAAAAACTTGTCAATTCATAAAACCCACAATACACCAAAGTGACATATAAATATGTATATTAATAAAATAAACCGAAATTCTAACAAATCAAATTTATAACAAATATTTGTTTTAATTCTATATCTTTATAATTATATATTGGAACATCACTATATATATATATATTATCCTGCATCACACAATCATCAGGCACATATTACAAACTGATCATTATGGTGAGTTTCTAATATGCACCTGGTGATTGCATAACACATGAAACTGAGTTGTGCCATTGAAATAAGATTATATATATATATATATATGATAAAAAAGAGGACAAGAGGAAAATTATATTTTCACCTATGCATTTTGTCCACTCATGGACTTAATCAAGGCCAATGTCAGTAGACAATATGCATGGAAGTTTTCCTCTCTCCTTTTTCTTTTTTATCATACTGTTCCTTTCCTTAAATTACAATTGAGAATTTATATATATATATATATATATACACACACACATATTCTTATATATCTATATACAGTGTATATGTATACACATCTTTCAGTTTACTCATACACACACACTTCTCCCCTTTTTTTTCTCTAATACATATAAAGTACATAGGTATGTATGAAAGAAAAACATCAAACACCCCCAATAATTTCAAACCCTTTCTTGTGTCAAGTGACATTTTATTGTGGTTGACACTCACTGGTTTTTATGTCCATGTTATTCCACTATTTGAGAATTTATTTTTTCACACTTAAATTTTTTTACTAAATTTGGAGGGATTTGCTCAGATCAGCTCAAGACAAGAAAAATATTTCAAGTATGTCTTTTACTCAAATTCTGTGAACTCAAACTGAAGAACAGGATAGACAAAAAAAAATACAATAAATTCTGAAACGAAGCCTCTCTTGAGTAAGAAAACCATTTGAGCCTTCAGATTAAAACACATGAAAGAGGAACAGGCTTAGAGTTGGCTCGGCCCTTGTGCTATCCGAGGCAAAGGAGATACACAAAAATGCAACAAAGAAATGAATGAGCAGATATACTTATCAAGAAATACCTTGACATAAAACCAGTTTAAAAGCAAAAGAAACAAACTAATTAATTTTTTGATAATTGCATTTAAAAATTTTTAATAAAAAGATTGTGAGGATCTTACAAGGAGATGTTTGCTCAATAGTAGCCATTTTTTATGTGTTGGCCATTTTGATTAATTGGCCACTTTTGATTCAGCAGCCATTTTAGTACACAAATGGTGGCTCAGAACAACACAAACATGCTTACATACATGAATACATGTGAGAGAAAAATGCTGTCTTCCTTATTTTTTGGTAAATTTTGTTCCTTTCATTTTTTTTCGTCTGTATGCATGTGTCTGTTAATTAATTCTGGTAGCAGTACTCTCAAAAATAACTTTATACAGAACATAAATTTCCTTAACAAATTTGGATCTCTGTAGTGAGTAGTGCCAGGGTAAAAGCTCAAATGAAAGAGCATACATCTGGATATCACAAGGTCAAGAATTTAATTCCCTGATGACACCCTCTGAGTGTATGAATGAATGAATTTGCTTGTTTGTGCAGTAATATTTCCAGATATACACATCTTTATTCATTATTTTTTACGAACACTCCATAGGATGAACTGCTTGCTATAAAGGGATGAGACCCAAAGCACATCTCAAAGTCATAGCCAATATTATTGGCAGCCATTATTGTTTGATGAATTATAGAACTACTCTGTAATGAAATTTAGAATTTAATCAAAGTTATTTTATTTAATTACTGAATTCCCGTAAAGGAGCTGGGACTTACTTTGATACTCCTTGTTAAAAAATGTTGAAGAAAATTTTATATTTCTTCACTTCTTATGTGATTTTGTCTCATTAGGCTCCTTACAGATTGTAATGGTAAGTGTGACTTCCAAAATCTATACAGTGAACTATATATATATACAATTAAGTAACAAAACTTCAGCTGCTGGTATTTTTTAGCTCATATGAAGGCTACATCTGCAAGGAATTCAGAGATGTTCATTTTTTCAAAAATATATAGAATTCTTGTCAATTAAAGAAAGGAAATAAAAAAGCTGCTTCTTGCCTACAGAAGGGAAAAGCTTTACCTTTTTTAAAGAAATATCTGATTTTATTTATCAAATAAAATTCATCCATATTAATCAACATATCAGGTTCCAGTCATCTTTAAATCTTTCATTTCTCACAATGAAATTTGTAAAATCTCAAGCTTTCAAGGGAACTCAAGTTGCTAAAAAAGAAAAGTAAAGCTGCTGTTTAGAAATAAGATCATCATTTTTATCAGTCATATTTTAGATTGATGACTAGCATTTTGGGAGCTGAATGTGTGGGAATTATATAGATTTTACGGCATGTCTTCATGTAGGTGTTTTTTTAACACAGGAGATCATTAGGCAAATGTTTTATTGTGAGGATAGATAATGTGAGTTTCTTCTTTGAAATTTAATCAGTTACTTAAATGTGCTATAACATAGAATTCAGAGCATTCTTAAATTACAGTTTAAATCTAGTTTGGATGTCACTGAAAACATGAATATTGAACTTCTTTTTCTTTTCTTTTCCTAACACTCATTTTTCTTCTCTAACTTCTCTTTTCATTATTTTTTCTCTCTATGTTTCTGCTTTTGTTTCCTGTTTTCCTTTATTTTTTCTTTATCCTCCCTTTCATGAATCTGACCACTTTTTCTACATATGCAACTTCTAATTTATGGTTCCTCTTCTTATTTTTCCTCTTGTTTCTTTCTTCTGTTGCTCTTATCCTTTTCCCCACTGAACCTCTATTCTTTATCTTCTTATTTCCCTCTTTTCTTTTCCTTTTCCCCACTGAACCTCTATTCTTTATCTTCTTATTTCCCCTCTTTTCTTTTCCTTTTCCCCACTGAACCTCTATTCTTTATCTTCTTATTTCCCTCTTTTCTTTTCCTTTTCCCCACTGAACCTCTATTCTTTATCTTCTTATTTCCCTCTTTTCTTTTTCAGATAATTCTCTCTATTCACTTCCCTTTCTCTAGAAACTCTTCCTCTTTTCTTCTCAGTCCACCTACAGAAGGTTGTTTCTTGAAAGAAGTTAAGAAAAAGAAATCAATTCTATCACAAGTTGATCTTATTGTCACAATGTGCTTGTTTCTTGAACTTTAGCAAAATTCTCCCAGGCAAGTTTCTACAGAGTAGTCATCCCCATCAGGCAAACAAGACTAAAAATAAGAAAATTAGGAAAAGAACAAAAAAAAAAAAGAAGGTGAACAAATAATCAAATAAAAAGAGGAAAGAGTTATGGCCTCTTTTGAGAAGCAAAACAGCTGTGATAAAAAATTATCCAAAAGGCAGGCACATCTACGAGTACCATTCAGATATTAATAAGAGTTATGTTCAAATAACATGAAAATTAATAACAAATATCCATCAATAACTTAATAAACAAAGATAAAACTGCTGCATTGGTTTGAAATTTCTACAACTTTGTTTAAGACAGGGTACGTTGCTTCTGTGGACCCTGCAACACAGCTTGTCATAAGTTCATTTAATCTGTCAAGTAATCAGTTCAATTTCTTTTAAATTATCAACTAATTAAAAATTGACCAGACCTTTTCTTCTGAACCTTCCGTTCAATTTGAAACAAGGAGAAGAGTAAGCACAGTAGTTTGTGGAATATCATTGTTGCATTTAGATGTGTATTCAATTCATTCTTTTCTCCACTTTCTTTTCCTAAGAAAAATAACAATTTGATTTAGATAGATTTAGGATAAATTTAACTCATACGAAATTAATTATAAGAAAAAAAATCAAAGAAAAGAGAAAGCTAAAAATACTCACCACTCTTAATTATATACATTTTATTTTCTTTGAACACACACACACACACACACACACATATAGCCTTTTCTATATATATATATATATATATATATAAGATGAGGATATGCATTTTTATATATCAAGAAAAGTTTTGGGAAAATTGTATGATAAATTGCAAAGTTTACTTGTGTTGCATTTCATCTTTCAGGTCTTCATCAGAATAAATTTATGTTGGTATCAGTGTACATGTGCAATAGAGGGGTGCTAGTTTTAATTTACAATTTCCCAGCATCTTTTCATCACGTACATGTGCAGTCATACCAACATAAGTTTAGTCTGATGAAATTCTAGAGAATGAAATGCATTAGAAGTAAACTTTTTCCAGTTTGTCATACAATTTTTATATATATGTATGTCTTCATAGAAAGATTTCTATAAAACAGAAATAAAATTACAAATAAATTTTGATCCAATATATGTAAATAATCTATCTTTTATTGTCTTCTGGGAGCCTGGTCATTTGTGTGTTTGATCCAATTGTGAATATGAATGTGGTATCATGCAAAGGGTGACACTTTTGGGTGTTAAGAACTGGAAGAATATTTGGCATGCCCCTTCTTCAGTTTATTATAGAGACCTGTTAAGTGATTATCATCCCAAGATGTTTGTAAGCTAAGAAAAAAATCCCTCTACAACCTTTAAAACAATAATTTGTACGATGTCTAGCCATTATTTTCTCATGTACATTTTTTTATCATTTATTTTCCTTCTTTTTTCTATTGTTTTTTTTTTTTTGCACACAGACTTGCGTTGAGATCTTTGCACCATTGCAAAAAAAAAAAAATATTAAGGATCACACTAACCAATAAGGAAAGAAGAAAAAATTATTCTACTAAAACAAAAAGCAAACAAAACACTAAACAGCCTAAAGAAAAAATTGAAGAAAAAGCAGAATATAAAAAAAGAGAGAAAGAAATGAAAAAAAAAACAGAACAAATGAATGAAAGACAAGAGAAAAGAGAATGAAGAACAAGGAGTAAGCAGGTCACTCTTCATCTCATGAAAAGTTACTGTGACCTAATACAAGTAGGAAATATGTATCTACCATTTGCACTGTAGCCTCATCACCTTATACTTGTAAAAAATATATTTAAAAAAGATAAAAACAAAAGAAAAAAGATAACAAGAAAAAGTTTCAAACACTGAAAAATATACCAGCATACAACAATTACAAAATATTAAAAAATATATGTAATGAAAAAAAAATCCTTCTTCCTCGCAGACATTATGGACATGATGCCTCTTTGTAGAACCACAATATTTTATATGCACTCACTGTTGTGTTTTTATCAGTCAATTCACTACTCTTAATCCTTTCTTTCTTTTTTTTTTTTTTAATGATGGTTGGATATTGACAATTTTTTTTCAGTTAAGTTACCAAATGATTTACAAATGAGCAATGACAGTTATTAAAGGATTTAATCTAAAGAAATTCAACTCTTTTCAATTCTTTTGTTCAGAAACTCACTTTCTGTCTCACACTATTTCTCACTCTATTCAAAATTTTACATTGTTTGTGATTTTCTTTTATAATCTTGATTTTTTTTTTTTAAAGTTCTTTAAAAAAAATTGCAAATCTGGAGATTCTTCAGACAGACAGACAGGGTAGACAACACGTATGACTTCAACAAAAGGATTCATCTACATGCCTAGTCTACAAAGAACACATGTATCTACACAAAGATAGCAAAGATCATAAGTATATGCACACACAGAAACACATACATACATTTAATAAATTTTACAAAATATTCATTAATGCAAATATACACACCCATTCATATACTTATGTATGCCAATATATGTTTATGCATGTATGAGTGAGTATATATGCATATATATCATTGTATATGAAAGTTATGGTTATGAAAATGTGTATGAGATTATTTATATGTTAGGAAAATTAAAGACAGAGTGGAAAAGAGTTTTTCATGTTATGCATTTAGTCCTTTAGGACTTAATCAGACTAAAGTCATATTTATGTTCATGTGATTACCTATGCACACAAAAAGGAGGGGGTCATAGAAATTTTAAATATAATTTTTTAGAATATGTATTTGGATGTATAGTCTAACCCCTCCCTGCTCCAAAAACCCCCTCTCCATCCTGTGCAAGTTACATTAATGTAAACATCACTTTAGTTTGATGAAAAGGACAATATGTGCCATACATTTTTTTTTACACTTTTTGTTATTAATTTTCTTCACACTTTTCTGGTATATAAAAATTTATATATCATTTTCTTCCCCTACCAAACACACACACACATATATATATATATATATATATATATATATTTAATGTAAAGAAACTTTTCACTTACTTTGATACCAAGCACTTTATGACAAAAAATATGCTTGCCTAAAATGCCTTTCCACCAGTAAACTACTGAAAACAACAGCAATTTTGGCACTAAACACCATTACAATTTAACATTATATATATATATATATATATATATATATATATATATATATATATATATGTCTGTAGGAGAATATGATATATAAAATTTATATACCCGAGTAATGGTGGCTAATTGAATAAAGAAATGGAAAAAAATCCCATGTTATTTCCTTCTTTGAAAGGACTTCTTCAGACTAAACAATGTTTTTATTGATGGAATCATATCTATGTAGGGGTAGGGACTGAAATAAGAAATGTTATACATTTAAAGAAAGATTAAACAAAATCAATAAAAATAAAAATGGCCAGAATCTGGATTAGGTCAGTGATGATGTGCATCTAGGCATATTAAATGGCAAAAATTTAAATATAGAGTTAAGCACCCCAAATTTCACAGCTTTTCCTTCAATATATATTTATAACTTATGTTTTATTGTTCTATTCCTTGTGCATATATATATATATATATATGATTCTATCAATAAAAATTTATATGAAAATGTTCTTTCCAAGGAATATATAACATAGGGTTTTTTACATTTTGTCATTCAATTACTCACCATATATGGCGAGTAATGAATCATATATATGGTGAGTTAATGAATTTTTGTTACTCGAAATGTTATATATAACATTTTGAGTAACAAAAATTCATTAACTCTTTAAAAATTGCATTGTTTACATTTTGGATATGAAACTGAATTTCAAGAAAAATAATCTGAGTGAAGAGGGTGTGTTTTCCTTAAAAAGAGAAAATAGAGCCTTGCTTACCGTAAAGCACACAGGATCAAAAAGAGGCTTCCCATACAAATGGGGATGTAGGTTCAATCCCTGTTGGAGAACACATTTTCTTTACTAAGATTTCCCAAATGCACAGACCATATATGCTGTTTAAAAAATGAAAACTGAACGTCTATTTCACACATTATAATATTATTTAACGTAAAATACATGCACATATATATATATATATTTCTGTATATGCAATGATTTATCTATGCATGTGTGTGTGTGTGTGCATCAATATCACCTCTTTCCCCACTCCACATTCCCACTATGTAATGCACTGGAACAAAAGAATCAAAAGCTGATCTGCACTTAGAAAGCTCTATTTTGATTTTTATGCATAAAAATGAATCTTTTGAGAAATGACACAGAAGTTAGTTCCCTATAAGCTTTTTAAGTTCTTCACAAATTGTCAGACAGCAAAAATTCTACTTGATGTCTAGCTTGCCATTACACAGAATAACACTGAAAGTTTTCTGCAATGTCTACTTGAAATAGTCTCTTTAAATCTTCATTTCTATTTGAGATCTACAAAATGTTTTTCATGTTCCTTTTGTCTTAAGCAATGTCAAATTATACTTTACAGTATTTTTAATTTAATGTTATTTTGTGTGGTTGACCCGTATGAAATCATTTAAATTGCTTTTATATAAACATTAACTGATGGTGAACTATAGACCCTGAATAAGATATATTCAGATGATATTTCATTAGGAGGCATCACTAAGAGTATTGTAATGTGATATTTTTTGTTATTTTTGTATTTACTTTAAGCAGAAATTAATTCAAAATCAATATTTGAAAAAAAGACTTGTGATAAGATATTTTTTCTGATTTAGTTTTTTAGACTTCTTATATTGTTTAAGAAAACACTTTTCAGATAGCAAAAGCAATCATCAGTTTTTATTACTAAATTTGAAATAACATGTAGATTAAATAAGGAAGTGATACTATTTTTACAACTGTAGTACTCTTATCCCCACTGCTTCAATTTGTCTTTTAACCGACTGACATAATCTCTAAGTGAGTAAACTCTAAAAATATAACACTGAATCATGTGACCTGCAGTCAACTCATGTTAAACTAACCACTCATGTTTAATAAGATATACTATTAAAAAAATTAAGTTAAATTATTAACAAAATATAATGTTTTAACAAATTTGTTAATTTATAATAAAAATAATCTGCATATAGTCAACTGGTTAAAACTTTCACACACGAAGCTTGAGACCCAGGTTCAAATTTCACTGTGGTCTGTCTGTTAGGAACGTGACTTCTTGATGTTACCGGGCTGAACAGATTATCCCAGGATGCAACACCATTCTTTAGGAAGTGCTTGAAAACCATCTCACAATTTAGCCCTTAGCTCTGGGTTTTAAAGAAATGCAAATGTACTTGAAGATGTGTGTTGTGGTGCAGTGGATATTGACTCAGAATGACAAATCGGGGTACCGAGTTCAAATTCCAGTTGAATTCCTTGCATTCACTTATGCACAAATACCCTCGGGAAAGATATTAATCCATCTCTTCTCTCCAGTTATGGGTTAAATAATAGGACAGATTGGGTTCTGTAGCCTTGGCGTGTTGTGGTGCTGTGGATATCCACTCGGAACAACAAATTGGGAATCTGAGTTTGAATTTCAATTGAATTCCTTACATTCACCTATGCACACATACCCTTGGAAAAGGTATTAATCCATCTCTTCCCTCCAGTTATGGATTAAATAATAGGACAGATTGGGTTCTATAGCCTTGGCTGGCAACCAGTCTACTACAAAAAGCAATGGCAACCTGCTGCCGGATAATCTTCTGCCCACTCAGTCATGTCTCAAAAGAGACATGATCGCCCAAAGTGTCTATCACGTATGGCACTTAACTGACTGACTGAAATGTGCCTGACAAGGTGTCAGAAAGAGGGAAATAGTTAATGACCATAACAGACAGACAGACAGACATACTTAGAAATGAATAACCAGCTAATATAGGTGATTAAAATCAAACTTTAGAGTATAGTTTTTGTTCCCAGCTTCTCACATAATAAATCTTTCACACCATGTCATGCCCCCTCCTCATGCACACATCTCAATTTTCATATAATAGTACTGATTTTATTGATATACAATAATGGATCATCAAAAACTTTTTGCTGCAATTTTTAACATCAACTTGTGATTTTTCATGTTAAAAAGTTGAATAATTTTAACACATTCAACATTATGGGTGAAAATAGTGAATTTCATATAGCAATTTTTTTCAATGTTTGTTTTGCTCATGCAAAACAAATTCACAGATTTGGTTGAAAAAGAAAAGACCTCAGAATGATGTCCAAATCCCTCAAAAAAGTTTGGCCTTTAATAGTCAATTAAACTTATATTAATTTATAATGTATATAAAAGGTAGGTAGAAAAAAAGCAAATGCTGATGAGGTATTGAGGTGCACAAAGGACTGCCCAGGGTCCCCACTCAGGCTTAGAACCCCCCGCCCTGGTTTGGAGGTGTAGGTGCCTGTCCTGCTTTCACATGCATAATGTTTGTACAGTTTTGTTGTTTTTTTTTTCCATACTTAGACACAGATACACTCCAAGATAAATTACTTCCAGATTTATTCAGAGTATAAATTAGTTGATACAGCGGTTTTTCAGATTAAACTATTCACCTTTGTTATTTTGTTTTTTCTAATATAACATTATATATTGATTAAGTGTATTTGCATGTTACTGTAATCACCACACTGCCAGGAGATGACTGCAGATTACTCATTTTTTAATAAATTAATAAAATATCTTGATTTATCAGAAACAAAAACAACTGTGGCTCTTAAAATGCTACATCATCATTATAAAAATTGGGATACAATTTTTTTTTTCCTCAAAGATTTTAAGCATCAAATAGAAATCCTTTGGAAGCATTGAAACTCACCAAAGTCAATTACTTTCATGCAATTTGTTGCTGAGATATCTCCAATTTCAAAGCTACTTCTTGTTATTAATGTTCATATTTATCTGATTATTGATGTTAAGTGTTTTAGAATTAAGATACACGACTGAAACTTTTAAAGAATTCCAGTCAGTTCCTTTCTTGCAGATTTTCTTTGCTTGGTATCATTTTAAAATTCTTTCTCGGAAATAAGATTATCAAATTTACATATGAAAATAAAAATAAAGATGAAAGATGTATGCAAATATCATTTGGTCACTTTACAACCTAAGCATCATGGATTTTATAACTATTAGATTTTTGGCCCATTGACATTAAAATTTTCTTGCTTCTACAAAAACTGTAGTTATAAAATAAGTTTGTCTAGAGAAATTGGTATTGTTGTGGAGTTATTCATTCACAGAAATAATTATTGTTGATTTGATATCAGTTTAGCAAAGAAAAAATTAAATTGACTAAATATTAAATAGATACATGAATAAATTAACAATTCTAATACAACTGTCAAGAATAGCCAAATTCTAATTAACAATTCTAATACAACTGTCAAGAATAGCCAAATTCTAATTAACAATTCTAATACAACTGTCAAGAATAGCCAAATTCTACTTAACAATTCTAATACAACTGTCAAGAATAGCCAAATTCTAATTAATAATTCTAATACAATTGTCAAGAATAGCCAAATTCTAATCAGGTAGTTGAAATGAGATGGTGATTTACTCAACATAGCTTGGATGTAGTACATGGCCAAAAGTCTGGTGAACCCAGTGAGGATCAAACTCACATTTCAGCTGTAATTGATCTAACTTTCTAACCATTACACCATGTCCAAGTGCTAAAGTGATTTACTACGCATAACTTGGATGTGGCACATGGCCAAAAATATGAGCCACCCAGTGAGGCTTGAACTCACTTTTGAGTTTAAAATTTATCTAGCTAGACAAGCTTGCTAACAAATACACCACATGAAAGTGTTCAAGCAATTTACTAGGCATAGCTTAGATGTAGCACATGGTATGAGGTTCAAACAATTTGACCACATTGAAGTGTCCACAAAAATGAAATGGAATAGGTAAGGAACAGACAATTGCTTCATTAATAAAAAACAATGTTTAAATAATAACTCAACAGTACAAAACTTAATTATAGCTTAACAAATCCAAAAAATGTTAAAACTAGTAATAAAATAATATGTAATTCCACTAAATACATCAACTTTTTTTTCTCTTTGACAGTTATTTTCAAAAAGTCTCTGTATCTTTGTGCTATGAAAAATAGAAAAATGAAAAATAGATATTTCTTCATGAGCGTTTGATTACTATCTTCTTTTTTAAATTAAAAGAAAAGAATATTGCAATCAAGGCTTGTTTGAAATCCTTTATTTGTACCAAGTGACATATTCATTCATAAGTAAATACACTTGCATAATGTAGGAATTGTATAAAAGATGATATAAAGTACACATTGAAATTTGGTGATATCTATATTGATTTATCATGAGAAAATCTTTTTATAACAACTTCACTTCTGAAAAAAAATTCTCTCTTTGGCACTGCTGTGAAGAATCACCCATGAAAGTTTCATTCATTCTCTCACTCAGATTTCCATACTTTTATTTTTTATCACATTTATTAAAATAACCTCAGTGAAGTATCTGTAATTCAGTTATGCTATTGTGTTAAATTTGTATGAGTAAATAGAAAGTTAATTCAGTTGAAAAAAAAAAAACCCTAGGGATTTGTTTAATTCTTCAAGAAATAGCAAAATTATCACCTCCCAACTAAATGAATTCTACAGTAAGCATTTCCCTAGGTCCCTTGTGGATAACACCTATTTCCTCTGTTTTTAAAAAGAGAAAAATTTAATATCTAATTTATTATATATTTCTGAAAGAGATATGTTTGTTACAATTTTCTTAAAATTTTGAAATAAAAGCTTTTGCTTGTCTCCTCAAAAAAAAAAAAAATAAATTAAATTTTAAAAAAATAAATAAATAAATTAAATTTAAAAAAAAAATAAATTAAATTAAAAATAAAAAAAAATTAAAAAAAACATATATTCTTCCACACAATGAATCTGGGACAATTTTTCTGTAAGTAAAAATTCAATATATGATTTATCAAATATCTGTATTTTAGTTTTCATTTTTTTTTAAAGATTGTACTAGTTCAAAATATAATCATAATATTATTATGTGATTTTGTTTTATTGAGTTACTATGATTTAATATAAACGTGTGTGTAATATTCAGCTCCTGCTGATTATATTTAACTAAGCATAGAGTGTCCTGAAAGAATGTGTGGCTAGCATAACAGTTATTGGCACAGAAAATAAAACTGACAGGCTAAGTTCAAATTTCAGTCAAGACAGTTGCATTCACATTGTAATAATTTCCTTGGAAAACGGCAAGAATCCCTTTCTTCTTCTCACTTACTGGAGTCTTATAACCAGATGTGGTCACAAAGTCACTGCATAATTGAATCCCTGACCATCTCCCACCTCATGTCTCAGTTGCATGCCAATACTTGAATCTCTATGAAAGAGCTACTCAGTGATGTTATCAGTTCATTTCTTCTCCCCACGAGGTAATGGGTAAATAATAAAGTAAACTGGGCTCTTTAGCCTTGGTAAGAGAACCAGTCTAAGAGAAGAGAAACACTGAATTCAAAGCTGTGGAGTAGGCGATGGAAAACTAACATTCCAAACATAGCCATAGCAACTCACAAATATCAGAAGGAAGCTGTGGAGAGCCATGACCGTCTACTCTATATCTAACTAAGCATAGATTTATCTTAAAACAAATGTTGTAATTAAAAAATGTTGTAACTAAGACTGTACAGAATCTTAGAAAAACAAAAAATTTTAAAAAAATAGTTCACACACTTAACAAAATCTTTAAGAAAAAAATCGGTCAAAATCGGATTTGTTTATTCCTTATTTTTAATTAAATTACAAAACATGAAATTACAAAAATATTAATTCTTGCTTCTTTATAGGTTACACTGCATGATATATATAGATGTCATTGTGCCAAAAACCTTATCCATCTGTGTATGAAAAGTTTTACATGTTTCTTAGCCACCCAAACAATGTTGACTACATCAGACTCAGTGAATACTGTTTTTTTTATATCAATGACAAATGCATGAACAATTTGTATGGTTTAACATCATGCACTCACTTGAGTGCTATCTACATTCCTGCAATGAGTACAGTTCTTCCAAACTCAGTTTATCTGATTTTAATTTCTTGTTCCTCCAATGTCTCCAAGAAATGAAATGATCATTATTTTAACTGCTTTTTGTTTTTCATTCTAAGTATTATCATGAGCCAATCAATCCTGCATCTATAGAATAAGTATTATCCCACCCCAGGTGAGACTTCCAATATCATCTTCTAATGATTTGATGTCAGACAACCAAGGTTTCATTGACACAAGTTTATTTCAAACTGTTATCATTGGTTGGTTAGTTTTCTATTATAAAATTACTAAAATGATTATTTGGGATGTTGGGTGGGGGGATTTTTGTTTTTCACATTCTGAAAATATGAATTACAAATCACCAGTGTGGTTCAACTATTGGACATGAATTTCTTTCTTCCAACTATTGACTACTATAAATGTCTTTTTCATAAACACTTTGAATGACACATCCCCAATATACTGTCAGTCATTATTAATGGGAGAGTAGCCTTTTTATTTTATTTTTTACATACTGCATGGATAAAGTGACAGCAAGCTGCCAAAATTTCCAGTGTTGTTGGCAAGAGTAGGTGGGGAAGCACATAACTTAGTATTTCCATACCTATTTACACAAAAAAATTAAAAAAAAAAAAAATACACACACACACATGCAGTTTCACTTGGATTACAAACTGTAACAAAGTCACAGACAGTAATTCACTCCCTCCTCTACTGTGGACACCTGCTGACAGTCACGTCTGCCCATACATTCTAAGACGAGCTGACTGAACAGAAAACACTGACCACACTGATTGGCACTTCTCTCCTCCCTTTTTTTGTCACAAGGCATTATTGCTGCAATATACTCAAAGAGGCCAAAAATATTTGGTTATGGGGGTAGCTCTGTCTCCAAGGTCTTTCTACTGTAATCCACCCCATTTCACCGCCAAAATAAAAGAAAAAGAAAACAGCAGGCTCTTCTTTTTTTTTATAAAAAAAAAAAGAACTATTTTGCATACGTTATACTGAACTTGTTACAAGGAATTGTATGTTCCAGTATCGAATGTTCACGTAACTTGATTTTTTGTACTTAATATACAATAATAAAAGCATATGTATAATTATTTCACAATAACTTGATTTTATATAATGTTCGGTCATACATCCTAATTAGAATTAGATAAACACCTGTAGATTTTTTTGGTATTTTTTTTTTAATTATATATATTTTTTCAGATTAATGGTCAAGTATGTGTGACTAACTTGGTATGTTTCGAAATTATGAACTGTCAGAAAAAATGTTTAAGACTACTAATAGAGCTGGGTACAGTGCTTCATTTGAGCATTTCTATCCAACTAATGACTAATTTCTTTGACATTTTATAAAACTAAGTTGAGAAAAAAATAATTGTATACATGTGTGCATGCATGTGGATGTGTCAATTAAATGACACTTCATGAAAAATGCTGAGATTGGCTTTAGTACATAGCAAAACAGTAAAAGAATAATTTCCTATTTTATGTCCTATAACTTCTATAGTAATGACTGGGGAATCAGTTTAGTACTTAATAGTGAAACTGATCCTCCAGTTCATGAACAGAAAAACCAAATACTCATGGATAATTTATTTGGCATTTGGTGTATGACTGTACATTGAAATAAAACCAAGTTGGCAAGAAATAATTGTATATATATATATTTATTAATGTCACTTGTTTGAAATTTAAAAAATATATATACTTACTATACAAAACATGCAGTACCAAAATTGGTGCATTTTTCTTTAAATAATTTTTAAAAAATAAAAAAAGGAAACCTGCTTCAAGATTTGTACAAAAAAAAAAAAATGAAAACTTTCTCATTGCCATTATTATTTAACCAGTTGCTTTTTTTGATAACAAAAATGAAAAAAAATGGTTTTGAACAACTTATGACTGTGACTGTTAAGTTTGTTTTGACCTCTTATGTTAATAGAACTTTAAAAGAAAAACTAATAATTCTTAGCAGTTATTGTATGTTTTTCTCCTAACATACAATAGTTGTTAAAAATCATCCTTTTATATAATAGTTGTTATGTCATAGTTATATCATTCTTGTTATAATAATCATTGCAGAACGTTTGTTTATTCAGGCAGTGCTACTCATCTTTGCGCTTAGTTTATGATGTCTTGATTCCATCGTTTGGTTTTAGAGTTGCTTTAGCAACCTGAAAATGGAAGGCAAGTCTGCTGTTCGAAACATCTCAAACTGAAACACAAATAACGGCTGAGTATACAGTACGACTGATATGACCATTCTTCAAACAATGATTTAAAAGTTCCTCATCCCAAAATTATTGTAGAAATTATCGTTGTACCATCATGGCTTCTACTTACCACTGACAGCGAATCACACATCCCAGAACAATAAAAACCCGTTTATTATAAAAACACCAATGTACATAAAACATATCGCACCTACATTGCCCATCTGTACAAAAAAAAAAAAAAAGAAAAAATAATAATTTGTTGACTTCCTTTATACTTATATTTCCTTTGACGTTTTTTTTTTCAGACTGTTCCACTCATTCTCTGTGTTTTCAGTCCACAACATTGAGATCAGAATATTCTCCAGTCATCTCCAGGTGATGTTGTGTGGACTCATAAGCCCACTGGTTCACTGGGGTGTCTATCTTAAGTTCGTATTGTGGCACAACCAAGAAATTTGACGACCTTTTACCTTCTCTCACGTTGGTTGCCATCACTGAGCATACAGCAATCGAGGTTAGCCTCTCGCCTACCACTGCCACCAGACTTCAGGGCCACCATACAATTTGAATCATCCTTAAAATAGACACCCCTCTGGGCTTGTTAAAAGAAAAATAATAAAAAATAAGTAAATCATGGTTCCACTCTGTATCAACTGAAGACGGTTGAAGAATGCACTGACTAAAAAGTTTTAGACTTGAAACACAAAATATGAGTTGAAACAATCTGAATGAACAAACTTCTGACAATGATTCAAAAACTCCTCATCCCAAAATGACCGTGGAATAACACTATTTCCTTGCTTGTTCTACTAGCTTTGACTGCAAGGAAGAATGCTACGGAATTAACATGTACTTGAGAGACAGATGTTGTATATGATGGAATTTCTACGTGTACTTGGAGCATATAAAGTGTTGTATGTGAGGTTCAGTGATTTGACCTATACAGGTTCTCACTGACAAGTTGAAATAAAATATTAGATAAGATAACTTTATTTACTCATTTTAGTTATTTTTCTTCATTTCAAACTTGTTTTTAATATCTATACACAGGTACTCACAGTTTCATTTGAAAATTTAAAATCACCATAAAAAAAAATTAATTAAAATGGAGCAAGTTTACCTTAAAACATTAAAAAAAAAAAATTTGCAAGTTTGGGTTGGGTTAAGTGAACAAATCATTAACAACTTTTTTTTTTTTAATTTTCTTTTAAATTAAATTTATTGAATGCTACCTCACAAGTTGCAGAAGGTGTTAAACATGGTAGTATATTTTTTATTGACAAACCAATTACCACCCTTATTTTGGGGGTGATTTTATGATTTAAAACAGCCGACATATTCCAAAAACCAAGTAAAAAAAATCATAAAAGTACTGTCATCTTGTTTTATGCCAGTATTTTTAATTTTAAAATTCTCAGAGCCTTCAGAGCTACTTTTTAAAAAAAATCAACATAGAAAACATTTGTTTCTTCAAAACCCAGTAAAACAAATTTAAAATTAAAGATAGCAAGTTTTATTTTTTACTTTATGTTTTAAAGGTAAACTTGACCTTTCACTGAATTTGTTGAGCGTATATATATATATATATATATATATATATATATATATATATAAAAATCAATTCCTGGAAAAATGGTTTTTGCTGAGTTTCAACTACTGAAGAATTTGAAAAGCCAGAGCATTTGTGAGTGAAGCATAGAGAAACAGTTCTGGTGGTTCACTAGTCTCGCAAATACGTTTACTTCTTGGCAACTTTTCTTATTTTGATTAAGTCTTCTCAGATAAACTCGAAATATTTTTTAAGAAAATAAACAACACAACACTAAAAATCTTTGAATATAAAATACTCCCAACGTTTTTAAGTCCAGGAAAAGTTAAAAAGAGCCCTATTCTAAACCTTTTTTTTTTTATTTTTACATAAATGCGTCCATTTAACTTTCACGGAATATTTTTTTAATGGAGAGATAAAGCAAAAAGTAGGGACGAGGAACTCTCTATAACTTCCATATTGGTATAATTTATAATTTCTTTCAGAGAAGAGACAACGGCAGGAGTTTTCGTTGCATTTCAACACTGAAAGGGTACTTTATTATTATTCTATAGTTACATATCTTTTTCAATATCTTTATTTACAAATGTTTTATTACTTTGTTGAAAATGGAGCCATGGTGAAGTAATGGATAGTAGCTCGGTTTAAGAAATCAGTGAAATGAATTTGAATTCCAGCCAAGTTCATTACATCTGCTTATGTAGTAATACTCTTGGGAAAGGTATCTCTTCCCTCCAGTGATGGGTAAATAGCAGAACAGACTAGGCTTTATGGCATTGGTTGGCATCCAGTTTAGGAGAAGGAAAACTATGAATTCAAATGAGGATGAAGAGCGTTTATCTGTCAGGCTGTCTTGCCCATCAAACACTACTGCTGCTGTGGCTGCAATAGATGTGATGACTCTTTAACCCTCAGTGGTTACAAGATTTGTGACCATGAAAACGCAGCAATTCTCTCTTGCACATTGTTTGTATACCACTTTTTACATATAATATGCTGGCAGTTATCAACAAGATGCTCAATGTCAATATTGAAAATTTTACTTAGATAAGCCTTTGTGGATGTGCATTGTGGGGCATTGGATATCAGTTCAGAATGAGAAACTGAAGAGCTGAGTTCAAGTTGAATTTTATTGGCATTCACTTATACGTGAATACCCTTAGGAAAGGTACTAATCCATCTCTTCTCCCTCCAGATATGAACTGAATAGCAGAACAGACTAGGTTCTCTTGCCTTGGTTGGCAACCAGTCTACAACAGAAAGAAATGGTAACCTACTGCAGGAAAATCTTCTGCCTAGTCAGTCATAGATCAAAAGGGAGATGATGACATTTAACTGACTGAAGCCTTTCTGATTTGGCTTTATTATTCTGTGTCCCCATCACGCTTTTTCAACTGAACTATCAGGTATAAGGGATGTGTGTAGTGGTGCAGTGGATACTGACTTGGAACAACAAATCGGGGCGCTGAGTTCAAATTCCAGTTGAATTCCTTGCATTCACTTATGCACAAGTACCCTTGGGAAAGGTATTAATCTATCTCTTCCCTCCAGTTATGGATTAAATAATAAAATAGTCTACCGCAGAAAGCAATAGCAACCTACTGTGGGATAATCTTCTGCCCAGTCAGTCATGTCTCTTTCGAGACATGATTGCCCAAAGCATATATAAAGTATGGCACTTAACTGACTGGCTGATCAAGTATAAGATCCTAATTTGGGGACATTCGTTAGGTAGGAGATATGTGCCTATGGAAGTTTTCCATTTATTATTTATAGAAAGTATAGCAAAACTTAATAAGTAAGCTGTTGCTTGCTTTTGGGATCAGTCATTTTCTAGTCATAAATATATTTTAAAAAATTATTATTATTATTATCATTATTTTTATTATTGCTACTGCTGCTGATACTTGAGAGCAAAGCTCACCAGCAGAGTGATGCTAGAGTACAAACATATTCTTGCTTTCCTGACGGCTACAACCTCCAGGAATTTAAATGCAATGTCAATACTCATCTCTTAACCTCTTGACTCTAGTTCTTTCTTTACCACCCTGTATATCCTTTCCTTTCTCTCCACCTTTGCAACTGTCATCACACCTGTATTCCCATTCTTCTCTTGCTCCTTTCTAAATGGTCCATCTTTCTCTTTACTCTCCTTCTACCTAATCTTTTTAATCTTATGTAGCCCCCTGCACATCAGTGGTGTTACCGCCTTGCTTGGGGTGATACAATTAAAAAAAAGAATATAACTCATCATGAAAGTCAGTTTGATCAAGGTTTACCAGGCACACACACCACAGCCAAATGTGCACAATATGATGACAGGTTTTGTTAATAATAATAATAATAATAATAATTGTGCGTAACAATGATGGTGGGGACCAGTTAGGAGCATCTTCAAGATGGGTAACCCTATCTGGTCTTAGAATGAGGGTGTTCCCAAATATTTAAATATGGCTCCCAACTTGCCTTGTCTGCTCCATCCTTCAAACTTAAACTAAAAACTCTGCAACACTCAGCTATAATGGTCTGCTACTCTTCCTACTCTTGAACAGATATTCACAGTTTGTCTGCTCAGCTGGTCAATCTGCAGTACTGAATGGGATATTTACCATGTTGATACACCAATATTCACAAGTTGACACCAACCAGTCCATGAAGATCAGAAGTTATAAGAACCAGTGTCTTGAGAAGGTAGTGCTACCCTGTGTCAAATTGGTGGCTGCTGGAAAACCCTATATCTGACAACAATATTCTGCACCATGCGACACAGGTATGAGAACCCAGTCATGGCTGTCAGACAATTTCTACACCCACATCACCCCTTACATTTGATCGCCTAACTCACCAGACTGCAGCCCACTTGATTATAATGCATAGGACACAGTTAACTGATAGACTAACAAATTTCCTTTGAACACCAACAATTAACTGAAGGCCAAGATTATGGCAACATTCCCCAGCTTAAACAAGGAGACTGTCCAACAGGAGATTCTAAAGTCATCCAGAGGCCAAAGTTGAAGCCAATGACAATTTGATTGAATAAATTTACTCTTTAGTATTTCAAGATGCTTTTGTGCAAATTTAGTAAATATATCTATTAAAATAATGTTATTTTCATTTTTGCATAATTTAGATGATGATTCAACTAGCACACCATATATATATGTGTGTGTGTGTGTGTGTGTGTGTGAAAATTAAAAGCAAAATGAAAATCTTTCTTTACTAAAGTGTTTTATCTCTTAATAATTTTCAAGGGACAAAATGTTTTGCTAAAAAGAAATTTCTTTTGCCTTTTATTTATAATGTCTTTACAGATATATTTGATTTAAATCTAAATATTTACACAGACATTATATATATATATATATATATATATATATATATATATATATAATTGTTTTCAGAATATAATTCTATTTACATGTTTTGTAATGTCACTTAAGATCAAAATCTATAAATTTCAGTTACTCCATCTCAAATTGATGATGTTTTTTAATATTTTTTCATCAAACTTTCAATAGAAAGATTTTTACTGACAGACTTTAGCAAAGACTTAAATCTGGGATGCAATATACAAAATATGAAGACTAATAATGACTTTAACACCAAATAAATTCAAGAAAAATTAAATAAAAATGATCAGTTTCCTGAGGAATACTTCCTTACCAAGTTGAAGCTTTTACAAAAACAGGCATCATATTAGATTGATGCTAATTAATAAAGCTCTAATCCAGTGGCTTCTAAACAATGCATCATGTCATGTCAGTCAGTTAAGTGCCATACGTGATACACGCTTGGGTGATCATGTCTCAAAAGAGACATGACTGACTAGGGTAGAAGATTATCCTGCAGTAGGTTGCCATTGCTTTCTGCGGTAGACTGGTTGCCAACCAAGGCTATAGAACCCAATGTGTCCTGTTATTTAACCCATAACTGGAAGGAATAGACAGATTAATACCTTTCCCAAGGGTATTTGTGCGTAAGTGAATGCAGTGAATTCGGCTGAAATTCGAACTTGGCTCCCTGATTTCTCATTCCGAGCCAATATCCAATGCACCACAAAAAGGATAGTATGTGATGCGGAATGATTCAAAAACAATCAAAGGTTTTAGAAACAGTTTCAAAAAATTCATATGCCAAAAATAATGAGGAAGTGGGGGCTTGGACAATCTGATACTCTCAAGTCAGATAGAGGGAAAGAGAGACAGGGGAAAGCAGCGTGTAACATACTTGACGGGTCTGAGCAAGTGGATGGAAGGGCTGGGTTTTGGTGGGTTAAAAGGAAAAAGCGTGCTAAAAGCTACCAGGGTAGTGAAACGACGGAAGGTCATGATGGCCTACGTCCTGAATGAACATGACACATAGAAGAAGAAGTTTGCAAAAATCTTAGAATTAAATAAAATGTTCAATAGGAATTCAATCAAAGTAAGTTGTAGCTGTACTAGTAATTAAAAAAAAATACATAAAAAACAAAAAACCAGAAACCTAAACAATAACATACATCATACCATCAAGACATAAAATATCAGTAATTACTTGTAATTGAATGCATAAACAAATATTTTTAAATAATTATTGACCGGTTTTAACATAGTGATATTTCTGCATTATACCCAATATTAATAATATAGTAACTAGGAACTCTAAATTGGCGGAGAGATATATCATTGATAACGTTTTGACTTCAAATCTACTGTTATCTCCCTTTAACCCTCTCTCTGGACCCTCTTTGCTGCATAGCTGTTTGAGTCTTTGGTGAGTGAGGTGCAACAAAACTTTAATTCTGAAAATGTGACCCAGAGAAAAATGGTTGGGAACCACTGCTCTAATTAACATAGAATTGTAGGCGGACCTGAAGCAGACTACCACCACATTTAATTTCCTTGTCTCTATTTTTTTTTTTACTTTTTTCAGTGCAGTCCTATCGAGTGTTACTTAAACTTTCCGATTATCAAAAAAATTTTGAAAAATTACAATATTTAAACAAATTTGTGGTGGGGGGTCAGTTTCTCATACAACGTTAAAGTGAATCCATCCACCATTTTCAACCCACTATAAGGTTGTATGAGAAACTGGCCTCCCCACCTAAAATTGTTTAAATATTGAAATTTTTGCAAATCTTTTTAGTCATTTGTAAAGTTTAAGTTGTAAAAGAAAATATTGCACCTTAAAGTCCAAAAAATTTGTTAATGAACAAATTTACAGGTGGTGGTAATGTTGTACCTGTGACTGGTTTCAAAATGGAGGCTTGATTTACTATAACATTGTATGAGAAACTGAACCCCCCCCACCCCACACCACCAAAAATGTTTAAAATTTTGCAATCTTTCAAAATTTTTTTGTCAGTTGTAAAGCTATTGATTGGACTATGCTGAAAAAAGTAAAAAAAAAAAAAAATGAAAAACAACGAAATTAAGCATGGTGGTAGTCTACTTCAGGTCCGTCAAATTGTAGATATAAAGGATGAAGTCCAATCTGAAAAGTATGTTATATTGGTAACATTTAGTCATCTTACACAATATGACAAAAGGTCAAAGTTTACTGTGGGGTGCCAACACACATTTTTATGTAGTAGTAATAAAATTCTTCAGTTCTATTAACTATTTTTCTTAGTGCCACTGGGAGGTACTGATTAGGAAATAGATTCCTGGGAGGGTTATAAATATTTCTATATCAAATACTTAGTTTGTAATTATTGCAATATTTAATTATATCTCTGTGATTGCTTATAACATTAATTTATTTCCATAAATAAATAAAATAAAATAAACTTTTCCTTACACCTAATAGTGTGTAGGGCAGCATTTTTTGCTGTTTCCGTAACAAACTTTTTGTTTTATGGAGCAGAATTGTTAGCCCTTTGCCCAACCCCCAAACCTGGAGAAAGGTGATTTTCTAAGCATAGCTTAGATGTAAGACATGGTAGAAAGTGGGGGGGAGGGGACCCAGTAAGGATCAAACTCACTACTCAGTTATAATGATTCTAGTGAGATGAGCTTGCTAACCATTACACCACACCGAGGTGCCCATCCATAAATAAATATTGTGAGTCAATTTCAGTTGTTATATATCTTTGAGAGACTTGATCATGTAACTAAATGTTATAATCTTAACAAATTTGACTAGACTGTTACTTTAATAAATATAGATTAAATATAGATTAAATTTTATTAAGACTTTCACTTCATGATTGATCTATTTTCTGTGACTTATCAACCATTTACAGGTTATTTAAAGCCAGAAAATACTTTTACATTGCTAGAATTGTAATTTTTTTATATAGGTAAATAACTAAGAAATTATAATGTGGATATAAAGTGGAGGATCAATTCTATATTACAATCAATATATAAACTGATCACTCACTTTGTTGCCTTGAGAGTTTCTATATATTTTATTCTGGAGAAATAGATCTAAAAGACATGCCTGTGTAGCTAATCAGTAATTGAGTGATTCATTTTTTATGGCTTATCAACCCTTTGAACATTATTTAAAACCAGGAAATATTTTTATAATTTAAAAAGATTATTTTTTTTTTTTTTTAGATAATAATGGTATAGCAATACAAGTGTTACTAATTAACCCATAGCTGGGATGAGAAGAGGTGGATTCATACCTAATCAAAATTTGATGAACAAACAAAATATTTTCATGTAAGTGGATATTATGAACAGAATATCTATTTAAATATGAGTATCGATCAAAAATAATATTCAAACAAATCATTTCAGATGTATATGAATATATAGGTACAGATGTCCAGTCCATAAATGGCAAGGATAATCCAACAAGATCAACTTAATATAAAATATTAAGTGTTATATCTATATAGAGAGCTCAATGGATGTTATCCAGAGCAATGTGATATTTATAAAGGAAAACTCAACACGTCATTTAAATTGGTTATAAATTCTGGCAAAATTTTTTGTAACAATAAATGCTTATTCCGGCAAAATTTTTTGTACTAAATGGAAGGAATATTGTGTGGTCTGATGAAATGAGCTAATTTAGCTCATTGAAATGAATTATAATTTATAATCACTTTAAATGACATGTTGAGTTTTTGTTTATAAATATATATGTATATATAAAACGAAAATGATATAGTTATAGTGGTTCCAATGAGAGAAAAGTGTATATTTTAATTAAAAAGTGAAACCACAAATGTTCTTTTATAAAATATATTGTATTTTATTTTTTTATATTTTATATTCTGCTATATGAGTTTCTGGTATTGCGGCCTTCATCAGGCAGAGGGTGGCTGTCAGTCATCATCTTGTTTGTTTTGTGGTAGTTGTTCACATCTTCTCTACTACCACACACAAACAAGATGATGACTAACAAGCATACTATGCCTGATGAATCACTTTTAAATTATGCCAATAAACAGTTGTATTAGAAAGTGCTCAATACATGTTTGAAGGAAGATAAATTTTCAACATGTAGAGCATTTTATATATATATATATATATATATATATATATATATATATCTATATCCGAGTGAGTATAGAATGAGGAGAGAAAAGAAAAAAAATTTTTTTTTTCCCATCCAAAACATTAATTTAAAACAGTGCTCGATATATGATGTATAGAGCTGTGAATATTTATTATAAATTATGTTTTAGAACATGTACATAATTTCTTCTATATATGTCCTCTTCTCTACAATCATATGGTTGTTTCAGTGTTTGGACTCAAACACATCATCGGGAGAAGTAAAGAGTCCTTTACTTCTCCTTTACGACACTTACATGAGTTATTCTGCGACCCAGGTTTTTACCATGAGTGGTGTCTTCAGGCGATTTTTAATAATAATTATTAAAAGTCCCCTGAAGACACCACTTATGGTAGAAACCTGGGTAGTGGAATAACTTGTTTAAAAATGCAAAATATTCAAAAGTTCTACAATATAATTGTATTGAACACTTTTTAATACAAATGTGTACTAATCTAACACTATTATGACCAAAACCTAAGTGTGTGTGTGTGTATATATATATATATATATATATATATATATGTGTGTGTGTGTGTGTTTTCAAGAGACTATGTATGTCCCTCATGCTTGTGATATAAAATAATTAACACTTAGCATTATTTCCAAACTATCTGAAACCTGTTTTGTGATGTATCTTTATTATATTGTGTGATGGAAGTATCATTTAACTTAGTCTGTCCTGCAATTTCTGAGACCAAAATGGCAGTTTCCATCTGATAGTCATTAATTTTCAGTAAAAAATGATTTCTTATTTTTCCCAAAACAGGCCAATATAAAACCAGTCAGCAATGCTTTAACAATGCAGGAGAGCAAGTTTTAAATATTGAATATCAACAAACATTTTGGAGGGTTACTTTCATCTTGTTTATAACTTTGGGAAAAGCTATTAACGTTCCCAACTTTGTTCAAACAATTCAACTTGTTTGTTGATTTTGACAACATTGTTTTGGCCTATCCATTCTACAGCCTACAGGTGTATTACATTATCTTGATGTTGATTTCATTGATCAACAGAAAATAAATTGTGTTTTTTTTAATGTTCACTCAATAAAAGGTCCAAGAGTCACTCAAGATAGGGGGGTTACTGTGTGGTGCTGTATGAGCATCAGAAAAGACAAGAAGAGAAGTTTTTCAGGTTATGCAGGTAAGATGGCAGTTAATCCTAGACTTGAAGATTTTTATATTTGGGAAAACAACCTGTTTGGAGCTTGTTGATGTTTACTTGCTTGTACATGAGTATATGTAGAGATACTTTGTGAGTGTGTCATCATGCAGAAGATTAATGATCACAAGCAGAAACAATGGATAAAGCCTTATATACTTTGTAATATTTTCTGAAATTGAGTCCCACTCTTCTGTTTGGGGTACTAATATTCAAAGAGTAGTTACTGCCCTTTGATTTGAATTGATTATATATTACAATAAGCTGTATAGGAATTAGAATCACAAAGAAGAAAATGCATGAAGTTATTTGGGTGGATAGTGTATAGTGTCACTGGGGTTGGACTAATTTGATTGATATATTAGCAATTCTTTTTTGCTGTCAAACAAAGCTTTTCAAGTTCTTAAGATGTCACTAGTAAGTAGTCATGTTTTGTTTAGTTTCTAAGAAGTTTTTGTAGAAATTCAATGTCAATTTCTGAACATTTCTACTGTATAATTCACAAATTTATGCTTGAGTAGAACATGTTTCTATTTGTGTTAAGTTTAAACAAAAGAGTTTCTACTTTCTAACATCACTTGATAAGGAATAATGACGATATGTCTAGAAAGAGAGCACTAAATCACAGCAAATGACTTAAACTTGGTAGAATTGGTTACAATACAAAACATCTCATAATAACTGGCTTAGTTGAACGTGAATCACGCCACCTCTACCTAGTGAGATACTGTCATATTACTTCTTCGTCATTGGCTTTGGACTTTATTATAATCAATAGTCTTAAAATAGCAACATTAGGTCAAAAGCAAAAGTTTACAAACTCATCATCATCATTGTCAGTTCCATGACTGGATGTGATCGTAGGGTCATTGTGCAGCTAAGTACCTGAATTATTTCCCACATATAGCTGGATTGAAAACCAGAGACATCTTCATTCATGTTTATCATATCTTGGCAAGTAGACGGATTGAAAACCAGAGACATCTTCATTCATGTTTATCCTATCTTGGCAAGTAGACCTAGAAGAGTTCATTGAATACTCAATTTGATCATAGACACACAGCCATTTATTCCACTAGGGTAACCCTCTGCTTTAGCTATAGACTAGGAAGCTCTCTAACCACTGTTGTTATATGATCGCCACACTACTTGCATATAGACTCACAGTCTAATTCATTGTACTCAACTGCTTTTGACTCTATAAGAAGGTTCATCTGCTTTTTGCATTGTGGTACAGTGGTTATCAGTTCAGAATGAGAAACAGGAGAGCCATGTCCAAATTCCAGTTGAATTCATTGCATTCACTTATGTACAAATGCCCTTTGGAAAGACATGAAACCATTGCTTCTCCCTCCAGCTATGAGTTAAAGAATTGGGTTTTATAGTTTTAGTTGGCAACAAGTCTATACAGAAAGTAATGGCAACCTACTGCAGGAAAATCTTCTGTTCAGTCAGTTATGTTTCTTTCGAGGCATAATTGCCCAAATATGTATCATTTATAGCACTTGACTGACTGATGTGTCTAGATACCCTTCTCACCAGAAAGGCCTAGTGGCAGAACTGGTTTTGTTGCTGATTGTCCAATTATGCAATATATATTTTTACAAAATAGACTGAAAAACTCTCCTAAAAAATAAATTGAGGAGAAACTTAGAAAATTCAACAAAACATGATATAAACACAAAAAGCTCATTTACAAAATAACGGATCTCTTTCATTAGTTTACATTGCAATAGGTCTGACCATAATTTTGAATCAAAGAATGTAGTTTTCTTTAAAAGAAAATGAATAAAAGATATTTACCAAAAACAAAAATGCATTTAATCATTTGTCAAAATATGCCAGACTATTATTTTCACTTCAATAATGCAGTCTTGATTAAAATAGAAAATAATTCATTAAAGCAAAAATTCATTGAAAGTGCACTAATTTCAGAATCTGCTACAGTAAGTTTATATCGAGGATCATAGAAATTATCTCCCTTCCTCACAAAATTGCTACTATAGATATAACTATAAATACCATTTTTTTTTAATTTTTTTTTTTTTTTTTTTAATCATATCACCTCGAGCGGTAACGCCACTAATGTGCAGGAGGCTATGTAAGAGTGAAAAGATTTGGAAAAAAGAAAGCCGGAAACCACATCTTAAACAGGGAACAAGGGATGAGCCTCTACACCTGTACAATAGACGTGGGTGGAGTGTCTATCTACTCCAATTGGTATAATTAAAAGCAATAAAATCTGAATCAGTTAAGCTAAGGTAAACAAAATTAGAATGAAAAATTTTTTATTTTTTTTCAGCTGACAAACAATTTTATCCAACTTTTCTCTCATAAAATGTGACTTTCAAATAAACAAAATACAAATGGCAGACCTTTAAAAAAAATTAAAACAAAAACACTAAACAAATAAGTAACTTTGTTACTTTAAACATGAGAATTTTATCTCTCAAGTTTTGCATCCTGTCATACATGTGGCTTATTATGTAAGCCAGTTGACCAGACATTCAAAAATACCCAAAGATGTATTTCAGCTTGTAACCTCAAAATATCCACAGTCAAAGTGCCATATCTGCAAATAATCAGGCAAGACTGAGGCTGGGATTAAGAGTCATGTGTACATTGCTGTGTGATGATCAATAAAGAGATGACATTCATCTGATAAGAGGGTGCAACCGTTATATATAGATAGAGAGAAAAAGATGCACTAGACATGATAACACAACACATAAACATCTCAGACAAAGGTTTAAACATTATCAAACACTGCAGAAAGTTAATATACAACAACAACAAAATATAGACAAAAAAGCAAAATACTAATAATAGCAACAATTTCAGTAATGATCACGACTTTGACATGACAATGGGCAGTTGGAATGGCACAGAATATGTGAACTCATAGGCATATATATCATCAACTAATTAGCAAATATCATGAACAAAAAAAGCAAATACAGGGATCATAAAAAACTGTAATGGTAAAACTAGAGAAAAAATATGAAAACACGTTATGGAACTGTCATCATGTTAGGATTTACGATAGACATGAAATCTGATCTGAAAATAGTAAATTTTCTAGATATGAAATTCAATTTAAGCAACAACACATACAAACCATAGCTCTATATACATTAACAAAAATTCCAATCATCCTCATATTGTAATTTTAAACATATACTTATATCCATAAACAAAAGAATATCAACAAATTCCAGCAACATAAAAATATTCAGTGAAAACAAGAAATTATAAGAATCAGCACTGAGAAATAGCAGTTATTCAAGCAATCCAGAATCAAAACAAAAATGACAAAAGAAGCAGCATAATCTGTTTCACTCCTGCCCCCACTACAATAATAAAATAAAATAAAAATAGTAAAAATATTCTTCAAAATAATTTTTTTAAAATTCTCCAAACACAGCAAACTATCGAAAAAAACATCAACAAAAACATAGACAATCAGTTACAGATGTACAGATAACAGAGAAAATAATAACCAAATACAATACAAAATACTCAACAAAACCAACGAAACAACCCCAATAAATGCAATTGTCAAAACAAAAACAACTCTCTACTTAGCAATAAATCTCTAACCAACAATACAATATATAAAAACATAAAAAAATTACATGGGAGCCACAGAAACAACCTTTAAAGAAAGATTTAACAATCACAAAATGTCATTCAAAACAGAAAGATACATAAACAACACTATCAAGCTATATTTTTTTTTTTTTAAATCATATCACCCCGAGCAAGGCGGTAACGCCACTGATGTGCAGGGGGCTACATGAGAGTGAAGAGATTGGAAAAGAGAAAACCGGAAACCACATCCTAAACAGGAAACAAGGGATGAGCCTCTTCACCTGTTCAATAGACGTGGGTGAAGTGTGAACCGGGCGATAGTTTAGTCTATCTACTCCAATTGAAAAAAAAAAAAGTGAGAAGATTAGAAAAGAGAAAACCGGAAACCACATCCTAAACAGGAAACAAGGGATGAGCCTCTTCACCTGTTCAATAATGCAAATAAAAGTAATGGTCAGTCTTTCTTGGCAATGTTTAACCATCATGCACATAAAAAAAATAGATGGTTATTCCCTTGACACTACCATTATTGTATAAACTTTTTACACCCTTGGCAATGTTTTTAAAAAAGTAATGATTAAAATTTTGATAAAACCGAAATATATGAAAATAGATTTATAGATTTTATTTATTCTTGAGAATTCACAACATAGATATTAAACACTACAGTGTGCGATGAACAAATTGTTGTCTAAATTATGCAAAAAAGAAAATAACACTGAGACCTCATTTTAACATATATTTACCAAATTTACACAAAAAATATCTTCAAATACTAAAAAGTATTTCCTCATTTAAAAAGCACCATTGGCATCAACCACAGCATCCAGATAATTTTGGAATATTCTGTAATTCTTCTAGATGATTTCCTTGCTTCAGTTGGTGAATTCTGTCTTATCTTTGGTGTTATATGGAATTTTGTTGGTCTCTCACTCAACTGTGCCTCACATAATAATGAAGGAGGTTGCAATATGGGAAGTGAGGTGGCCAAATGTAAGTAACAATGTGATTACAGAAATTGTCTGATAGCTATGACTGAGTTCTCCTGCTTGTGTGGCATGGTACAGATTCCTGTTGCCAGACAAAGGGTCTTCCAGCAGCCACCCTCTTGACCCAGGACAGCACTACATTCTCAAGGCACTTGATGTAGGCCTCAGTTTTGAATCTAAGTACATGTAGGAAGATGAATGGAAGCATAAGCTCGCCATCATAGAGATCACTCCAAACACTTTCATCATCATCATTAAACTCATCCAACTCTTTGCAAATCCTCTATACTTTCCTCAGACTGAGACTCAAACACACTGAAATGTTTGTATTGGAGCCTCCAGCACAAACTCCAAACAGTTTAGCATGCTATCTCCAAATTTTTGAAAAAGTGGATTGTGTTATGGTGCTTCCTCACCTCACAGACAGTACCCAACTGATCCTACTGTGCAGTTGACAAAAATCAAAACATGTGCAAAATATAGTCAAAAAGAAAATAACACCAGTAGAATGAAATAGGAAATCATAAAAAGAGTAGCCACACACAAAAACTGCAAACTCGGAAAGAAAACTTAGAAATAATCACCTTTAAAAATCAAAGTAAACTACTAAACAAGTAAAATGAAATAATGGGGAAATTTCAACACACAAATAAATACTTTGTCACTTAAATATTAGTACAAATAAAAAAAATAAATAAAAAGAAATTCTATTACAAACACAATTTACCACACCTCACAACTTGCTCCCACCAACACAAATGAAAACTAATTAAAAAAAGAATAATCACAAAATCAATAAACAAATACCCAATTTCCTCACCAAACCTGATAACAAAAAACACATGTAAAACTAACAGATGCCCCTACCACAATATAAAAACCAAATTGCAGTTACACTCATTACAACACACAAATACACAGGAACAGGTACACATACACACATGTATACATATATTATATAATAACAACAATAAGAAAATAAGAAAAACCAAATAAAATGAAAAACAACAAACAAAGCTGCACACAAAAAAGTGCAAAAAATGTAACCAACCAATCTATCACCAAAAGATGCACCAATTTACATTAAAAACATACACATTTAACATGCACAACCATGTGGGTATGTGTGCAAATGTGTGAGCACACATAAACACACACTTAGATACAAATACACAGGTGCAGGCATCACATGAGCATGCACATACGCAAACATTCAACCATCACCCTTAAAGCCAAGCGGTCAACACATAACAAAATAATAAATCACTTAAAATCCAGCACTCCTTAAAAATCAGCACAAAACCAGAAAAAAATAGAAGAAAAAAAGAAACAAAAAAGTTAACATAGCATTCATCAAGAGAATAAAGAAACACACATTCACAGACTTCCACACAAAAGTAACAAATAACACTCATTCCACAAGGAACACACAAATATTGAAAGATATCAGCAGAAAAACTGGAAAACCCCCGATAAGTAAGTGCATTATATGTTCATGAAATCTCTAAGTCAGCATGAGGGAAGAGACACCGATCAGTTCAGGGAGAATTTTTATATATATATATATATATATATATATATATATATATATATATTGTAGTACACTTGGTATGTAATCCGGGTAAATTCCAAAGGAGATGAACTTGAGAGAACTCAATGTTAAATTCATTTATTTAACAGAGTAATATTTTACATTACGGATTTTTAATTATTAGTTTGGATTATGCATATTTCACCGCTCTTGTGTTCTTGGCGCATATATAGTCATCCACAGACAGATCTGTTTCGCTGTATCACTGCTCATCAGTGCAGTTAGACTCTGATTGCTTTTAACCCAGGATTGAAACCTGACTGAATAGGCATCAGTCGGAGATTCTACCTCTGGGCTATGAACACTCAGTAGAAGAAGGCAGACTTTTTTTTAGCGTGTATATTATCATTATACATGCCCAATAGCCAGAGTGCTCTAATTCATTATTGAATGAGCGATGCATATATATAAATGAATATATATATATCAATAAAGTTAAAGACCAAAGGAAAACTTATCTTAGCTGCTGCCCTTTTGCCTTTTGTGTGATACAAGGGCATAACTGTTATTTGTTTTCCTAACTTTTTAAGTTAAGAACACTCATCAATATTCATCAGGTTAGCTGAAATATTAAAAAGCCATGGAGGACATGATGTGATATATTTCAATGTCTTATAAACAAAAGTGAGAAAGCGATTTTTTTTTTAGAAATTTTGTCCACATTAGTATTTAAATTATTTTAGTTTGGGATTAATTTGTGATATCTATTTTGAATAACAAGTGGTCATGAGTTTAAAGTGTTTCCTTTTAAATTTTAACATTTTTATAGTCATTTGGCTTGGGAAAGGTATTAATCCATCTCTTCCCTCCAGTTATGGGTTAAATAGCAGGACAGATTGGGTTCTGTAGCCTTGGTCAGGAACCAGTCTACCGCAGAAAGCAATGGCCACCTACTACGGGATAATCATATGCCCAGTCAGTCATGTCTCTTTCGAGACATGATCGCCCAAGTGTGTATCATGTATGGCACTTAACTGACTGATGTTGGCTTAGGAATGAAGATATTGGAAACTTTTGTGGGGAGCAGATTTATATTTTGATAAAATTCAACTGTGGCACTTTCAAGAATTTTCCTTATAAATGAGCAACTTTTTTTATATAATCTTTTCATCCTGAGCAAGGCATTTCACTGCCACTATTGCGCAGGGGGTTACATAGAGGGGAAAGTAGTGAGAAAGGATGGTTAGATATAGGAAATGTCAGAAGGAGGGTGATAGGCGGGTCTATTGGTTTAGGGTGGAAGTGGAAGGGGCAACATTTTTTTATAATCTTTTCACCCCGAGCAAGGCATTTCACTGCCACTATTGCGCAGGGGGTTACATAGAGGGGAAAGTAGTGAGAAAGGATGGTTAGATATAGGAAATGTCAGAAGGAGGGTGATAGGCAGATCTATTGGATTAGGGTGGAAGTGGAAGGGGCAACATTTTTTATTTTATAATCGTTTCACCCTGAGCAAGGCATTTCACTGCTACTATTGCGCAGGGGGTTACACCCTCTTTTAATCAGCATGGTATTGTTTTGATCAAAGTTGTGGTTGAATTTTTTTCTATGTATAACACAATCATTTTTTCTTTATTTGAATTGTCTTTTCCTAGCTATATTATATCTGAAATTTTACAAATATGTAGTTTGCATTATAAATGTATACACACTTATTGCTTTTAAATATATTTTTAATTAAAACTTTATTCATTATTAGAATGATGCTATTTTCAAGGAGTCGCAATTTTCTGATTAAATCAATAAACAGTTAACGTTTTTTGTTAATCTTTAAATTTTTCATTTTTGTATATAAAAAAATAGAAAAGATTGTGAAACAATTTAGGGAATAAATAGATTCTTTAAAAATTATTTTTTGCTCCTTAGCTGCTTGATGTAATTTTTTTTTTTAAGCTATATCAATCAGTTGACTATCTATCAGATTCGATAACAGCACTCCAGAGAATTTTCCTTGTTAAGTTACTTTCTCTTTTAATGGGTATGGCATTATTTTAATCAAAGTTGTGATTGAATTTATGTCTAAGTATAACTAATTTTTCTATTGTGAGGGACTGTTCTGGCAATTTATTTTACATACACTGGCATCAAGATTATTAGTGTTATGGGTATTTTTGGTTTTGATCATAACTATAATAGTTTTGGATAGGGTTGTAATTATACGTAATATAATATTAAATAAAAAACTTCATAAAAGTAGAAAGTGTGATTTGTAAATTGTCACCATTTTATATTTTTAATTTTGTGCATGCACCCTGATTGGTGTTGGTTTTGCCTATGGCACAGTATAATAGGGTCAGTTTTCGCCTTGTACACAGTTAATATCATATTTGACTGGGTGTTGAAAAGTTCTTAGTCTCCCTGAAAGTAAAACACAGCACCTCCTCGGGTTAACTCTCACAACAAACCTCAAGTGGAATGACTATATAGAATCCATAGCTAAATCCGCTGCTAAGAATGTTGGTACTCTGTGCAGGGCCAGGAGGTTTTTTCCGTCTGAAACAATCCTGCATATTACAAATCTACCATCCGCCTGTGCATTGAATACTGCTGCTATATCTGGTTGGGTGCCCCTGCTATCCACCAGGGGGTCCTTGACAAAATTCATCTGAGAATCTGCAATGTGATCAATCCTGATTTGACAGCTTGGATACAGTCACTTTCTCACCAGCAAAATGTGACTTCCCTGTGTCTCTTCTACAAATATTTCACGGCTTCTGCTCCGATAAACTTAGCTCACTGGTGCCTCCTATATATGAATTTACTCAAGCCACAAAATTAGCATTTAGGTCCCACTCTTTTACTGTGAAACCAATAAATTGTAAATGTAAATTCTACTCCATCAGCTTCGTTTCTTGCACTTCTCACCTGTGGAATTCCTTTCCATTTATTTGCTTCCCTGACAGCTACAATCTCCAGGAACTTAAGTGTAAAGTCAATAATCATCTCCTATCTCATTAACTTGCATTCTCTCTCTCATGCTTCTAAAAACATACTGTTTAATAAATAAATATAGTATCTACTCAACATGATTTATGATCAAATTAAAATATCAAATGTAATTGACAACATATATATATATATATATATATAGTAAATAACTAATCTAGAGAGCCAACGAACCTACCAAGGATTGGATCTTCAGGGAAAGTTGGCCAGCTTTCCCTGAAGATCCAATTTGGTGAAACCTTGGTAGGTTCGGTGGCTCTCTAGGTTAGTTATTTACTTTGTTTGCTCTAATTGCATATTGAGCGCTTTTTGTTTTAGGTTACTCATCTCGGGGTTTTTTTCTTTGGGCTGCGTACTTTGACTGATTTTCAAGTGCTCATTCTTTTTTTTTATCACCATTTTTTCCTTCCATGTATGTGCTCGGAGGGTTTTTTTAAATGAGTATAAGGACAAGTTTATATTTATATATATATATATATATATATATATATATATATCTACATATTATGGAAATTAACAAAGATTAACAAAATGGTCTTTAAACAACAGACAATTTGAAATGATTTGTTTGAACATTACTTTTGATTGATAGAAATATATATATAATACTGTTTGATTATTAACAGAATATCTACTTAAATACGAGTATTGATCAAAAATAATGTTCAAACAAATCATTTCATATATATATATAAAATTGAAATGAATATGTTAAATCTTTTGAAGTAAGTAGCAGGAAAACAATTTTCTATCTTTCCCAAGAAATCATGGCAATTTACAGATAAGAAAGAAAAGAATCGAATGCCAAAGTTGTCTATATTCTGAAAGAATATATTTAATGGAAAACTTAGATCATCACGCCTTCAAAAAAATGGAGTAACAAAAGAACAGTTTTCCCTTGACACCACTATTATTTTAACTACCTTTACTCTTTGATATTATAATAAGCATTTGGTTGCAAAGGAAACGAACAAACAAGGACGAAATTTTCAACTGTATGTATTCATCAGAATATTCATTATATATATATATATATATATATAGTTGTTAAAATTTGTCAAAAATTGTTCTTATTTGAGTGAGTTGTAAGAGGACAGGTTTCTTGAGGTGGTAGACCAAGGTCACAATTGGAGTCAGAAGATAGGCCCACAGTGGATTAGCCATTGGTGGGGTTTGATGTATACCTTTCTTTACGGTTGAAATCAACAGCTGTGATGGTGTTGATAGACTAGTGGTTGTGTGGTACAAAGATGTTGAAGCCAAAACTGCCTGATAAGGTGGGTTGGTCAAATGATATCACAGTCGTAGTTTGATTTGTGATAAGGGGCATTGGTTGCCAAGGTTACAATACTGGCAGTAAGTGAGGTCTGGAGTAGATACTTAAGATTGATTGAGTGAAATGTCTCTGTTGGATTCTGGTAAGATGGGCTGTTGATGAGACGGGGTTGGACAATCAAGCAGAATGTTGGGTTCTGGTTGGACGTGGTATCAATTAGATGGGGTTATGGTGGTGACAGCAAAGAAGGCTTGGAGTAAATAGTTAAGATATTAAGGAGTAGTGATGATAAGTGGTAATCATGGTGGTGATGGTGACTGTATAGTGACAGGTGGCCTTTTGCCTCACAACTGTGTTGGTTATTTTGAGGGGATTTCTTTTAAGTAAATATGGTAGTTTCCAGGGTCATCCCTTTTTTTTTTTTTTTTTTTTTTTCCAGGAATGTTTGTAATTGGCTATTGAGTTAATTTTATTGCATGGATTTTGCAGACCAGATGTGATGCTTGGAGCCCATGTGCAGAAAATAACTTTTTTATTTTGCGTTTTGCTTTCTTAGGCTTCATATCCAGCTGACATGTAAAGTGAATCAGAAGGAGATCTTTTTTGTTTGTTTGTTTGTTTTGAGATTTAATGACCTATCAATCCTTATGGGATCATTTAAGGTCACAACAAATAATTTTAGGTAAGATTATATTATTTTTACAGAATTTTTGAAGATGTCTTGCTTTTTAAACTTTTCTATTGGTTTAAATTTGTGTTACTTTTTAAATTTTTCCCCTGGTGAGGATCAGATCTATTTTTGATCTTCGGATCTTTACTTAGATTATATTTTGTTGTATAGTTTGATCTTTTTGAGGAAGGTTAAAATAGTATTAGAGTTAGAAGGAGATCTAATTGCAGCAGAACATAACAGAGGCAATATATATTGTTTTAAAAAGTGATTTTTTAAAAAAAACATATTAAAGTGAATTTATACATTGTTCTTGAGAATCAACAACAAAAATAATAAACACTATTTATTAGATTGTTTATTTAGACTATTTACTTAGAGGAAGGATGTGTGTTGTGGTACAGTGGATATCGGCTCAGAACGAGAAACCGGGGAGCCGAGTTCCAATTCCAGTTGAATCCATTGTATTCACTTACACGCAAATACCCTTGGGAAAGGTATTAATCCGTCTCTTCCTTCCAGTTATGGGTTAAATAACAGGACAGATTGGGTTCTATAGCCTTGGTCAGCAACCAGTCTACCGCAGAAAGCAATGGCAACCTACTGCGGGATAATCTTCTGCCCAGTCAGTCATGTCTCTTTCGAGACATGATCGCCCAAGTGTGTAACACGTATGGCACTTAACTGACTGACTTATAGGAATGTTTATTTACACTATCTTTCATATGGTTCATTATATTTGACAGAACATCAGCTAATTGCCAGTTTATTCAGACTTTATAAAGTGGTAAATGATGATTCATATATTTCAATAATTTAGTAATCTTTATAAATTTATAAATAAAAATTCGTTTTCCTGTTTATTATTTTATTAATTGATAAATGATAAATATTGTACTGCATTAGTTTTAAATTTATTAGCTTTTAGAATGTTGTAAATATTATATTATTCTTATAAATATACTATTTAATAAATAATGTTTAATATTTTGTTGTAAATTCCTCCTCCCCAAAAAAGAATGCATTTACTTTTATCATATTTTGAAATTGTATGATACTTTTAATCCTTGCTTTTCAAAACAACAAACATTGCGAAGGAATGAAGATTATTAAAATAATAACAGTGATGAGGAAAAACATCTTTTTATATCCTGTATTTTTTGCTGGCACAAATGTCCAAGTTTATTGATTTAATATTTATAGAAAAAAAAAACAAACTTAACTCATAATTTCAAAGATACTGTATTCAATATTTGTCTATATTTACATTATTTACATTGTTCAGACTGTTGTCCTCATTTTTTTACCATATTCATATTCACAGTGTTTTGCTCATATCTTCTTCAGGTAATTGGAAGTTTGAACTAAACTGTTTATTTATAAAGAGAAAAGAAAGATCCAACATTGAAAACAGAATGACAATTGTCACAGATTCTAATCAAGAACAAGGATCACTTTCAGCCTAAGACATACAGGCAGTTTTCTCAATATTACAGCAAGCTATCTTTTATGTGTGATGTGATGAAGTGGAATTCAGGAGCTGAGTTGAATTCCTGCATTACACTTATGCGCAAATACCCTTGAGAAAGGTAGTAATCTGTGTCTTCCCTCCAGTTAGAGGTTAAATAACAGGACAAATTCCAATCTTCTCACTTTGGTTTCTTTTTTTTTTTTTTTTTTCAATTGGAGTAGATAGATCTATCTATCGCCCGGTTCACACTCCACCCACGTCTATTGAACAGGTTAAGAGGCTCATCCCTTGTTCCCTGTTTAGGACGTGGTTTCTGGCTTTCTCTTTTCTAATCTTTTCACTATTACATAGCCCCCTGCACATCAGTGGCATTACCGCCTTGCTCGGGGTGATATGATTAAAAAAAAAAAAAAAAAATTGGGTTCTATAACCTTGACTGGTGACTAGTCTACTGCAGAAAGTAATGGCAACCTACTGCGAAATAATCTTCTGTCCTGTCAGTCATGTCTCTTTTGAGACATGATCGCCCAAGCATGTATCATGTATGGCACTTAACTGACTTTTAGATGTGAGTTGTGGTGCAGTGGATATCAGCTCGAAATGACAAATCGGAGAGCCGAGTTTGAATTCCAGTTGAACTGCCTGCATCCACTTACACACAAATACTCTTGGGAAAGGTATTATTACCTCTCTTCCCTCCAGTTATGGGTCAAATAATAGGACAGATTGGGTTCTATAGCCTTGGCTAGTAACTAGTCTACTGCAGAATAATTTTCTGCCCAGTCAGTCATGTCCCTTTCGAGACATGATTGCCCAAAATGTGTATCACGTATGGCACTTAACTGACTGATCTTACATGTATGGTCTCCCCAAATCTCACAAAAGCAGTGTTCCACTCAGGATAACATTATTAGTTGCCAAGGCTCTGAGTTACTTCCTTGTGAATATATTGACGCATTAAAAGGAAATCATATGTCTGAAGCTCTGCTCACTTTGTGAAACTAATCAACAATGCTCCCATTCAATGCAATCAGATGATGAGACTGGATGAGTCTGTTCACCAAGGTACCCACAGTGAAGTCACTATCGGGAGTCAAGGACTGACTGGTTTTGGACTCATTCCTGGGAGAACATACCAGTATTCCAATATACCTAATAGAGATGCTGACTTTCTGCATACAAACAACACACTTTGGAATGGGATCAGACATATATCTGCAGGATGAAGGCTTAGCAATGGGCTCCCTATTATCGCCAACATTTGCTCACATATACTAGGAATCCTTTGAAGAGATAGCATTAAAATTTTCATCACTAAAGCCAACTCTATGGATAAGATGTATAGATGATACCTTCATACTCTGGCCACACCAGGAAGAGGTCCAAATGCAAACTGAACCATGTGAACTCAGGTTCACTGATATAGTCCATAACCCCACCCCCTGCAAGGGCAGTTATCAACAGCAGCTGAGTGCCTCTGAAGAGTCATGTTCCTTTTCCTATGTATATAAGAGTAGTTTATACTTTAAAAGAGCTTTTTAATTCACATAAAAATATAACATTTTTATTTGGTTACCTATTAGCTGTCTATAAACTGCAAAGAAAACCAAATACATGGTCAACAGCAAAAGAGCAGCCCATAGTGCCAAATACAGGTGGGGGATGTTAAAAATCAAGCATGAACAAAAATTTAAATATCTGTTAAGTGTTCAAACTGAAAACAGAAAGTGCAACACAGAGATCCAAAGGCAAATTGGCAGAGCAAAGACACGTTCCAGAAGCTGAGTAAAGTATTAAGACACAGGAAACTTTCACTAGAAATAAAGAAGAGAGTACTAGATTGCTATGTGATGTCAGTTCTTCAATATGTGAATATTGGACAATATCACCAAAGATGAAGGAAAAACTTGAAGCAGGTGAAATGTGGTTCTACAGAAGGATGCTGCGAATATCATGGTCTGAGCATGTGAGCAATGATGAGGTATTGGAAAGAATGGAAATGAAAAGGAAATTAATATTGAGCATCAGGAAGAGACAACTGAAGTTCCTGGGACATGCAATGAGGAAGGAGGACTTGAAGAAACTGATACTAACAGGCTAGATAGAGGGAAAAAGAGACAGGAGAAAGCAGTGGATAACATATTTGAAGGGACTGAGCAGGTGGATGACAGAACAAGGGCTGCGAGAAATTACAGGAGAAAGCGTGCTAAGAGCCACCAGGGATAGGGATACGTGGAAGGCCATGATCACCTACATCCTGAAACGACAAGGCACATAGAAGAAGATTAGCGGTCTATTTTAAGCTTTGTTAAAAACGATCACTTGCTTGTTTTAGATACTACTGAGATCTATCATAGATATGCACATATAATATAATTATATAGTTATGTATCAATTTTACATTGCGACATGGAAAATGATAAGATCAGATTAATGGGAGGTAAAACATTAAGGAAGGGAAACAAACAAGGGAAGAATAGGATTGAGAAAAGGAAGAAGGAAAAAAGAGGAAAAAGTTGGTTAGCATGTATTCTTCGGGGTCAAACCCCAAAGTGAATCTCCATTCTGATTAGCCACAAAAAAAAAAACCACCCACATACATTCACAGCAAACCAAAAGATTTTGTCGTTTAAATGTAAATCATCTGCACAACTACATCAACATTGCCTGATGATGAGAACCTATCTCGAAACATAGAAATTTCAATGTCGCAATGTAAAATTGACATATAACTATATAATTATATTATATTAAGCTCTATAATACTCATTATATTGAGAACTGTTTATAATAAAATAAATGATAGAGTACTCAAAATAAAAAAAACCTTGAGTCCTCTTCACTTGGAATAGATATGCATATATCAAGTTGTCCAAGTTAAACAGAATTGTACTGAACATGAAAATCCCAAGAGAAATATTTGTAAGTGTCTTGTTTTTAACTTCCTTGAGAATATTGACACAACTTTATATAACATGTAATAAATGTGTTCACATCTGTCTCAGTAGGGCAGGCCTCAAAAATCAACACATGGGGAAGTGACACAGAAGGAAATCATTCATTACATGTTATATTGCATTTCTACTTGCAGAGAGTGTCAGTCAGTTAAATGCCATACATGATGCACGCTTGGGCGATCATGTCTCAAAAGAGACATGACTGACTGGGCAGGATATTATCCCGCAGTAGGTTGCCATTGCTTTCTGCAGTAGACTGGTTGCCAGCCAAGGCTATGGCAGAGAATGTACGAAAAGAAAAAAAAACAAAACAATGTGCCTCAGCTGGTAAATTAAACCATCATATGAAATTCCACGAGGGCATTAATATAACAAATACTGCAAGATATGCAGTGTTACCACATCTGCACAAGCAAATGTAAGACCTCATCAACATTAAAAAGCTACATTCATGCTTCCCATAAAGTAAGCAAGGGCATTACTAAAAATCAAATTACAGTCATCATATTTTTATGTATTAATGTATATTTTGGCATTAACTGTTCTCTCATCTTTCATTAAATATGAACAACAAGGAAGGTGTAATTAATGTTTTTAGCCTCCTAACATTTTTTCAAAGTTAAGGAATATAAAAATTGTTCATAATTTATAGTCTTAAATAAGAGACAAAAACATCCTTGAAAATGGCGAAGTGGCCAAAAGCACTTATAACAAAAAAACAAAATATGGACAAATTTTATATTCCTTAACTCCTACAAAAGAGAAAAATATTAGGATGCTGGAAAAACTTCATATGAAATTAAATAATACTCTTTGTCACCCAGATTTAATTGAAAGATTTTTATGTATGTAGATTTTTTTTACAGTGCAGTTCACCCTTTACAAGACCCATCTGTAAGTTAAAAAGTAGTTTATAGGAAGAGAAGATAACAGTTGACTCTAAACCTGAACAGGTTAGGATGTAGTGATTGGGGAAATGCCCTCTTGGGAGTCGGTTTCCTATGACAGTCATTTGCAAAAAGATTTTTGTTTGTTTTGAAGTTGTTGTTTTGAACAACCTATCAATCCTTATGGGATCATTTAAGGTCATAACAAATGATTTTGGATAAATTTATATTATTTTTACAGAATTTTGGAAGATGTCTTGCTTTTTAAACTTTTCCATTGCTTTCAAGTTGCATAACTTTTAAATTTTTCCACCTGTTGAGGGTCGGATCTATTTTTGATCTTTGGATCTTTACTTAGATTATATTTTGTTGTATAGTTTGATCTTTTTGAGAAAAGTTAAGGTTGTTAACATTGTAGAGGGATTGACGAATATATGTAAAGTCACCATTTGCGAAAAGAAGCTGTTTGAGTGAAACTTACTTTTTGCCAATGTAATATGGAGAGTGTGTAGGTTATTTACTAATATGTAAGTGGCATAGCAGGTCCTAACTGTGAAGGTCAGACCTGGTGGAACCAGGTGATTCAGTTTGTCTAAGCACTCGCCATGGTAGTAGTGATAGAGCAGTGAGAAACTAAACACATTCCACCTGTGAGAGAGAGGGTTGGAGGGTGGAAAATAATTCTTCCCTAAAAAGTCCTTGGATACACTTTTAAACTCTATCAAGGCTGGAAATTGAGGTCTGAGTGGCTCCTGCCCAAATATGGCAACAGTATTCATTCCATTTTCGGCCTGATCTGGATCTTAAAAATAAAGGATAACAAGAGGAGTGAGGTACTTGCTGAAGCCTTACAGGGAGCTGATCATTTTACCTGCATTTTTAGTGATGGATCGGGTATAGGAAATCCACTTGGTTGAGTCTGAGTTTGAAACCCAATACCTTTCATGGCACAAGGCCCCCTTGAGGCAACATCTATTCGTTGTGATTGGTGGTAGTTCAGGGTCTGACCGGAAGTGATTATTCAATCACTGCCAGTCAGACTCTGAACCAGCCAGTTTTTTTCTTAACTGGAAAGTTATACCAGAAGAAAGGTCAGCTGCCAATCTCTGATTATCATCACTTTTGTTAGCGTGCCTGTATATCTTCATATCATGATCAGAATATATTCTTAGGCAGATCTTTTATGCAGATTAGAAAGGGGGTTGGTCTGAGAAGTGACACCTGGTAGATGCCTGCATTGACTGTCAGGGCCTTGAAGGACGAGTTGTTAATAACTACCTTCTGGGATCTGCCTGTTACAAAGGATTTTATAATAGAGAAAACCCTTCCATCAATTCTATACCCTGTCAAAAGATATATAAAGCTATGGTATTTGCAATATGCATGTCATCAAGCGCCTCACTAATTCTGTGTGTTGTGGTAGACAGGATACCATAAGAGGATCAGGCTGATTTAAATCATACTACTTTCTGCACAAGAGGTTGTTCCTATCCAGGTGATAAGTGATCTTCTTGTTGATAATAGTCTCAAAACATTTATTGATGATACTGAGAAGACTAATGGGTCTATACTGGAAGGGAGAGGATCAGTTGCCTGCATTCTTGAAGACAAGGTAAACACTTGCCACCTTCTGCATGCTTGGGAGAGATTTCTCCTTCAAGCAGTGGTTAAATAACTGCTAGAATCAAGGATAATTCTGGGTTGATACTCTAAAGAACGACCACAGGAATTTTATCTGGACCAGTGGCTTTTTTGGGGATTGAGTCTTTTCGTAACACAAGAGACTTCATTTACTGAAATGAGTATATTACTGAGATTGTGCTCAGTGAGACATGTATGAAAAGGGCTCTTAGGAATGATGATGTAGTCTGAATCTCAGAAGATATTCAGACTGAGATAGGATGTAACTTCTGCAAAAAGGCTATTCTATCTCATGGTAGATTTAATGCCAATTATATGTCATTCCTAGTTTGGAAGTTTGGGATATATTATTTTTTTATTGATAGTTTTTAATTTTTTCTTATAAATAATAAATGTAATGTATTTTGATAAAAATAAGTGAACCATAAATAAAACTATTTCCACAAATGTCAGTTTTTTGATAGAATTTGTAGATATGACACAAGGATGAAGTGACATATGAGGGTGCACAACAAGAAAGACTTCTTTTAAAATTAGTCAAAAGCTTTTTGTATGTCACATGTATAGAAAGGTATGTAGACGTTTTGTTTGTTGCATTCACTTTCATATAAAAGTCTTTGGGAAAATCACAAATAATTGTTTTCTCGAAGAGCAGATTGGGCTCTCAAGCCTTGGGTTCCAACCAGTCTAAGTGAACAAAAATTCTGAATTCCAAACTGCAGAGAGTTCTAATGTGAAACTATTTCACTTGCTTTCCCATCAGATATGGAATCAATGACGTGATTTCAACTTTCAGTCACATATGTGCGTTGTGGTGCAGTGGATATTGGCTCGGAACGAGAAATCGGGGAGCTGAGGTCGAATTCCAATTGAATTCATTGCATTCACTTATGCGCAAATACCCTTGGGAAAGGTATTAATCCGTCTCTTCCTTCCAGTTATGGGTTAAATAACAGGGTTCTATAGCCTTGGCTGGCAACCAGTCTACTGCAGAAAGCAATAGCAACCTACTGCGGGATAATTTTCTGCCCAGTCAGTCATGCCTCTTTTGAGACATGATCACCCAAGCGTGTTTCACGTATGGCAATTAACTGACTGACTGACTTTGTGTTCACTTTTGCAATAGACCCATTGGAAGAGACATAAATTCATCTAATCTCTTCCCAGCTATAGGTTAAATAGCAGGTAAGACTGGGTTCTGTCATCTTGGGTGGCAACCAGTCTAAGAGAAAAAAATCTCTGAATTCCAAAACAGGGAATGGCAAACCAATGCAATGGCAAATCAGCATGCCATGTCAATTCACAGATAATAAAGAAAAAGAATCTTTAATTTTGTTTGTTTTTTTCGAGGTTTAATGACCTATCAATCCTTATGGGATCATTCAAGGTCTTGGGGTTAGGTTATTTTTATTTTTACAACATTTTTCTTTTCAAGTATCAAGATTCATTGGGATTTGTTTTTAAGTGCAGGGTCCCTAAGTCCTACCCTTGTTATTTAACCCATAACTGGAGGGAAGGGACGGATTAATATCTTTCCCAAGGTTACCAGTGTTTAAGTGAATGCAGAGTATTCAACAGGAATTCGAACTCGGCTCACCAATTTTTTTTTTTTTGCGAGCCGATATCTACTGCACCACAACGCACATCTGTCACATCTTACAGCACCTGGTATTCCCAAGTGGTCACCCATCTCAGTACTGACCAGGATCAGCATTGCTTAACTTCGGTGATTGAGTGAGAACTGGTGTATTCAACGTGATATGGCCGTAAGCCCAAGAATCTTAGAACAATCATGATTGTCTCCATTCTGTACTGATATACCATTTAAAAAAAAAAAGGGATAAAATTGAATCAAAGATAGATAAGTTACTTTTAAAAGAAATTTAGTTATTATTAAATGTGAAACAGATAAATATAAATACCTTCTGGGAAGTGAATATATATATATATATATATATATATATATATGTGTGTGTGTGTGTGTGTGTGCATGTGAGTCTTCTTTGGAATACCTCACTTCTTCATGAGATTAATTTGCTTGTGTATCTATAAAATATAAAAAAAATAGTTAAAATTAAGGAACGTCTGATCTCTCCCACAATAATTGTGTAAATGTCCTAAATTTAGGCAAAGTCATTGCAATAGAGGGAAAAAGTGACAGGGGAAAGCAACGAATAACATATTTGAAGGACCTAATCAGGTGTATGATGGAACGAGGATTGCATGGTGTAACAGGAGAAGGCATGCTAAGAGCCACGAGGTATAGGGAAATGTGGAAAGCCATGATTGTCTATGTCCTGAAGGGACAGGACACATAGAAGAATTACAATCACAAATTTATATTAATAAAAATAATGCAAATGCTATTAAAAACAACATTTTGTATTGATTAATTTTGATGACTGACTTTTCCAAATTTTAACAGCAGAAAATACACAAAAAATGCATTCAATTTTCCAAACAGTATTTAGTACAATCTTATAATTTTGTTTTTTTCTACTGTTATATTTTCTGCTTTGCTATGGTATGTTTATCAATAAATCAATGGTATGCTTATCCATAAATCAATGGTAAAATGTCACGTCCTAAGATTATAATCTTTCAAGAAAATATAGAAATATAAAATTTTATTTGCTATATTGAATGATTATTTACATAATTCAGGTGTGGAACAATATCTAAATTATATTTTTTTTTTATAAAGTTAACACATTTATATTTGTTGTTACCATGTTTTAGCACTTGTACCCTTTGAACTTTTTCAGGTGTTTGTTGATAAAACAAACTTTCAGGGAATTTCTGAACCTTTTATTTAATTTCTGAATGTTATCTGAATTGACAGACACCTGAGGATACAATGGATAAAATACTGTGATAATAACAACAAAGATGAGGATATTATCATCATCATCATCAGCCCCGTGAGTAGTGTGGCCAAGGGGGACACTGCAAAGCTGAACACTTGAACAGCTTCCTCCACATTATGTTGTATGTCTAAGTCTCTGTGAATGGTTTTCAAATAGCGATAAGTAGCTTCTGTTTTTAAAGTCTACCAATAAATTAAAATATTCAATGAACAAACAAAGTGGAGAGGCTCATCCCTTGCTCCCTGTTTAGGATGTGGTTTCCGGCTTTCTCTTTTCCAATCTTTTCACTCTTTTCTTTATTACTTTTTTTTTTCAATTAGAGTAGATAGACTAAACTATCGCCCAGTTCACACTCCACCCACGTCTATTGACCAGGTGAAGAGGCTCATCCCTTGTTCCCTGTTTAGGATGTGGTTTTCAGCTTTCTTTTTTCCAATCTTTTCACTCTTTTCTTTTTGTTTTTTTCAATTGGAGTAGATAGACTAAACTATTGCCCGGTTCACACTCCACCCTCATCTATTTGAACAGGTGAATAGACTCATCCTTTGTTCCCTGTTTAGGATGTGGTTTCTGGTTTGCTCTTTTCCAATCTTTTCACTCTTACGTAGCCCCCTGCACATCAGTGGCGTTACCACCTTACCCGGGGTGATATGAATAAAAAAAAAACCTACTGAGTGATACTATTAGCTCATTTCTATCTGTGGTTGTCTCTTCTTTTTTTGCCTATATCATGATGACAGCAGAAAGATCGTTGGCTCTTAGGATGTGTTCATAACAATTCAACTTTTTCTGATTAAAATTTTTCAATGGGACTCCTTATTTGATGCTGTCTCACACTAAGTCATTTACCGTGCATAGAATACTGTTGTCATATCTGGTCAGATGCCACTGCTGTTCATATTAGGGTTCTTGACAGGCTCTAAAAAAAATATGTAACGTGACCGGTCCCAAACTGGCAGCTCAACTCCAACCACTTTCTCACCAGTAGCTTCCTTCTATCTCTTCTATAAATATTGTCATGGCTTCTGCTCTGACAAACTTAGGTCACTGGTGACCCCTCTACAACAATTTACTCATGCAACCAGGTCCCAACCTTTTATAGTTAAATCAACCAAATGCAGCGGACAGTTCTACTCCTGCAGTTTCTTTTCTTGCACTTTCTGCCTTCCATATACTTGCTTTCCTGATGGCTACAACCTCCAGGAATTTAAATGCAATGTCAATTCTCATCTCTCATCAGCTTGATTCCAGCTCTCTCTGCATCACTGTGTATTTTGTTCTTTTCCTTTCTCTCTACCTTCACAACTGTCTTCATACCTGTGTTCCCATCCTTCTCTTGCCCTTTCTCTGACACCCCCTGTAACTGGTTCATTTTTCTTTTCACTCTGCTCCTGCCTAAACTTTTATTCTCTTATATAGCCTCCTGCGCATTAGTGGCAGTACTGCCTTGCTTGGGGTGAAACGATTGAAAAAAATGATTTGGTTTTTGTGAAAGATGCAAAGGATAATTCTGTAGCATCTAATTTACAATGCTTAGATTCTTCATGAAATTATTACTGATAATATCTAAGATCTACAGTCATACAGAAAGAATGAAAAGGTCAATGCGTGCAACATTCTGAATCTAAATAAGAATAACTCATCATCTCTAAAATTTAAACAGAAATTATGGACATACTGTTACATCTAAAAGCCAATCTAATTTTCAAATGGAAAATGTAGGAACTATTTTGAACTATTTGTGAAAAGTAAATTCTCAAATTCCAAGTTAACTCCCAACACTCGTATAGGCTATAATCCTAGAATGCAATAATAATAATAATATAATCCTACTTCTTCTCCATGTGCCATGTCCCTTCATGACGTAGGCGACCATGGACATTCATTTATCTATGTCTCCTGTCACTCTTAATACCTTTCCTCTTGATATCTCTAATAAACTCCACTCCATGATCCATTTGCTCAAGCCTATCAAAAATGTCTTTTACTACTTTCCTCTGTCTCTCTCTCCTTCTATCCATTCTGTGAGTATTAGATTCTCCAGGCACTCTTTCCTCATTATATATCCCGGGAACCTCAGCTGTCATTTCCTGATGTTAAGTATGAGTTTCTTGTTTGCATCCTCACCAACATCCTGTCATTGCTCACGTGCTCAGTGCATGGTATCCTTAGCATTCTTCTGTAGAACCACATTTCTGCTTCCTCGAGCCTCTCCTTCATCATTGAAGAAATTGTCCAACATTTTCTGCCATACAGAAGGACAGCACTCTTTTCTTTCTTTCCAATGAGATTTTTCTGTCTCTCAGTACTCTGGTTTGCTTTTAAAATGTGTCCTTGGCCATGCTGATGTGTCTTCGGATCTCAGTGTCACACTTTCCATCCTCTGTAATAATGCAGACATTTTTAAAGGAACCTCTTTATAAGAAATGAGTAAGGCTGTCATTTTAGAGCTATCAACCAGATTTCAAATGTTATCCTAAATCTGTTGTCACAACACATTTTTTCTATCATTATTCATTAAAAATCATTTTACTTATTTCTCTATATTTCTGAGACAAGGTATTTACATTGTTTGAACTGTTGTCCTCATCTTTATTATCATATTCATGACATTTCCTAAAGGACACATTTCCCAAAGCATTGGTTGAATCCAGAGACTTGACTCACAGAGCTGTGAGTTCAATACCTGGCAACAGCAGCGGTGAACAAAAAAACAAAAGTTTTACAGAGTTGAATGAAATGGGGATAACTAAAACATCCGGAAGTGGCATGACTCGTGGAATGGGAACAATCTAACCCAGTGATTAAAATAAAGGGTTCAATTCAAAATTCCTGAAGAAGGTTGAAGGGTACAATAGCTGAAACATCATATGACAATGAAGACGAGAACAACAGTCTGAAAAATGTAAATTTCATTTTACTTTCGGACTTTACAGTAGCATAACCAAATTATAAAATTGCATGATTTCTGAAGATATTTCATTGGTTAAGTAAAATTAGGTCAAATTACAATTTCTCAGATTCAATTTGAAAATTAGTTTCTTCATGTCCTTGGATCCTGCAAATTTAAACCACCACTGCACACCTCATTGCTTAAATTTGCTAACCAAGCAGAAATCAGTGTTAAGAACATACCATGGATATAACCTACAAAAGGAAAACTGTAATCAGGAACTTGATAAGTGTGAAGATACTAATGTCTGGGGATCACAGAGGACAGACTCTGCAAATCATATATAAGTAGCTTTCTATAAAGGATGACCTATCGATCAGTCCCTGCTAATTTCCATTCTGTTCTACAGTTAATGGGAGGCTGAAGGTGAAACCCATCCAAAGTGCTTCACCCACAATACTAAAACCACCATACTTTGTGTTAATCGAACAATGATTGTAACCTCTGAGGCAAGGCTTCGTCTATAAAAAAGTCGAGACAAATTAGCCTCAAACACAAATTCTCTTTCTCTAGAGTGATATTCCTTGCAGAAACTTTTAAGAGAAGAGTTGTAATTTCCTGGTTTACCTATTAACTGGGAAAATGAAGGAGCAGGATGTTTTCCAAAACATAGTCACTTTTTTGATTCCTCACAGAAACTTTTAAGGGATTAGTAATAATTACCTAATTCATCTATTATCTGGAAAAATAAAAGAGCAGGGCATTTTCTAAAATGTATGGTTATTTTTTTTTTTTATTTCTTATAGAGAAATTTAAGAGAAGAGTTGTAATTTTCAAATGTTTCTACTCGTGGTTATTGATAAAATGTCTCAAAAACCACCAACTAATTTTTTTAACTTAATCATAATCTTCATTTTGTATGTGTGAACAGAACTCAACATATTCAAAAAATTATACATTACTTTTTCTGACTATGCACCTTCAACTATTACTGCAGCTATTTTAAAACATTTTCCCCAGTTATGTGTGTGTGTGTGTGTGTGTGTGTGTGTGTGTTCATGTATGTGAGCTCAGCAGTGAGAGTTGAATGAACAAAACCCAAGGCTCAAAATAACTATTCAACAGCTTTTATTTCTGGTTAAAAAAAAAAAAAGTGCAAAATAACTGTATTTTGTGAGTGTGGAAAAGAGTGGGGTTTCCCAGTTAACAGATCTTAAACAGATGGTTTGTAGAGAGATTTCTCTGCTAGTTCCCATGGGAGGAATTATAAATCTGGGTATGAAACTGCTCGAACTGGTATGAGTATTCTTTAGTAAGGGTTGTGTGTAGTTTTCCTTTGGGTAGATGTTACTAAATCACCCCTTTATATCTGGCCACCTAACTCTCTAGATTAAAACTCCCTTGATTATTATGTGTAGGGTGCAGTTGAGTGAGAAACTAAAAATCCTTATAGCATCTAATATGGCAGCATTTACCACCTTAAAGAAGGAGACCACCCAGAAGAGATGCAGGATTTGTCAAAGCCATCTTGAAACCATTTTGAAGCTCTTGACTAATCCTGGACACCTTTTACCTATTGCTGTCTTTAATTAATTTAGTTGAGAGAACTTAGAACTTGTATAAATCAATCCTTTCATTCCTTGGAATGAGCTCACCATTATTTTATTGAATAAATTTACTTTTTAGTATTTTAAAAAAATTTTGTATCATTTTGGGAAACGTATCTGTTAAAAATAGATGTCAGTGTTATTTTCATTTTTGCATAATTTAGAAGACAATTGATCCATCGCATCCTAGGGACTCTCTGAATTTTTTAAAGAATTTCAACATAGATGCACCAGACCAGATATGGCAGTAATATTCAATCCACATATGAATGGTAGATTCAGAAATGTACATGATGGATTCTGACAAAGAATGGTTTGCTTGATTTTTTTTGTTTGTTATATTTTTTTAGTATAATTTTAAGATTTTCAAAAAATTATCAGCATTAAATTTACTGAGCAATATATTGTTTGTTTGTTTTTTCAGTTATATTCATAAATCCATCTTTCCAGAACTTTTTTTCTCTTTATCAACTTTAGGTGCCTTTAACAGTTTTCTAGAGAATTTACATTTTTTTTCACTCAGAGAATTCTGCAAAGACTAGAATAAATTTTTTTAATCATTTTACTCCAAGCAAGGTGTTATGCAGAGACTGGTAAAGAGTGAAAATGAGAGAAAAAGACAAAAGATAAACAGGGTCCAAGAAGTTAGAAGATAGTAATTGACACTGCATTGGAATTTTTGTTGATTTTATTTATCAGACAGCAAGTAAAAGGAAGGCAGTTCTACTACCAATCAGTATGAGAAAAAAACTGTTGGAGTAGCAGTTGTGTTTAACTATTTCAACAGTAAAAGAGTGGGACCTAGATGCCAATCTAGTAGTATGTTTACATTTAAGTTGGGGCACGAGAGAAAAAAGTCCATCCAAAAGTGTGATGAAAATGTTTGTAGAAAAGACAGAGGGAAGCCACACCATGTAAGTTAGAAAATGACTATCTGTGATGCAAAAAAACAAAAAAACAACATATCTGATAAATATGAATAACAATTAAAATTCAGGAATTGTTAGACTCTTGCTCTTGACTAATCCTGGGCACCTTTTATCTATTGCTGTCTTTAATTAATTTAGTTGAGAGAACTTAGAACTTGTATAAATCAATCCTTTCATTCCTTGGAATGATCCCACCATATATATATAGATGAAAATAAGAATTCATTACATTTAGTATGTACTTTATTTTGTTTGTCTTAATATCTCTTGCATTCTACATTGTTGCAAACTATCCACTTTTCATTATCATTCACAATTTATTTAAAAAATGAAATATTCTTTAAAAATAGTACAGTTCACATGGAAATAAGTTCCAGCAGGTTTTTTTCCTTTCATATATGGAAGTAATATACATCGAACTAATTAACATAACAAAGCTGGTATTTGATTTGGATGTTATGAGTATGCTGGCATTCTCCGACCTTTTATAACACTGATTATTCTCAATATAAAGATCTTCATTTGATTGCTATCAACCAAATCCAGTTTATTTCATTTTAGTGCATTGTTTAACAAGAATTCTTACACTTTGGATCATTCACAATCTTCATAAATTGCACAAATCTGCTTTGAATTTCAAATACATTTTTACCTTTCGTAAAATAAAAATGCATATATATATACTGAAAGTGTTGCTTATTTTATTTTCAATCTTAAATTGAATAAACAGAAATATATCATTTTTAACCATTTCTTTTAATTTCTTGAGATGACAGCTGTCATGGTATAAATGGAAAGTGTCTGTTTGAATAAAGTTATTTCAAAATGATGTTTTTCTTTTTTTCCAACTTCTTTAATAGGGGATTAAAATTGGGACCCAATAGTTGTTCAAAGTATGGAACGTCATTAAGAAGGCAACTGTTGATTATGACTGGATAAAACTCGGCAACTGATTTTATTATAATTACTCTTACAATTTGAAATACTCATAATATTTTGATCATTGAGTGGAATATGCATACAAGATCTGATCAAAAAGGTGCTATAAAAAGAAAGCTACAATACAATATAAACTGGACCAATCCATATTGGACTGGGGTAAGAAATGGCTAGTAAATTTTAATGCTTCTAAAACGAAGCTACTGTCAATTAACCATCATCGACAATCTCACCTACCTCCCATTAGCATGGACCAGGCTTGCCTCCCAGAGAGTAAAACACTACGCCTCCTTGGTCTCACACTTTCAGCGGACCTCAAATGGAATGACTATATTGAATCCATTGCTAAATCCGCTGCTATGAAAGTCGGTTCTCTGTGTAGGGCCCGGAAGTTTTTTCTGTCTAAATCTATCCTGTACATTTACAAATCTACCATCCGCCCGTGCATTGAATACTGCTGCCATATCTGGTCGGGTGCCCCTGCTGTTCTCCTCGGGCTTCTCGATAAGGTTCAGAGGAGGGTCTGTAATGTGATAGATACCGACTTGGCAGACCGCCTGCAGTCTCTCTCCCACCGGCGAGACGTGGCTTCCCTGTGTCTCTTCTATAAATACTTTCACGGCTTCTGCTCCGATGAACTTACATCACTAGTGCCCCCTAAATATGAATTTGCACGAGATACTAGATTAGCAACTAGATCCCACCCTTTTACAGTGAAACCGATAAAATGCAGCCATAACTTCTACTCCAACAGTTTCTTTCCTCGCACTTCCCGACTGTGGAATTCTCTTCCAAACGATTGCTTCCCTGACAGCTACAATCTCCAGGAGTTTAAATGTAAGGTCAATACACACCTCCTAACACACTAACCTGCTCCCATTCTATCAAGCACTCTTCCCATCTGCCCGACCCTCATCCTCGCTATCCTTACTCATCTGTCACCTTCCTCCTGACATTCCCTATGTCTAACCACTCCTTCTCTTTACCTTCCCCTATGTAGCCCCATGCGCAATAGTGGCAGTGGAATGCCTTGCTTGGGGTGAGATGATTAAAAAAAAAAATACATCAATTCAGCAGTTAATCTTTTTTGAAGTAGTTCCTTTCTAACTTTATCAAAGGTTGTTTACATTTATGGAAGTATTCCTGGAGTATCTTTTTTAGGAACATTGAGTACTTGCTTTGTCATATTTTCTTGGATTTTTTTTTTTTTTTAATCATATCACCCCGAGCAAGGCAAGCGGTAATGCCACTGATGTGCAGGGAGCTACGTAAGAGTGAAAAGATTGGAAAAGAGAAAGCCAGAAACCACATCCTAAACAGGGAGCAAGGGATGAGCCTCTTCACCTGTTCAATAGACGTGGGTCTACTCCAATATTTTCAAATCTTGCTTCTTTCAAGTGAGATTTGATTTCTGAAGAGGAAAAAATTGCAAGGAACTGGAAAATATAGTGGTTATTGAAGAGTGTTGTGATTGGCCAAAAACTTCCGCACAAGCCATGGTCACTAATTGAACTTCAGTGGTATGACAAGGCAACCATACTGTACACACATTCCTTCAAAGCCCTGCTACAAACAATAGAAGGAGTGAGAATATTAGAGTTCAAGGTCAATCTGTGCCAAACAGCTTCACTCTGCACATGTCAGATTCATAACCATCTCAACAGTCCCAATATTTTTTGATCAGATCTTGTAAATATGAAAGAGGAGCAGGCAAGGTAAGTTTTTAAGGTATATTTAAGAAAAACAGAATTGGTACTTGGTAATTCTGCTTTAGAACTATTTAACTATCTCATAATATTCAGGAAAATAATTTCAAAAGATGATTTTCATAATTTAGTGTTTAAAAATATTTAAGATTAAAAAAGAAGCATAATGTTCATGACTGGGAATTCTATAAAAAAGAATTTTGTGTTGCATTTGACTATCATATATAATGGCAGATAGATGGAACTAATTTCCCGCAATACCATTTTTATTAAAATAGTATTGGGTACAAGAAATCCATTGGTTAAAAATACTTTTTAAGAGAGAAAAAGAAAAGACTGAAAATAATGAAAATAATTAGTGCCTTCAATTTAAAGTTTCATTAAAGAAAGGCATTCAATTCCATGACAATTGTCTAAAAATACAAGATGAATAACAAGCAAAAAGAAAAAAGAAAAAACAATAAGAAATGAAGGAAGAGGATGAAAAGAAAAAAATCAAATATAAAAAAATGAAAAAAGAGAGAGAGGGGATCAAGTGAGAATAATAATCAAAGGAGAAAGAATGAGAAAAGAAAGAAAGAGGCAAGAGAGAATGAAAAATATAGATAGAATGATAACCAAAGAGAGTGAGAGAAAATAAAAATAAAATGAAAGAGTGAGAATCAAAGGAAAGAAAGAAAAAAAGAAAGAAAAATGAAAAGAAAAACAGGATAGATTGAGCTTGATGAAAGAGAATTGAAAAAAAAGAAAGAGATAAAGTAGAAGTAAAAGAAAAAGGAATAGAGTGAGAAAGAAAGAAAAAGGTATGCAATAAAAATCAAAGGGGAGAGAGAATGAGAATAAGAATGAAAGAAGGATAATGAAAAGAAAAAAAATGGATAGAGTGAGAATCAAAGAGGGTGAATAAAAAGAAAACGGATATAGTAAGAATGAAAGGAGAGAGAGAGAGAATGAGAACAAAAAAGAGCAAGAATCAAAAGAATGAGAACAAAAAAAAGAAAGAAAAGGAAAAGGGATAGAGTGAGTATCAAAGGTGAGAGAGAATTTGAATAGAAAAAAAGGGATGGAGTGAAAATTAAGGGGAGAGAGAATATGAGAACAAAAATATAGAAGAAGAATGCTAAGAAAGAGAGATCGAGTGAGAATCAGCAAAGAGAGAAAATGAGAAAAAAAAAGAAGAGGGAGAATGAAAAGAAAAAAGGGATAGAGTGAGAATCAAAGGAAAGAAAAATATACAGAAAAGGGGTGAATGAAAACAAAAAGGTTTAGAAAGTGAATCAATAGAAAATAGGGAATGAAAACAAGAAAGAGATAGAATGGGAATAAAAAAAAGAGAGAATGAAACCAAGAAAGAAAAAAGGAGAATAAAAAGAAAGAAGGAAAAGAAAGAAAAAAATAGGAGAATCAAAAAGGGACAGAGTAAGTATTAGAGGGAAAGAGAATATGAGAACAAGAAATAAAAAGGTAAGGAAAAATGAAAAAATCAAATGAATGAAGAAATGAGAACAAGAAAGAAAGAGGAAGAATGAAAAGAAAAAGGGATAGAAAGAAAGAGTAAAAGCAGAAAGAAAATGAGAAGATAGAAAGAAAGTGGAAGAATGAAAAAGTGAAAGAGTAGGAATAAAAGGAGAGAGAGAAAGAGGCAAAAAAGAATGAAAAAAGAAAGGTGTAGATTGAAAATCAAATGAGAGAGAGAGAGAGAGAATGAGTAGAAAGAAAAAAAGAGGGAGAATGAAAAGCAAAAAAAGAGAGGAAAATTGAGAAGGAAATGGAAGAAAGACAGGAGAATGAAAAAGGAAAAGAATAAAGACAGTATCAAAGAAGAGATAAATAAAAAGGTGAGCAATAAAAAAAGAGGGCGAATGAGAAAAAAAGGATACTGTAAGAATAAAAAAAAAGAGAAAACAAGAAAGAAAAAGGAAGAATGAAAAGAAAAAAAGATGAAATGAGAAAACAAGAAAGAAAAAGGGAAATGAAAAGAAAAAAGATGAAGTGAGAAAAAAGAAGAAAGAAAACAAGAAAGAAAAAGGGAAATGAAAAAAAAAGTTATGAAGTAAGAATAAAAAGTAAAAAAAGACAAAAAAGAGAATGAAAAGAAAAAGGTTTAGAAAGGGTATCAATAAAAAAAAGAATAAAAACAAGAAAGAAGAAGAATGAATAGAAAAAAGGATAGAATGAAAATAAAAGAAAAGAGAGAAAACAAGAAAGAAAGCGGAAGAATGAAAATAAAGAGCAATTGAGAAAACAAAAAAGAAAGCAGGAAAATGAAATGAAAAAAGGGATAGAATGAGAATGAAAGGAAAGAGAAAACAAGAAAGAAAGAGGGACAATGAACAGAAAAAAAGGAATGAGAATGAAAGGAAAGAAATAAAACATGAAGGAAAGAGAGAATGAAAAGAAAAAGGGATAGAATGAGAATAAAAGGAAAGAGAGAAAACAAGAAAGAAAGAGGGACAATGAACAGAAAAAAGTGATAGAATGAGAATGAAAGGAAAGAAAGAAAACATGAAAGAAAGAGAGATAATGAAATGAAAAAGAATAGAATTAGAATAAAAGGAAAGAGAGAAAACAAGAAAAAATGGGAGAATGAACAAAAAAGGGATAGAATGAAAATAAAGGAAAGTGAGCAAACAAGAAAGAAAGAATGAGAATGAAAAAAAAGGGAAAGAAAGAGAATAAAAAAAGAGGACATAGTTGATGAAATATAGAAAAGAAGTAAACGTAGAAAGGATAAGATTGAAATAAAAAATAAAGGGAAATAAAATGATAATAAAAAAACTAAAAAGATAAAGTAAAAAGAAAAGTGGAGAGAGACAATGAAAGGAGTAAGGAGTGGGAATAAGTAAAACATGGAGGAAATTGAGAATCAAAAGAAAGAATTAAGCTTGTCAGAAAGAAGGCATGAAAGAAAAGGAGTAAGAATATGAAAAAGATTGTTTCTTGTCATAAATCAATTACCTATATTGGCCATACTACTACTTCCCTGAGTAGACACCTTACATGCCACCTATCTAATAATAATAGTGCAATAAAAAAGCATTTATTAACCAATAACTTACAAGAACCCTTAAGAAAAATTTTGATTGAAAATACTATTTACATCACAATATCCAAGGCACGTCGCTTTAAGAGAGGGACTATATATCAAACAATTTTTTCCTACCAATCAAACTTATATCATTAAACAGTGGAAATGGAGTTTTGAAAGGTTTAAAAAAAGAAAAAAATTAGATGTTTACATGATGCCTAACTGCGCACATCATGTGATAACTTTAAGGGACTCTTAAAAAACAAAAGAAATTACATTACAGTCAAACATGAGAACATAACAACAACACCAGATAAATAACATTCTGGAAAATGGCCAGTGAAGTGACTGAAAGCTTTGGAAAGTCTAAAATTATGTATAATTTTTACACTACATATCTCCAGCAAAAATGAAACATACTGGAAACATTAAATCAAAAATTAATAAAATCTTTGTTTTTGGTTGTTTTTGACAAAACATGTTCAATTGAAAAATTGCTACCCAAATATGCAGCTAACTATAGAGTGTACCTCAACACCTGTAATGTATTAGCATATGGAAATATAATACTTAAATGTCAGGAGTAGACAACTCAACACTAATGACTGAGTGCCAGAAAAACTCAGTAGTAGAAAACAGAACCTTTTTTATAACTGAATAATAGTAACAATATCAAACTTTAAAACCATAATTAGTGAATATTTTTCTTTTAATAAGGCATTTCAAAAGGCATTATGTAAAATATGAACCAGTTTTTTGTTTTTGATTATTTTTAATAGAGTAAATCACAAATTGTCTATGGCTATATCGTGTTGAATACACCAGATCCCGTCCGATCACCGAAGTTAAGCAACCTCGAGCCTGGTCAGTACTTAAATGGGTGACCATTTGGGAATGCCAGGTGCTGTAAACGTAAGGACCAGGAATGGTCCACCGGTTCTCCAGGTTTGGGGGTTGGGTACAGGGCCATCTGGATGTGATGGATAAATGATGATGATGAAATCACAAATTATTAAGTTACGAAAGAAAAAGAAGGCACGAAAGAAAAGGAGTAAGAATATGAAACATGGTATAAAGTGAGAAATTAGAGAAAGGGAAAAGAAGATTGAAAAAATATCAACAATATGAGAAAAAGAATAAAGCTCAGGAAAAATGTTAGGTTTGTAAATTTAAAAATCATAGCATAAGGTATGAAGGTTGCTGACAAATTATTCCCTTGATCAAAAGGAAACTGAAAAAAAACCCCAAAAAACTGATGATTTGTCATTTGCTCCGATTTTGGAAATTGGTCAAGAACTTTTCAAAAGATGTGATAATGTGTTCACCAGGTCTTCTGCTGATATGCTCACAACTATCACTGAGTATATACACCAGGCCCTCGACAAAAACTGCGAAGCCTGAACTGTGGCCCTTGACATCTCCAAAGCGTTTGACAGAGTCTGGCAGGCTGGACAATTGTTTGACCTAATTCCAGTCCTTCCTTTCAAACCATACACTGAGGGTGTTATTGAATGGACAAGCCACCCAATACTATCACATGAATGTGGGTGTCCCTCAAGGCTCTATTCCAGGTCCTACACTTTTCCTTATCTATATTAACAATCTCCCTAATGTAATAAGATCCCAAGTGGGGATATATGCTGATGACACTCTGGATTATTCTTGTCTCGATCAAAAATCTACCGAGGCTGACAAAAGCAAACCTTGCTGCTGAGCTTGAAAAAGACCACCAATCTGTGGTGGACTGGAGTAAGAAATGGCTTGTAAATTTTAATGCTTCCAAAACGAAGCTGCTATCTAATAACCACCACAGACAATTGTTGCTCCCGTTCATTAACATGGATCAGGCTTCTCTCCCTGAAAGCGAAACACTGCACCTCCTAGGGTTAACTCTTACACCAGACCTCAAGTGGAATAACTATATAAAATCCATAGCTAAATCTGCTGCTAAGAAAGTTGGTTCTCCGTGTAGGGCCAGGAAGTTTTTCACATCCCAAACAATACTGCATATATACCAGTCTACCATCCACCCGTGCATTGAGTATTGCTGCCATATCTGGTCCGGTGCACCTGCTATCCACTTAGGTGTCCTCGACCAAATTCAACAGAAAATCTGTAATATGATCAATCTTGACTTGGCAGCTAGGATACAGTCACTTTCTCACCAACGCAGTGTGGCTTCCCTGTGTCTCTTCTACAAATACTTTTACGGCTTCTGCTCTGATGAACTTAGCTCACTGGTACCCCCTATATCCGAATTTCTTCAAGCCACAAGATTAGCAACTAGGTCCCACCCTTTTACTGTGAAACCAATAAATTGTAAATTCTACTCCAGCAGCTTCTTTTCTCGCACTTCCAGCCTGTGGAATTCTCTTGCGCATACTTGCTTTCCTGACAGTTACAATCTCCAAGAATTTAAATCTAAAGTCAATAGTCATCTCCTGTCTCACTAGCTTACATCCTCTCTCTCATCCTTTTCTACATCCACCCCACTCTCCTCAGTACTCTCTTCCCTCTCCTATTCTCTTCTTGACACTCCCTGCAACATCTCACTCCTCATAACATTCCTCCTCGTCCACCCCACTCTCATCAGTAATCTCTTCCCTCTCCTACTCTCTTCCTGACACCCCCTGCAACCTCTCACTCCTCATGACATTCCTCCGATGTAACCCCCTGCACAACAGTGGCAGTAAAATGCCTTGCTTGGGGTGACAGGATTATAAAAAAAAAGAATAAAAAGTAAATAAAAAAAGAATAAGGAAAGAGGAGAAAAAGATTAAGAATAAAAAGAATAAGACAGATAAAATAAGAATAAAAAGGAAAGAAGGTAAAAAGATTAAAAATAAAAAGTAAAGAAAAGAAAAAGACCAAAAATAGGAAAGAAAGAAGAAAAAAGTTTAAGAATAAAATGGAAAAAAGAGAGAAAGAGTAAAAAAAATATAAACAGAGAATGATTAAGAATAAGACAGAGTGGAAAAGAAAGAGAAAAACAGTAAGAGTATAAAAGAAAGAGAAGAAAAAGAATAAAGAACAAAAAGAAAGAAGAGAGAAAGAGTAAGAATCATAAGGAATGAAGAGATAGTGAGAAAAAAAGGAAAAAAGAAAATGAGTGAGAATAAAATGAATGAAATGAATAAGAGTCATCTTAAAAAGGAGAAAAAAGTAAGCAAATAATGAGAGAAGAGATAATGAGCAAGAATGATTGAAAGGAAAGAGAAAGAGTGAGCTTAAAAGGAAAGAAAAAAAGAAAGTAAAAAGAAAAAAGAAAAGTAGAGGGAAATAAAAAGCAAAAATAATATAAAAAGTAAAGAAAAGAGAAAGAGTAAAAATTAAATTGAAGGAAGAGAGAAGGAGAAAAAAGAAGAGTGGGAAGAGAAAAAAACAACTAAGAAGCTAGAAAGGAAGTGAATAAAAAGAAAGGAAGTGAGAAGGAGTAAAAATAGAAAAGAATGAAGATAGAATTGTTAAGAATAAAAAGGAAAGAAAAGAAAAAGTACAAAAAGGGAAGACAAGATAAAATGTAAGCATAAAACAGAAAGAAAAGAGAAGGAAAAAGTATTAGGTAAAAAGATAGAAAATGTATGAATAAAAAGGAAAGGAGAGAAAAGAATAACAAATAGGAAAGAAGAGAGAAAGATAAAGAATAAAAAAGAAAGAAAAAAGAATGAGTAAGAATAAAAAGAAAACAAAAAATAAAGAAAAAATGAAAACTAATTTAATTAACCTGGTCATGTTGTTCATAAATTGACATTTATATTTTTACAAAATATGAAAACAACAGTTCTACTTTATTTGCAATCAATATGAGGTGAAAATCACATATTAATCTCAAAGAGAAAACGATAATGCTGTATATGATTTTTGATATACAGTATTTCCTGACATCAAGGACACATCCCAAGTTTAAAGTGTAAATTTTTGAGTAAAAAGAATAAACATGAAAATAAGGTCTCAGCCCTTTTCCCCTACCTAACCAAGATTTGCTGTGGGTGCTTTATAAACATGCAGAATGTCTTAATCACTTGTGAACTGAATTTTATCATTTTAACCTTACAATACAGAAACCATAAATTTACTCTCTTAGACATAAAAAATACTGAGTGAGATATATACCCACAGTAGATCTGCATCAAACACAATTATATTCAAGTTCCTCAATTCATTGTTCTCCCCCACAGTGTTTTTTTTTTTTATTTACTGAAAGTTCCATTATCTGTCCAAAAGAAAAAAATTTAATCTGAGTTAACTTTTTTTTAAACTTTACCAATAGGCTGGAATATGTGGAAATGAAAAATAAAATAAAGCTTTACTTAAATGTAAAACAATAACAAATAAACTTCAATGATATGAGTTCTTTAAAATATTTTAAAACTAGGATATTCATCGAGTGGTGCTACATGCTTCTAACTTCCTTGATACAACTCATCTCTTGGATCTTCTACCTTAGTCTGCCATTTTGTACATATACCTATTTTTTATGATACTTTTTATTTTCTACCTTGAAGTGTGTATATTTTATAAATCCAATTAAGACATCACATACAGGAATTTCATTTACTGTCTGCCATAGATAACATTCCTCTAGGGTTAGCATAGGCCAACAAAAACTCTAACCTTCATTTTCAAGAACACAACAAATTTTCAAGATTTATTTCAAGAAATAACTGCATTCTTGATACCAGAAAATATGCATGATTATAAGTTATAAGTAATTTCCATTTGTAATGATGAAGATATAATTTTAACTAACTGTCTGTTAAATATATTGTAACAAGTGATGAAAAATGGGTTGCTTAGATCAATGTTAAATGCAAAAGGATTGACAAGCATAAATCTCCACAACTGAAGCCAAAATTTCAATTCCATGGAAGAAATGTAATGTTGTGTATGAAGGAAAAGTCATGCTATTATTCATTTAGAGTTTTGAAAATTCAATGAAACATTAAATGCACACCTATACATACAGCAGCTGCAATGTGTCCATAAAAATTTGATCAAAAAGCACTGAGCTTGCCAAGAATAAAAATATTGTTCTCTTCCATGACAATGCAAGGACCCATGCAGAAACACTGAAAAAAAATAAGTTTAGAATTTAGTTGGTTAGTTCAACCACACTAAACATGTTCATATGATTGCTGTAAAATTCTTTTATTGGGGAAAACTTTCTCTAAAGTAGACAAGATTAAACTGTTTCCTGAAAACTTTTTCACATCAAAATCTGCAGAATTTTCTTCAAATAGTATTGTATAGTTTTCTTGATTAGTGGCAACAAATAATGATAAATGAATAAAATGTAACCATACTTTACTTTTTAAAGAATGAAGTTGATAAACCAAAGCAGAAATTATTCATCACTGAACCTAATAGATTTCAAGCAAAATTTACAAAGCACAAAAAGAAAAATAACCCTTTTACAGTGAAACTGATTAAATGTAATGACAATTTCTACTCTAACAGCTTCTTTTCTCGCACTTCCCACCTGTGGAATTCCCTTCCGTATACTTGCTTCCCTGACAGCTACAATCTCCAAAAATTTGAATGTAGGGTCAATAGTCATCTCCTATCTCACGAACTCGCATCCTTTCTCTCAAGCTCCTTTTCTCCATTTATTCCAACCCCATCACTCCAGTATTCCCATCCTTCTATTTCCCTTCTCCTGACACCCCCTATAACCCACCCCTCTTTCTCATCACTTTCCCCCTATATAAGCCCCTGCACAACAGTGGCAGTAAAACTGCCTTGCTTGGGGTAAAATGATTAAAATATATATATATATATATATATATATATATATATATATAATGCTTTTTTTTCTGAAAAATACCCTAAAAAAAATCACCATCCTCTTAGCATTGAAAAGTAAAGTCATAGAGAGAAGTCTGCCAAACCTCATGAACCCCCAGGCATATAATATAAACCTACAATTATTATTCATAAGTAGCAAATACAGTATATCTCATTAGTATCATACAATATACATTATTTTTTCTGAGTATTGATGATAACCAATCTTCCTAGTTGTTCATCTAGACATACCATACAGTATGTTGACAAACCCTAAACCCAAGCATATAATGCAGGCTACATTTATGTATCATATATACACCAAGAATACCAGCTTCAGTGCTATTGAAACAAAACAGTTAGCTCAAGAGATCTACCATTAATTCCAAATGTGCTGTAAATTACCTGTATCTACCTTCAGTCATTTTTGTTTATGGCAATACCTCACTGATATAATCTGGGATGACTGGGTTAAATATAATTAATAATAACCACAAATAATTAATAATAGGTTCAAAATATGAAAATTTGTTGTGACAGAAGGACAAATGACAATAAAGAGTTGTAGACTGAGACTCCCTAGCTATTAAATCTTTGAACCCTTTTTTTTCCAAAAAAATATACCTAGCTGACTATGTGGTGGATAGGAAATTAAGAATTAAAATCAACCTTCTTCACTTTTAAAAACATCCACAATGACACGTGAAATCCTGATTTTTCCCAAATAGAAAAAAGATTGACCATGTGCTTAATATATTTAAGGGACAAGTAGATGTTAAATTGATATTCTGACTAATGGAAGCGATTTACAAGAATAAAAAGGACTTAGCGATCAAATGCAAAAAATCTAGATGACTACAAATGATTTGATTAGCGCCAGTCAGTCAGAAGCTAAAATCTAACTGGGAGAAGCTCCAAGTAGCCTGGACATTTGTCTTCTTTCTCGTGTGCTGATTCCTTTTACCTCTTCTTCTCCATTCAAAGACATTCCCACTTACACATAAACAAATTACTACTATGAACATTTTCTTGATACCCTTAACTTTTGCCTTGAACATTAATTTCTACCACAATTCATGTTATCCTTTTCATTAATAAACTTTTATTTTAACATGAAAAATGTATATTTTTATTTTTACACTATTCCACACAGTCCAACCTTCTGCAACCAACCTACAGACCAACCTTCTGATGATAAATCTAATGATAATTCTGTATAAAACTTGTAAGCTGTAGGGAGTTCAGTTATGTATAATACAAGGCTGAATTAATAAACATTAACCATCTCCTTATGGCTTCAACTACACTAATTCTAAACTAGCAATGACTAATATAGTGTATGAATTTCAATGCCCTGTAAAAGATTGTTTCTTGTCATAAATCAATTACCTATATTGGCCATACTACTACTTCCCTGAGTAGACACCTTACATGCCACCTATCTAATAATAATAGTGCAATAAAAAAGCATTTATTAACCAATAACTTACAAGAACCCTTAAGAAAAATTTTGGTTGAAAATACTATTTACATCACAATATCCAAGGCACGTCGCTTTAAGAGAGGGACTATATATCAAACAATTTTTTCCTACCAATCAAACTTATATCATTAAACAGTGGAAATGGAGTTTTGAAAGGTTTAAAAAAAGAAAAAAATTAGATGTTTACATGATGCCTAACTGCGCACATCATGTGATAACTTTAAGGGACTCTTAAAAAACAAAAGAAATTACATTACAGTCAAACATGAGAACATAACAACAACACCAGATAAATAACATTCTGGAAAATGGCCAGTGAAGTGACTGAAAGCTTTGGAAAGTCTAAAATTATGTAACATTTTTACACTACATATCTCCAGCAAAAATGAAACATACTGGAAACATTAAATCAAAAATTAATAAAATCTTTGTTTTTAGTTGTTTTTGACAAAACATGTTCAATTGAAAAATTGCTGCCCAAATATGCAGCTAACTATAGAGTGTACCTCAACACCTGTAATGTATTAGCATATGGAAATATAATACTTAAATGTCAGGAGTAGACAACTCAACACTAATGACTGAGTGCCAGAAAAACTCAGTAGTAGAAAACAGAACCTTTTTTATAACTGAATAATAGTAACATATCAAACTTTAAAACCATAATTAGTGAATATTTTTCTTTTAATAAGGCATTTCAAAAGGCATTATGTAAAATATGAACCAGTTTTTGTTTTTGATTATTTTTAATAGAGTAAATCACAAATTGTCTATGGCTATATTGTGTTGAATACACCAGATCCCGTCCGATCACCAAAGTTAAGCAACCTCGAGCCTGGTCAGTACTTAAATGGGTGACCATTTGGGAATGCCAGGTGCTGTAAACGTAAGGACCAGGAATGGTCCACCGGTTCTCCAGGTTTGGGGGTTGGGTACAGGGCCAACAACCCTGCCCCATAAAAAACAGTTTGTTATAGAAACAGCAACAAAAAGTTGCTGCCCTATGCACCATCTGGATGTGATGGATAAATGATGATGATGAAATCACAAATTATTAAGTTACAAAAGAAAAAGAAGGCACGAAAGAAAAGCCGTAAGAATATGAAACATGGTATAAAGTGAGAAATTAGAGAAAGGGAAAAGAAGATTGAAAAAATATCAACAATATGAGAAAAAGAATAAAGCTCAGGAAAAATGTTAGGTTTGTAAATTTAAAAATCATAGCATAAGGTATGAAGGTTGCTGACAAATTATTCCCTTGATCAAAAGGAAACTGAAAAAAAACCCCAAAAAACTGATGATTTGTCATTTGCTCCGATTTTGGAAATTGGTCAAGGCAAGAACTTTTCAAAAGATGTGATAATGTGTTAGAACATAAAAGAAAGATGAGAGAAAGAGTAAAAAAGTAAAAAGAAAATAGATAGAGTATGCATAAAAAGGAAAGAAGAGAAAAAGATTAAAAATAAAAAATACAGAAGAAAACAAATTAAGAATAGAAAGGTAAGAATAAAAGAGTAATAAAAAGGAAAGTAGATAAAAAAATCTGCCTTTCTGCTTCCTGCTTTCTGGCCTGCTGGAAATCCTCCTCCTTGGTTCCTATATATAAAAATATTGGAGAACCCTCTGACTCCACTAATTATCGCCCTCTCAGCTTCCTACCGATCTTCGGCAAAGTGTTCGAAGCCATCATCAACACCGAGGTGGCACAGCATCTCACAGCCCATAGACTCTTCTCTGACAAACAGTATGGCTTCCGCTTCACCAGGTCTTCTGCTGATATGCTCACAACTATCACTGAGTATATACACCAGGTCCTCGACAAAAACTGCGAAGCCTGAACTGTGGCCCTTGACATCTCCAAAGCGTTTGACAGTCTGGCAGGCTGGACAATTGTTTGACCTAATTCCAGTCCTTCCTTTCAAACCATACACTGAGGGTGGTATTGAATGGACAAGCTACCCAATACTATCACATGAATGTGGGTGTCCCTCAAGGCTCTATTCCAGGTCCTACACTTTTCCTTATCTATATTAACAATCTCCCTAATGTAATAAGATCCCAAGTTGGGATATATGCTGATGACACTCTGGATTATTCTTGTCTCGATCAAAAATCTACCGAGGCTGACAAAAGCAAACCTTGCTGCTGAGCTTGAAAAAGACCTCCAATCCGTGGTGGACTGGGCTAAGAAATGGCTCGTAAATTTTAATGCTTCCAAAACGAAGCTGCTATCTAATAACCACCACAGACAATCGTTCCTCCCACCCATTAACATGGATCAGGCTTCTCTCCCTGAAAGCGAAACACTGCACCTCCTAGGGTTAACTCTTACACCAGACCTCAAGTGGAATAACTATATAAAATCCATAGCTAAATCTGCTGCTAAGAAAGTTGGTTCTCCGTGTAGGGCCAGGAAGTTTTTCACATCCCAAACAATACTGCATATATACCAATCTACCATCCACCCGTGCATTGAGTATTGCTGCCATATCTGGTCCAGTGCACCTGCTATCCACTTAGGTGTCCTCGACCAAATTCAACAGAAAATCTGTAATATGATCAATCTTGACTTGGCAGCTAGGATACAGTCACTTTCTCACCAATGCAGTGTGGCTTCCCTGTGTCTCTTCTACAAATACTTTTACGGCTTCTGCTCCGATGAACTTAGCTCACTGGTACCCCCTATATCCGAATTTCTTCAAGCCACAAGATTAGCAACTAGGTCCCACCCTTTTACTGTGAAACCAATAAATTGTAAATGCAAATTCTACTCCAGCAGCTTCTTTTCTCGCACTTCCAGCCTGTGGAATTCTCTTGCGCATACTTGCTTTCCTGACAGTTACAATCTCCAAGAATTTAAATCTAAAGTCAATAGTCATCTCCTGTCTCACTAACTTACATCCTCTCTCTCATCCTTTTCTACATCCACCCCACTCTCCTCAGTACTCTCTTCCCTCTCCTATTCTCTTCTTGACACTCCCTGCAACATCTCACTCCTCATAACATTCCTCCTCATCCACCCCACTCTCATCAGTAATCTCTTCCCTCTCCTACTCTCTTCCTGACACCCCCTGCAACCTCTCACTCCTCATGACATTCCTCCTATGTAACCCCCTGCACAACAGTGGCAGTAAAATGCCTTGCTTGGTTGACAAGATTATAAAAAAAAAAAATAAAAAGTAAATAAAAAAAGAATAAGGAAAGAGGAGAAAAAGATTAAGAATAAAAAGAATAAGACAGATAAAGTAAGAATAAAAAGGAAAGAAGGTAAAAAGATTAAAAATAAAAAGTAAAGGAAAGAAAAAGACCAAAAATAGGAAAGAAAGAATAAAAAAGTTTAAGAATAAAATGGAAAAAAGAGAGAAAGAGTAAAAAAAATATAAACAGAGAATGATTAAGAATAAGACAGAGTGGAAAAGAAAGAGAAAAACAGTAAGAGTATAAAAGAAAGAGGAGAAAAAGAATAAAGAACAAAAAGAAAGAAGAGAGAAAGAGTAAGAATCATAAGGAATGAAGAGATAGTGAGAAAAAAAGGAAAAAAGAAAATGAGTGAGAATAAAATGAAAGAAATGAATAAGAGTCATCTTAAAAAGGAGAAAAAAGTAAGCAAATAATGAGAGAAGAGATAATGAGCAAGAATGATTGAAAGGAAAGAGAAAGAGTGAGCTTAAAAGGAAAGAAAAAAAGAAAGTAAAAAGAAAAAGAAAAGTAGAGGGAAATAAAAAGCAAAAATAAAATAAAAAGTAAAGAAAAGAGAAAGAGTAAAAATTAAATGGAAAGAAGAGAGAAGGAGAAAAAAGAAGAGTGGGAAGAGAGAAAAAACAACTAAGAAGCTAGAAAGGATGAGAATAAGTGAGAAGGAGTAAAAATAGAAAAGAATGAAGATAGAATTGTTAAGAATAAAAAGGAAAGAAAAGAAAAAAGTACAAAAAGGAAAGACAAGATAAAATGTAAGCATAAAACAGAAAGAAAAGAGAAGGAAAAAGTATAAGGTAAAAAGATAGAAAATGTATGAATAAAAAGGAAAGGAAAGAAAAGAATAACAAATAGGAAAGAAGAGAGAAAGATAAAGAATAAAAAAGAAAGAAAAAAGAATGAGTAAGAATAAAAAGAAAACAAAAAATAAAGAAAAAATGAAAACTAATTTAATTAACCTGGTCATGTTGTTCATAAATTGACATTTATATTTTTACAAAATATGAAAACAACAGTTCTACTTTATTTGCAATCAATATGAGGTGAAAATCACATATATCTCAAAGAGAAAACGATAATGCTGTATATGATTTTTGATATACAGTATTTCCTGACATCAAGGACACATCCCAAGTTTAAAGTGTAAATTTTTGAGTAAAAACAATAAACATGAAAATAAGGTCTCAGCCCTTTTCCCCTACCTAACCAAGATTTGCTGTGGGTGCTTTATAAACATGCAGAATGTCTTAATCACTTGTTAACTGAATTTTATCATTTTAACCTTACAATATAGAAACCATAAATTTACTCTCTTAGACATAAAAAATACTGAGTGAGATATATACCCACAGTCGATCTGCATCAAACACAAAATATATTCCAGTTCCTCAATTCATTGTTCTCCCCCACAGTGTTTTTTTTTTTATTTACTGAAAGTTCCATTATCTGTCCAAAAGAAAAAAAATTAATCTGAGTTAACTTTTTTTAAACTTTACCAATAGGCTGGAATATGTGGAAATTAAAAATAAAATAAAGCTTTACTTAAATGTAAAACAATAACAAAATAAACTTCAATGATATGAGTTCTTTAAAATATTTTAAAACTAGGATATTCATCGAGTGGTGCTACATGCTTCTAACTTCCTTGACACAACTCATCTCTTGGATCTTCTACCTTAGTCTGCCATTTTGTACTTATACCTATTTTTTATGATACTTTTTTATTTTCTACCTTGAAGTGTGTATATTTTATAAATCCAATTAAGACATCACATACAGGAATTTCATTTACTGTCTGCCATAGATAGCATTCCTCTAGGGTTAGCATAGGCCAACAAAAACTCTAACCTTCATTTTCAAGATTTATTTCAAGAAATAACTGCATTCTTGATACCAGAAAATATGCATAATTATAAGTAATTTCCATTTGTAATGATGAAGATATAATTTTAACTAACTGTCCCTTAAATATATTGAAACAAGTGATGAAAATTGGGTTGCTTAGATCAATGTTAAATGCAAAAGGATTGACAAGCATAAATCTCCACAACTGAAGCCAAAATTTCAGTTCCATGGAAGAAATGTAATGTTGTGTATGAAGGAAAAGTCATGCTATTATTCATTTAGAGTTTTGAAAATTCAATGAAACATTAAATGCACACCTATACATACAGCAGCTGCAATGTGTCCATAAAAATTTGATCAAAAAGCACTGAGCTTGCCAAGAATAAAAATATTGTTCTCTTCCATGACAATGCAAGGACCCATGCAGAAACACTGAAAAAAAATAAGTTTAGAATTTAGTTGGTTAGTTCAACCACACTAAACATGTTCATATGATTGCTGTAAAATTCTTTTATTGGGGAAAACTTTCTCTAAAGTAGACAAGATTAAACTGTTTCCTGAAAACTTTTTCACATCAAAATCTGCAGAATTTTCTTCAAATAGTATTGTATAGTTTTCTTGATTAGTGGCAACAAATAATGATAAATGAATAAAATGTAACCATACTTTACTTTTTAAAGAATGAAGTTGATAAACCAAAGCAGAAATTATTTATCACTGAACCTAATAGATTTCAAGCAAAATTTACAAAGCACAAAAAGAAAAATAACCCTTTTACAGTGAAACTGATTAAATGTAATGACAATTTCTACTCTAACAGCTTCTTTTCTCGCACTTCCCACCTGTGGAATTCCCTTCCGTATACTTGCTTCCCTGACAGCTACAATCTCTAAAAATTTGAATGTAGGGTCAATAGTCATCTCCTATCTCACGAACTCGCATCCTTTCTCTCAAGCTCCTTTTCTCCATTTATTCCAACCCCATCACTCCAGTATTCCCATCCTTCTATTTCCCTTCTCCTGACACCCCCTATAACCCACCCCTCTTTCTCATCACTTTCCCCCTATATAAGCCCCTGCACAACAGTGGCAGTAAAACTGCCTTGCTTGGGGTAAAATGATTAAAATATATATATATATATATATATATATATATATATATAATGCTTTTTTTTTCTGAAAAATACCCTAAAAAAAAATCACCATCCTCTTAGCATTGAAAAGTAAAGTCATAGAGAGAAGTCTGCCAAACCTCATGAACCCCCAGGCATATAATATAAACCTACAATTATTATTCATAAGTAGCAAATACAGTATATCTCATTAGTATCATACAATATACATTATTTTTTCTGAGTATTGATGATAACCAATCTTCCTAGTTGTTCATCTAGACATACCATACAGTATGTTGACAAACCCTAAACCCAAGCATATAATGCAGGCTACATTTATGTATCATATATACACCAAGAATACCAGCTTCAGTGCTATTGAAACAAAACAGTTAGCTCAAGAGATCTACCATTAATTCCAAATGTGCTGTAAATTACCTGTATCTACCTTCAGTCATTTTTGTTTATGGCAATACCTCACTGATATAATCTGGGATGACTGGGTTAAATATAATTAATAATAACCACAAATAATTAATAATAGGTTCAAAATATGAAAATTTGTTGTGACAGAAGGACAAATGACAATAAAGAGTTGTAGACTGAGACTCCCTAGCTATTAAATCTTTGAACCCTTTTTTTCCAAAAAAATATACCTAGCTGACTATGTGGTGGATAGGAAATTAAGAATTAAAATCAACCTTCTTCACTTTTAAAAACATCCACAATGACACGTGAAATCCTGATTTTTCCCAAATAGAAAAAAGATTGACCATGTGCTTAATATATTTAAGGGACAAGTAGATGTTAAATTGATATTCTGACTAATGGAAGCGATTTACAAGAATAAAAAGGACTTAGCGATCAAATGCAAAAAATCTAGATGACTACAAATGATTTGATTAGCGCCAGTCAGTCAGAAGCTAAAATCTAACTGGGAGAAGCTCCAAGTAGCCTGGACATTTGTCTTCTTTCTCGTGTGCTGATTCCTTTTACCTCTTCTTCTCCATTCAAAGACATTCCCACTTACACATAAACAAATTACTACTATGAACATTTTCTTGATACCCTTAACTTTTGCCTTGAACATTAATTTCTACCACAATTCATGTTATCATTTTCATTAATAAACTTTTATTTTAACATGAAAAATGTATATTTTTATTTTTACACTATTCCACACAGTCCAACCTTCTGCAACCAACCTACAGACCAACCTTCTGATGATAAATCTAATGATAATTCTGTATAAAACTTGTAAGCTGTAGGGAGTTCAGTTATGTATAACACAAGGCTGAATTAATAAACATTAACCATCTCCTTATGGCTTCAACTACACTAATTCTAAACTAGCAATGACTAATATAGTGTATGAATTTCAATGCCCTGTAAAAGATTGTTTCTTGTCATAGATCAATTACCTATATTGGCCATACTACTACTTCCCTGAGTAGACACCTTACATGCCACCTATCTAATAATAATAGTGCAATAAAAAAGCATTTATTAACCAATAACTTACAAGAACCCTTAAGAAAAATTTTGGTTGAAAATACTATTTACATCACAATATCCAAGGCACGTCGCTTTAAGAGAGGGACTATATATCAAACAATTTTTTCCTACCAATCAAACTTATATCATTAAACAGTGGAAATGGAGTTTTGAAAGGTTTAAAAAAAGAAAAAAAAATAGATGTTTACATGATGCCTAACTGCGCACATCATGTGATAACTTTAAGGGACTCTTAAAAAACAAAAGAAATTACATTACAGTCAAACATGAGAACATAACAACAACACCAGATAAATAACATTCTGGAAAATGGCCAGTGAAGTGACTGAAAGCTTTGGAAAGTCTAAAATTATGTAACATTTTTACACTACATATCTCCAGCAAAAAGGAAACATACTGGAAACATTAAATCAAAAATTAATAAAATCTTCGTTTTTTATTGTTTTTGACAAAACATGTTTAATTGAAAGATTGCTGCCCAAATATACAGCTAACTATAGAGTGTACCTCAACACCTGTAATGTATTAGCATATGGAAATATAATACTTAAATGTCAGGAGTAGACAACTCAACACTAATGACTGAGTGCCAGAAAAACTCAGTAGTAGAAAAACAGAACCTTTTTTATAACTGAATAATAGTAACAGTTCTCCAGGTTTGGGGGTTGGGTACAGGGCCAACAATCCTGCCCCATAAAAAACAGTTTGTTACAGAAACAGCAACAAAAAGTTGCTGCCCTATGCATCATCTGGATGTGATGGATAAATGATGATGATGATGATGAAATCACAAATTATTAAGTTATTTTTTTATAAAAATATTTTAAAATGACAATTTACTTTATTAAAAAATAAATTGCATGATGATTTCCTTTCTTAAAAGTAATTAAACACAAAAAAACTTCTTAATTTTCTTTGCATTTTTCAGTTTACTTTATTAAAAAAATAATTAAAAACAAGTGTTTTCTTATTTATTTCTCTCCTGTTTTGCTCATGGAGTGAGAGATAATAGTGAGGCAGTGTCGGTTCAGTTCATTAGAAAGAGAACACTGATGCAGCGTCAACTCAGTTCATTCTCTTTTCTACCAGTTATTAAATTTCATTAGCAGTTGTGAAAGCTCTTGCCACCTGTTTACTCTTTAACAGTGACTTATTGCAGTGTTCACATACTTTTCACAGTTAATGTGTTCCAAGACCTCCCTCTTAATGCCTGCTGCATAAACCAGTTATTTGAGGTGGCTCCACAGATAAATTTCCAAAGGACTGAAGTTGAAGGAACATTCAGGCCATATAACCAGCCCCCACCTACCTATTTATCTTTCATAGTGGATGTCAGCCAGTGCATCACAAGCAATGTGACAAAACAGAAGCCCTATCATGCCTTCATATTAGCAGGGGTATAATCACTAGCAGGTTTAGAAGTGTGTTCAAATTAATCTCCCTATAGACAGCTCCTGTAAAACATTCTGGAAGAACATATGAACCTACCAGACAAGTCAACTACAGTTCCAGCCCATCAGTCAGTCAGTTAAGTGCCATATGTGATACACGCTTGGGCGATGATGTCTCGAAAGAGACATGACTGACTGGGCAGAAGATTATCTTGCAGTAGGTTGCCATTGCTTTCTGTGGTAGACTGGTTGCCGACCAAGGCTATAGAAGCCAATCTGTCCTGTTATTTAACCCATAACTGGAAGGAATAGATGGATTAATACCTTTCCCAAGGGTATTTGCGCATAAGTGAATGCAATGAATTCAGCTGGAATTTGAACTTGGCTCTCCGATTTCTCGTTCCGAGCCAATATCCAATGCACCACAATGGACATCCAGCCCATACCTTTATCATATTCCCATGGTATTGTACCATGGAAATTACAATCTACCCACAAATGTTGATTGTACAAATTTGCAGTGTTTACATTATTTGGACTATTGTCCTCATCTTTGTTGCCATTTGTACGATGTTTTGGCTGTTGTACACCCCAGCCTTCTTCAGGTGCTAGGAATTTCAAACTGAACCCTTTACTACAATGACTGGAATACATGATCTTCATTCCTTACATAGTAGTGCCTCTTTTTGGTAGTCATGAGTTATCTCCCTCTAACCCTGTAAGTTACTTGTTCACCACTGCTGTGGCCTGGTATTGACCTCACAACTTTTTGGGTCAAGTCACAGGAACTAACCAGCACCTATATCCTTAAGGACACATGGCTCAGTGGATATAGATGTTGGTTAGTTCCTGTGACTTGACCTAAAAAGTTGTGAGTTCAATACCAGGCCACAGCAGTGGTGAACAAGTAACTTACAGGGTTAGAGGGAGATAACTCATCACTACTAAAAAGAGGCACTACTCCACAAGCAATGAAGATCATATACTCCAGTGATTGTAATAAAGGGTTCAGTTTAAAATTCCTAGTACCTCAAGAAGGCCAGAGGATACAGCAGCCGGAACATCATACAAATGACAACAAAGATGAGGACAATAGTCCAAATACTGTAAATACTACCTCATCTCAGAAATATAGACAAATACTGTACAAGTTTGTTATTTCATCGCTTTCCAATATTACCTTATAAACAAGACTAAAGAGAGACAAATAATGTATTGGCAGTTTGGACAATAAAGCATTGACAAAAGTTCTCCCATGGTGAATGATCAGAGGGCAAAAGTCCCTGTACACATTGCAAATGAGAGATACAGGAGCTGCTCCATGCAGTACTATGAGATGTACAACATGCTAAGGCCACTTGACATCTGCTGATACCTGGATTGTTTTTAACATACTTTAGAATGAGTTCTTCATGGTCAGGCATACAAGCAGATTTCTTCCTCAATCCACAACTTGTGGTGCCACAGATCCTGTCTTAGCAATGCAACAATAAACAGCTGCTAAGATGGGATAACTTGGCTGCCTTCAGTCTCGAAATGCAACCTGGTGCAGCTGTGCAGCCATATTCTAAAAATCCTATTTGTGTGCTGATGATATGAATATGCTGCCATTGTTAAACAGAATATTTCTCAGTTAACTTATTACTACACATATTAAATGTTGAAGACAAACTAGCCACAAATGTACAGATATAACAAATGTAGCCTAGTCTACAAATGAGGGATTCACAGACATTAATCTTCAAAAATTTAAATGCCATATTAATCATTAACCGTCCTCCTGGTTAGTCTCTTTTGCTTTTGCTCATCTTTAATGTTTCCGTTCCTAATTTTTCCATACTCTGCATCTTTGTGGCTTTAATGCTTGCTTTGGGTGATTCTGATTTTAAAAGAGAACATGTTTATATTGACTTTTGTCTTTGTTTTGGTGTGAAAACCCATCCCCAAAGTTTATGAAAGTAATTTTGATATACCTCAATATGGTCAATGAAAGAAATACAACACTCGATACAACTTTAATGTTAGATGTCAAATATATAGGAATACTTTAAATTTGTTTTTTAAAATTCTATAGATTGAGTTTTTAACTTAGTCAATTTAATTCAGCTTTAATTGTTTTTATTTTTACAGTAATTACTATTATTTTATATATATATATCACCTTATAGTAAATTTGTACAGAAAGGAGATATATTGTGTGGCCTAGGCTATAAATTTTCCATAGAAAAATCTTAGACTTGTGCACTTTAAGTACATTTTTGTCTTAATAAATTATTTTCTCTTTTAATTAAATACCTCACAAAATGATTGACTCCATTGATTGTCTGAAAAAGTTCCTCCAAGAGATAAAACACTTTGGTTTATTCAATTTTGTCATTCAGTTACCCACTATTAGATTGATATATAGATTTGTATATCAAATCTTCCCTTCATAGATTTGAGAAGATGTTGGAAAGTTCCCAGATTAGGATTTCCTTGGCAGACTCCATAACAGATTCCAATCATATGAGATAGTTGATGGATTGTTTGGAGATGATCCTTATGAATGAAATTTATTTCTATATTTTCAAGCATTTCATTGACATCTCATAGTTTTCAACCAGCAATTGACTGGCCTTAAAATGCACTCAAAAATTTGTGCTTAACCTAAACAAAAATGTCTGCCAAAAGCCTAACAAAACATTTAAGGGGCCTTGGTAACAGATTTCTCAAGTTTCATATACAACTTTATACTTGTCCATTGATCATATTAATCAGCCATTGTCAAGATCACAGAGCCATTTGAGCACAATCTTATAAAACCTTCCATAATTCAGAAAATGTCAATACCAGATTCTGTAGGCTGCGTGCTAATGAGTGTTTGTTACACATGCATTTTTATTAAATGGCAAAGTCACAGTTCATTAACATTTTTATGATTGTATAAACTTTATTTTTTTAAACGGGGAATCTGTAATGTGATCGATCCCGACTTGGCAGTTAGGATACAGTTGCTTTCTCACCGATGCAGTGTGGCTTCCCTGTGTCTCTTCTACAAATACTTTCATGGCTTCTGCTCTGACGAACTTAGCTTACCCCCTATTTACGAATTTCCTCAAGCCACAAGATTAGCAACTAGGTCCCACCCTTTTATTGTGAAGCCAATAAATTGTAAATGCAAATTCTACTCCAGCAGCTTCTTTTCTCGCACTTCCAGCCTGTGGAATTCTCTTGCGCATACTTGCTTTCCTGACAGTTACAATCTCCAAGAATTTAAATGTAAAGTCAGTAGTCATCTCCTGTCTGATTGACTTGCATCCTCTCTCTCATGCTTCTTTCTCCATCAACTCCACTCTCATCAGTATTCCCATCCTTCTCTTACCCACTTCCTGACATCCCCTGTAACCTGTCACTTTTTCTCATAACTTTTCTCTTATGTAACCCCCCGCACAATAGTGGCAGTAAAATGCCTTGCTTGGGGCGACACGATTAAAAAAAATTTCATCCCAAGCAAGGTAATGAAATCACTAAGATTCCCTTACTGAGTGTGAAAGAAGAAGAATAACAAAAACATTATTATGGAGTGAGATCAATAAAAGAAAAATGCATAAGACAGTAGATAATGATTGACATTGCATTTAAACTTTGAAGATCAAAATTAGCTAGAAAGAAAGAAGATAGAAGAGAGTTTCACACATGAGAATTGCAAGCAAAGAAACTGTTAGCAAAACAATTGCAGTTACATCTAGCCATTAAAATGATGTGACATTACCAATAAATGAGTATTGCGCTTAAATTTATTATCTAGCGATCATAGAATAAAGTTCATCAGAACAATTATCATGGAAATATTAAGAAAAGTACAAAAGTACATCGAAATTTTATAGAAAATGGTCATGGGAAAGTGGTTGAAGCTGGGATGCCAGGTCAGGACCAATAACATTGCAGATTCTTCTTTAGATTTTGCCAAGAATCTTTAAATATAGAGCAGGAGCATGGACGAATGGTAGACTTATAAAGATAGATTCTGAAGAGAAAACTTTTTCTAGCAAAACTAACTTTTCTAGCAGAAGACCTAGTAATTGATTCAATAAACTGCTACAGTTATATAAGAAAGGACATTTTAGTTATAGCAAACAGAATAAACATGGATAAGAAAAGAAAACCGCTATGGCAGTTTTATGCAAAAACAAATTTTAAATGAGTTAACTGGTTGTCCCTCCTCATTTGATTAAAGAAAATTAAAAATGTTGTACCTAACCAACTAAAAGGAAACATGGTTTAAAAATACACTCTATCAATCAGTCAGTTAAGTGCTATATGTGATACACACTTGGGCAATCATGTCTCAAAGGAGACATGATTAACTGGGCAGAAAGTTATCCCGCAGTAGGTTGCAATTACTTTCTGTGGGTGAATGCTTGCCAGCCAAGGTTATAGAACCTAATCTGTCCTTTTATTTAACTCATAACTGGAAGGAATAGATGGATTAATACCTTTTTTAAGGGTATTTTCATGTAAATGAATGCAAGGATCAATAGTATAATGAAATGGCTATATTTTTAAATACAAATCACATTGTCACAGCAACCAGCTTTCCTTTTTACATCTCCAACATGTGATGGACTTGGGTAAAAAATGGTTAGTAAATTTTAATGCCTCCAAAAACAAAACTGCTGTCCATAGAGAAACTTTCCTACTAGCCATCAATGTGAATGATGCTAGTCGCCTGGAGAGCGAAATATTGCACCTCTTTGGCTTCACTCTCTCAACTAATGTAAAGTAGAACAACTACATTGAATGAATAGCTGCATCTACTGCTAGAAAGGTTGGGTCACTGTTTTTCTTTTCTGAATCCATCTTGCACATTTATAAATCTGCCATTTATCCATGCATTGAACACTGTTGCCATATCTTGTCTGGTGCTACTGCTATTCATCGGTGAGGTTCTCGTCAGAATCCATCTTGCACATTCATAAATCTACCATTTATCCGTGCATTGAATACTGTTGCCATATCTGGTTGGGATCTCCTGCTGTTTACTTTGAGGTTCTCAACAAAATCCAGAGAAGGATCTGCAATATAATCGATCATGACTTTGCAACTTGACTTCAATCACTTTCTCACTGACGTGATGTGGCTTCCCTCTGTCCTTTTCATGGCAAGTGCTCTGACATGCTTTGTTCCCTTGTGCTCTAACCACATCAATTTACATGTGCTACTAGACTGGCATCTAGATCCTACACTTTTACTGCTGAAATTGTTATATGTGACTGCCTCTTCTGCTTTTTATTTCTTTCACTTGCGATCCATGTAAATCCTTTTGATTTACTTGCTTCCCTGATAGCTACAATCTCCAAAAGTTTAAATGCACTGTCAATTGTCATCTTCTATCTCACTGAATTCCATCTATCTTTTATCCTTTCTTCATCACCTCCTGTACCACCACCCTTCTTTTTTGTGTTGTCTGTGTCTCGGGTGTGGTGTGGTGTGGTGTGGTGCATATTGGCCCAGAATGAAAAATTGGGGATCTGAGTTCAAATTCTAGTTGAATTCCTTGTATTCACTTATGTGCAAATACCCTTGAAAAAGGTATTAATCCATCTGTTCACTCTAGTTATGGGTTAAATAACAGGACAGATTGGGTTCTATAGCCTTGAGTGGTAACCAGTCTACTGCAGAAAGTAATGGCAACCTACTGTGGGATAATATTCTGCCTAGTCAGCAGATGCATGTATCATGTATGGCACTTAACTGACTAACTATGTCTCACTACTAACCTCCTGTACACTCGTGTTGGTCCTGCTTTGCTTGGGGTGATATGACTAAAAAAATAAGAATAAGCAAGGTTCCCTTGACTTAATAAGAACAGTTTCTAGGAATTTTAGATGTATTGAGCATACATCCTTTCGGTAGGACTAAGCACTCTTCTAATTTTGTATGAGATGTTCTGTGGTTGCTGACTAAGATGTAATATCATAATTATGCAAATAATCTAGTTGACTTTTTTCCAATGTATACCTGGACATGCTGAGTAATACTCTACTCCAGAAATTGAGTGGCTGTAACTAATTAGTCAGCTTCACACTGATATTTAAATAAAAAAATCATTGAACTAGTTTTAAAGAAGGTAGGCCATCTTTATAGACAGATTTCAAAATAGATCAAGAAGAGAAACATAAATAAATTTTAATTTTCCTCAAAGAAGTGAGCAGCCATAACCTATTATCTCATCTTTATTTTAGCATTCCCTGGTCTTTCATATTTTAGCATTCCCTGTCTTTCATATTTTAGCATTCCCTGTCTTTCATATTTTAGCATTCCCTGTCTTTCATATTTTAGCATTCCCTGGTCTTTCATATTTTAGCATTCCCTCTTTCCCATATTTTGTTCCCTGGTTTCTTTATATTTTAGCATTCCCTGGTCTTTCATATTTTAGCATTCCCTGTCTTTCATATTTTAGCATTCCCTGTCTTTCATATTTTAGCATTCCCTGTCTTTCATATTTTAGCATTCCCTGTCTTTCATATTTTAGCATTCCCTGTCTTTCATATTTTAGCATTCCCTAGTCTTTCATATTTTAGCATTCCCTGTCTTTCATATTTTAGCATTCCCTGTCTTTCATATTTTAGCATTCCCTGGTCTTTCATATTTTAGCATTCCCTGTCTTTCATATTTTAGCATTCCCTGTCTTTCATATTTTAGCATTCCCTGGTCTTTCATATTAAACTAACCTCTTTTTAAATATGTTCATTCTGTTTGCTATAATTAAATTTTGTACCTCAAAGAAGATCTTCAAAAAAAGAAGGTATTTTGATTTTATCATTCATTAAATTTTATGTAGCTATTTTGTTTCAAAGAGGAAATAAAAAAGTCATGCTAAAATATTTAAAAAAAAATATCTTCATTTTCCTTTATGTGCAATCAGGGTCATCTACTACACCTTAATATTAACCGGAACAAAGAAAATAGATGATGTTAAATACATTTTTCTCCTCTTTTCCAAGATAACTTAGAATAATGACAAGAATCTATGAATTCAGCTTCTTTGGTTATGGGTCACCAAGTAGATAATCTTCCAAATGAGTCTGTTGAATGCTAAACAGTTTTATTAAAACACAAAGTCACATATGCAAGTAGCGCTGAAAAACATGTCTTAGATTTGATTATCTGCTAGTATGGGTTGTGAACTCTGTGTGTGTGTCTGTATGTAAGTCCATTTGGCACATTGCAGAATGCCTGACACTCAAATATTCCAAATGCCTCTCTAAACCCTAGAGATTTCTCCTGAGAAAGCAATAAGCTAATTTAAGTGTCTCCTTTAGAACAGATGGCTACAGTTGAGTGTGATTATATCTTAATTGTATCTGACTGAAGGCTGAGATAGAAGGCACTGCTTTATTACCTCTAATCAACTTGGACCCTCCCAAGGGATTTGAAAGATACCACTCAGACCAAAATAATACTCACTGTTCAGCTCTTTTCTGAAAAGAAATATGTTGGTCAGTTTATTTGATTTTTTTTTTCTGCTCAAAACGTTAGATTCATCTTATTTTGTGTTTTCTTCTGACTTTTTCAAAATTCCTATTCTTAATTTTGTAGTATGCATCATGCTAGAAAATACTGTACACTCAGTATGATATTGGAGAATATAGGTGAATGGTTCACCTGGGATTTTCTTCTGGTAGATTTATGCAATTGACTACCTGGCTAGCACAGCTACACCTGGAAAATAGCTGCACAAAAGAGATCATGTGTGCGATGGGTAAATTGTTGCCATTTTATATGTTTTGTTTTGCAAATGTGTATTGTTTGTTTTTGATTTTATTGACTGCACAGTTTAGTTGGGTCAGTTGGGTACCATTTGGGAGAAAAAAAGTATGGTGACACAATTTACTCCACCAGAAATTTGGAAATGGCACATGGTCTAGCTTGGAATTTGCACCACCTGCACATCCAAGCTTACTACACCTAGTATTTCCAAACAGTCACCCATCTAGGTACTGTTCAGCCTCTATGTTGCTTGGCATGTAAGAACTAGTATTTTAAAATGATAGGGTGGTAAGCCTGACATCAGCAAAGACACTCTGTGGACACTATCAGTGTACTAGATAGACAAGATTTTCTGTGAATTCATATACACTTTCCAAAATTTAACTAAATAACCAATCACCATTTTTGGATGAGCATATGTAGAGAGAAAGAAAAAGATCATCAATTCCTGTAAGATTAGAGAAAAGAGTAATTGAGATAATAAAAACACTGACAAGGCTCTGATAATTTCCTCTGTAGGCTCAGCATAGAATCAAACACTATTTGGGAGACTTTCATGAGGAAAGAACAGCCACTAAGTGTAAAACTCCAGAATATTACCAGAATCTATGATGGCCATAATCATTATTTTAATGTATATAGTTTTGTGAGTGTTGTATCATTAAGTGGTAAAACATTTCACTGATGTTGAAATGATACCTTTATTCGATAAATACAATATAAATAATCTGTACTAGATTGCAGCAATATGGGTGGTTGAGTTAGTAAGTAACACGGTTGTTAATGGTAGCCCTCAGCTCACACTAACTGCTGAGTTCAACCAACTCACTCTTTATATATAAGTGAACCCAGTCATGTGATCAAGCCACGTCACAACAGTGAGTTTAATCCTTTAGTCATGCAGTAAACTGCATCAATTTTGTATTTGTAGAACGAACAGCAACTGACATAGTATTAAACCACTGACATTCCTGCCATATTCCTTAACTGAGAGGTGGGTTGCACCGGAACAGCATCTTCTTACACACACTTTAATAGTGGACGTTTCTCCAATCACTATGATTTTTACCTTTTCAAGTCTGGAGTCAACTGTTATCTTCCTCTCCTAGCTATATAAACTACCCTTTAGCATAACACTCTACCTCGAGTGGCTTCTGAGCCTTATACAGAGTAAACTTTACTGTAAGAAAAAAAAACAATATTTCAACAATTCATTTTTGAGATTATTCTCATGGAGTTAATCTCATACGAGATGTTCCTCATACAACTTGCTTTAGCATCGACAAGAGAGGTATGATAATTCATCAACTCGGAAACTCTGCTTGTTCTATAAGTTGCAAGAAGACTTGGCCAATCATGTCTCTGTACAAATCTTTTCTGTGTAGCTTTTACTAAGTTCACACAGAAAAGATTTGTAGAGAGGCATGATTGCCCAAGTTCTATAGGTATACAACTCATAAAACAAGCAGAGTTTCCAAAATGATTAATTATTATACTTCTCTTGTCGATGCTTAAGCAAGTTGTATGAAGATCATCTCAGTTCTTAGTAAGTTAGATGTGTGTTGTGGTGCAGCGGATATCGACTCAAAATGATAAATCAGGGAGCCAAGTTTGAATTCCAGTTGAATTCCTTGCATTCACTTACGCACAAATACCCTTGGGAAAGGTTTTAACCCATCACTTTCCTTCAGTTATAGATTAAACAACAGGACAGATTGAGTTCTATGGTCTTGGTTGGCAACTGGTCTACTGCAGAAAGCAATTGCAACCTACTGTGGAATAATCTTCTGCCCAGTCAGTCATGTCTTTTTCTAGACACTTTACTGACGGACTTAATAAGTTATGTCTTTTCACCATTCTTTCCACCCACTGTTCTGTCAACCAAACTCATTAAGTAGGTTATTCACTGCTTTCCTCTGTATCTCTTGCCTTTAATACATCTTGTAAGTGTCAAATTCTCTGAACCTTCTTTCCCCATTGTTCCACAAATTTCTGTTATGCCTTTTGTGGAAACTTCAGTTTTGCCTTTTTGCTATTTTTTTCCAAATCCTGTTTTATTTTCTGTTCACTGAAGCCCATCAAGTATGTGACATACTTCTTTCCTCTGTCTTTCTTTTCCTCAATCTGTCCTGTGAATATCAGATTTTCTAAACCCTCCTTCCTCATTACATGCCCCAGAAATTTTAACTACCTCTTCCTGATATTAAGTTTAAGTTTCCATTTTCCTTAAGGCTTCCTTATTAATCTCATGTTCAGTCTATGGTATTCTTTGCATCTTTCTGTAGAACCATATCTCTGTTGCAACAAAGTCTGTTTTTCATCTGAGAAGATAGTCAAAAATTTTTACTTACCGAAGAAGAAAATTCATTTTGTTGATGTGTTGAAACCATCTCCAAAATCTCTTGTTACTGGATCATGATTGAGAATTTTTTGCACAGGGTTTACCAACAGAAACTATGATCTGGAATTGGAATGAAAGTAGTGATGGCTTCCATCATAAAAATTTAGGATACAGAGTCAGTAAATACAAAACACTAAAAATAGCCTGGTGTATGGATCAGTTATAACAAATTTAGTATGAGAGATAAGGAAATTGAAAATAGAATAGGCTGTGCTAGGGTAGTTTCACTCAACACTACAAATTGCTACAAAACAAACTAACCTAAAAACTCTAGGCATGTTCTTAAATAGCCTCGTCACATTGAGATTTTCATGTAAATGCCTTGTATAACACCAAACTCATTTGGAAATATCTAAACTGTCAGCTGCATACAACCAATTTTTCAGATCAATGATTAAAAATAGCGATGAACAAGTGAAGTCAGTGGTTCTTTGCAAAGACCAGACTTCTTCAAATATTATAGACTGGTTCTATAGAACTGGAAACAAAGAGCCATACCAAATAACAGAATCCACAAATGGATAGATCCCATTTAACACAAAGAGAAACTAATGGCATCATCAAGATATTGACATTCCACACAATTTCAAATAGAAAGTTAGAAATACTGTGAAGATTGTTAATCGTGAGAAACTTATTCTTCTAATTGTTTTAAGAGAAAGATTTTATAAATTTCAACCGACAGTAGTCCTGTAAGAGGCTGTTGTATGTGTGGTAAAGTAAGTACAGTTTCTGAGTGTAAGTGGGAAGGATAACAGTTACCCTAGACTTGAAGAGGCTAAGCATCAATTTAGGGAATTTTTTTTCTATTTGTTGCATATTTAAAACTAGAATTATAGCCCAGCATTGCTCGGGTGTAACGAAAGCTTTGAAACTAATCCATGGTCCTGGAGTTCAAACACTTTGGACGTTGGCACAAAAGACTAAAAAGCAATAGTTGTTTTCAGTTAAAGCGAAACCGTAGACCAAAAGAAAAATGAATGTATGTAAGTCAAATTTTGATTTTCTGGTATCAATATCAAATAAGTTTTTTTTGTCATAAACTAAATTTTGAAGGCTAAATAAGTCCTCTGACTAAATGGTATCATGGCTGAGACTAAGAACTACAATTATACCTACTTAGAGCCAAACCCGAAGCAAAAACTAAAATAAAAGGGCTGAAAAAAAATACAGACATACAGCAGATACATAGACACACACACAAACATCTTGCCTTTTATATATATATATCATTGATTTTCTGCACTATTGTAAGAACTGCAACCTTGAAACTTCTGAATATCATTTCTTATGTCTTTGTCTATGAGTGTATGAAATTTGATAAAAAACGGACCACTCCTTCTATAACCCGATTTTTTCGATTATCGATTTTCAATATTTATCGGGGGTACTTCGACACAAAACCAAGCTGAGAACACTCGCAGACGCTTATAATACAACTGTGTAAATTTTCTAGAAAATTGGTTCAGCCGTTTTGGAGTCTATAGGTAATGGACACACACACACACATACAGACAAAGTTCCATTTATAAATAAGTTTAGATTACCTTTACTAATTTTGTATGAATAATTCCTCCATCTTAGATACTTTTCACAGCAACACTGATTGTCCAGTCAATGACAATGCAGCTAAGTCACTGCTGTTGTAAAATCAATTGAAATTAAGATGAAGGAACCATTAGTCAATAATGGTAATGATAATATCAGCTATTATCTGGAAACATTCAATAGTCACTAACAGGACAGCTAGTGCAACTGTCAGCAGAAATTTATAAAATCTTTCTTCAAGAAAATAAGTTTCAGTCAGTTAAGTGCCACACGTGATACACACTTTGGGCAGTCTTGAAAGAGACATAACCGACTGGGCAGAAGATTATCCCACAGTTGGTTGCCATTGCTTTCTGTGGTAGACTGGTTGCCAACCAAGGCTATAGAACCCAGTCTGTCCTGTTATTTAACTGATAACTGAAGGGAAGGGTGCAAATGAATACGTGCAAATGAATACCAGGAATTCAACTTGAATTTGAACTCATCTCCCTGATTTTTTTCAAGTTCAAATGTTGCTCTTTCCAGTTTGACTTCCTAATGTTTATTAAAAATATTGTGGAATGTCACCACACTCCACCCACGTCTATTATGAAGAGGCTCATCCCTTGTTCCCTATTTAGGATGTGGTTTCCGGCTTTCTCTTTTCCAGTCTTTTCACTCTTACATAGCCCCCCTGAGCATCAGTGGCATTACCACCTTGCTTGGGATGATATGATTAAAAAAAAAACAAAAAAATCTTGATTATCTCAGTAATTTCTCTTCAAGTTACATGTTCTATCCATTTTAGTTGTTGCTTTCTATCAAATGTGCTCATGTGATGCAGTTTCTGATATTTGGTAAAGTTTTTCATTTGTGCTTTCATAGTTCTAGTCCACAATGTTTGATTTGTTTGTTTCGAGGTTTAACGACCTATCAATCCTTATGGAATCATTTTAAGGTCATGACCAATGATTTTGGGTAAGGTTATTTTATTTTTACAATATTTTTCTTTTTGAGTATCAAGATTCATTGGGATTTGTTTTTAAGAACAGGGTCCCCAAGTCCTACCCTTGTTATTTAACCCATAACTGGAGGGAAGGGACGGATTAATATCTTTCCCAAGGGTACCAGTGCTTAAGTGAATGCAGGTATTCAATTGGAATTTGAACTTGGCTCACCGATTTTTTTTTCCAAGTTGATATCCACTGCACCACAACTCACATCCATCAGTAAACGCTTACAGCACCTGGTATTCCCAAGCGGTCACCCATCTAAGTACTGACCAGGCTCAATGTTGCTTAACTTTGGTGATCGAGTGAGAACCAGTGTATTCAACGTGATATGGCTGTAAGCTGCACAATGTTTGAAGAATAGTCTTCTCTAAGACCTACAAATAATAATAATAATAATACAAATATAAAAGCAGTAAAAATCTGAATGAAATACACTTTGATATTGAGTACGGTGATACGTAGTACATTACAAAATACTTGATTTTGGTGAATAATAAAACTTAGTGTGTGCTTATTAACAGACTACAAATATGTATCTTGGTGCGAATACTTCTACAACATAATTATGCTAACATAACTTGCCATCTTTTTAAATAAAAAGCAAAGTCAACTGAGATCTTCCATTGATACAAGCACCAGTTCCAATGCCCATACACCCACTGAAAATATTTTCAGTAATCATACTATAGCTACTCAGCTCCATATAAGTCAACTGAGATCTTCCATTGATACAAGCACCAGTTCCAATGCCCATACACCCATTGAAAATATTTTCAGTAATCATACTCTAGCTACTCAGCTCCATCAGTTAAGTGATATATGCCAGGATGATATATGACTTGAAAGAGACATAATTGATTTGTCATGATTTTTTCACAGCAGATTGCCACTACTTTCTGTGGTAGTCTAATTGCCAACCAAAGCTATAAAATCCAATCTGTCCTGCTATTTAACCCATAGCTAGAGGGAAAAGAGATGGACTAATACTTTTCTCAAGGGTATTTGCATGTAAGTGAATCTAACAAATTCAATTGTAATTCAAACTTGAGCCACCAATTTCTAAATCCAAGCTGATATCCACTGCACTGCAATGCACATCTATATGCAACTAATATCAATGCATTGCATATTATAATTCATTCCTTCACTTCCCTTAGATAAAGCTATCTGCAATTTGTTCCACAGTAGTCCTTCTGTTGGTTCATACTTGGTATGAAAGCTTCTGTTCATTTCTTGCATCAGTAAGCTTCGGCCATCTAATTCCTTGATAGTAGTTTGTGATTTTTTTCTTTCTTCAGATCACTATGAATTGATACTTGTCAGAACTAAATGTGAGCAGCCCACAAGCCACACCATTTTCAAAAATTCTATGACCTTGTCTCATGGACATAACAATCAAGTTCATGATCATAACTATAGCATTCATCAGATCAAAATTAAAGTACTTGAAATAGGTTTATGGAACTTTTACTCAAACTTATGTTGTTACTAGATAGTAGCTGACATTTTTGCCAAATGTTGCTGGTCATAATGTTTTGCCTCACCAGTGTATGTACTAATATAAAATTAGTATATATATATATATATATATATATATATATATACTAATGTAAAATTATTATATATACTTATGTGTGTCTGTTTATATATATATATATATATATACATACACACACACTAATGTAAAATTATTATATATACTCATGTGTGTCTGCTTATATATATATATATATATATACACACACACTAATGTAAAATTATTATATATACTTATGTGTGTCTGCTTATATATATGTGTGTGTGTGTGTGTGTGTGTGTATGTGCAAACAATTATACATGTACATCAGCATACATGAAAACATAATCAAATACATTCTCTCCCCTTTTAAACTATTTCTCATTCAAATTTCTTTTTTTCCCCCACATTAGTTTTGTTCTATTTTGTTTTCTGATTTTTTTTATTTATTGAGGAGAGGTGTTTCCAGAGCTTTAAATTTTTCCTTTCTTCCTCTTCACCTTTTTTCACCTTCAAATTATTTCTCATTGTCCCTTCTAGTTTGTTTCCTCCATTTTCTCCTCCCCCAGTTGATTCTTTCTTTTTTTCACTTCTGTTATTTGTTCTATCAATTTCTCATTATCTCTTTCTATTTTTTTCCTCTTTATTGCACCTCAATCTTTTACTCTTCCTACCAATTTGTATTTTTTAAATTTTGTTGGATTTGAATATAATCTTTTTCTGCTTTATTAGTTCCATTTCCATAATCTTTTCACTACAATATTTACTATCTTTTCTTCCCTCATCCTAAGATTTTCTATAGTTTTTCTTCTCACTTTCTTTCAGCTCTTTGTCTTTACCAAAATATTTTCGCTCACTATTATTGCTTTACTTCTTTACTTTCCTTCCTATTGTTGCTGTCCTATCATTTTCTCTCCTTATCTTTACTTTCACTATCCCCTATTCATATTCTTTTTTTTTATCTTTTCTATCATTCTCTCTTCTTTCAATAATCTTTTCTTTACTATCCATGGTCCTTTCGCCACTATCTTTATAACCCTTTTCTAACTTTCCTTTCCTTTCCTTTCTTCATAATCTTCTACCTCTCTTCAATATCTTCTACCAACTCTTGCAAAAATCTTTTCTATCTTCCTCTCTTTTCTCTCAATATTTTCTATCTTTACTTTCCTCTCTCAATTATCCATTTCCCACTCTCTCTGTTTTCTATCTTTTCTCCATTCTCTTCATGAACTATTTTTTCTTTCCCCTCTTCATAACCTTTTCTTTTTGTCTTTGCTATCTCCATGATTATTTCTATCTATTCTCTACCTTCATTTTTCTCTCACCTATACCTTTCATTTCCTAATTTTCTTTCTCTTTTAGCCTGTTTACATAACACCTTTCATGTATCTTTTTCTATTTTTGACATCAGCTTTTCTCTTTCCTTTCATCTGTTTCTCACTAATCTTTTACTTTGTTTTTCTTTCTTCTCGCTCTCCTTTATTGCTTTACTTCCTTTCTTTTTCTTCACATCCTCCTCTTACCATTCCCCCCACTCTTCATCTTTAATTTCTTTCTCTACTTTCACTTTCACTTATTCTGTGTCACATGACCATCTCCGAGTAAATGAAAAATCTGTCTGCAGCAGATGCTTTTAGCAAATTGATGTTGATAAGTTTGCTGCTGGCTGGGAACATTTAAACAGAAAAGCACACACAAAAAATATAGACAAGGAAGGAAGAAAATGTCTGTAATTCAACATTCTGATGTCACTGTTTGTAACTTAGCTGCAGGCATAAAAAATATAGTGGAATCTAGGGAGTAGCAGTGAGTAGATATCTAAGTGAAATTTCCCTCTTGTCATTTTAAGCCATCATTATCTGACATAAGCAAAAATGGTGTGTGGAACTATGTGTTTTTTTTTCTTCTTTTTTTTTTTTTTTTACTGTGGTGGGGAGTTATTTCTTGAGTGTGTGCCTTAATGTTTGTCTATAGGTAAAATCACTTGTATATTTCTGCAAAAAAAAGAACACACATACAGAGTATTTGAGTTTGGCTATGATTGAAGATCATAAACAGTAACCCACTGACTCCAAAAACCTGACTACTTACCAATATACTATCCCTGGACATTTAGGTAAATTTTACTATTTCAGATATGCCTGTACACAAGATCACATCAGCAATGAAAGGCAACAAATGACCTTTCCATAGTTGGTCATATGAACAGCTTTAAATATTAAGCCAAATGATTCTTTTCTGTGGTTTAAAGCTTTTCAGTGATTACAGCATTGTTTCTGTAATTTAGTCCCGTATTCTTATCCAACATTAATAAGATAACATTACAGTTTAGTTTTCGAGAAAGAACTTGTGATTCCATTCCAAGCCAAATATTTTTTGAATTTTGTATAATTTGGGATCCATTTCATTTGTCCCACAATTCTTTGCATCTATGTTTTTTGTTTTTTTTTCTTATCATCATATCACCCCAAGCAAGGCATTTTACTGCCACTGTTATGCAGGGGGTTACATAGGAGGAAAGTTATGAGAAAAAGTGACAGGTTATAGGGGGTGTCAGGACGTGGGTAAGAAAAGGATGAGAATACTGATAAGAGTGGAGTGGATGGAGAAGGGAGCATGAGAAAGAGGCTGCAGGTTAGTGAGATAGGAGATGACTATTGACTTTACATTGAAATTCTTAGAGATTGTAGCTGTTGGGAAAGCAAGTCAATGGAAGGGAATTCCACAGGTGGGAAATGCGAGAAAAGAAGCTGCTGGAGTAGAATTTGCGTTTACAATTTATTGGTTTCACAGTAAAAGGGTGGGACCTAGTTGCTAATCTTGTTGCTTGAGTAAATTCATATCCAGGAAGCACCAGTGAACTAAGTTCCTTGGAGCAGAAATCGTGAAAGTATTTGTAGAAGAGACATAAAAAAGCCACATTGCACTGATGAGAAAGTTGTTATAAATAATCTTCTTTCAGCACTTATGGCAATTTATTTAAAATAAGGAAATATGCTTTTGTTAATTTTTTTTGTTTCATGAAATCCCATGTTAAAGTGATTAACATATTTTTATCCAGTACAAATGATTTTTAACAAGAGGATAAGATATCTGTGAATACCTAGACAGATAGAGAGATATAGAGCAGGTATCTTGTCCTTTATAGTACAGTTTACAGCTACAGCAATCTAGCTTCTTAGCACTGAAAAGAATTATGTAATTTTATATTTAATCAGATAGTAAGCAGATCTTGTAGCTAATTGCTCTGGAGTTATAAGATTGATACTAACTGGGTACCCATATGTGGAAGCGCGTGTAAAGATAAAGTTAAATTGAATAAATAGTCTTAAACACATCTCCTTCAATACAATAAATCTGTAACCTCATGATGCAAAAAAATATTTATTTTCACTAAAAATATATTTTTTCAACATAATCGTTTTCCTTGCAATTGCACTTCATCTAAGTCTTTCTGATTAGTCATAGAGATCTAATATTTGACTCTCTATAAGTTTTGCCATCATTTTTCTGCTCTCTCTTTAAACTTTATCTTTTCTTGTTATATAGCAATATACAACAAACATGCATATATATAAAAATATATGTATATTTTTTATTAATGACAATGAACCGTGTAGCCTAGGGAACAGAGAGTGAGAGAGCGCGCTTCTAAGGGTTGACGGGAGTGTCTCTCTTCACCGGCCGATCTCTGTCGCTGCTACTCTGGTCTGGTCTGTCTCGTCTCCGTCTGCGTCTCTCTCTGGTGAAATCCGTGCACCGAGGTCTTTTTATAATCTCCAAACCGGAACTTTTTCTTCCGGTTTTTTGCCTCGCCCACGCACGCCTACGTAATTCTCAGAGACGCCTGTTCTGTTTGCCTCTTGTAGCCATTTCCGCTACTGCCGGAAATAAGGTCAAACAAACATCCGTTCCTTTCAACGACCGGAAATGCCCCCGCTTGCATCCCTTCTTCGGGTGGGGTCAGATTGTTATATTACATTCTCACCTCTATCCATAATGGTTTCTCTTTATTTTTTTCTTTGTTCTCTCTTTATCCTTAGGAGAGAAAAGATAGAAAAGATTAATGTGAGGGTAGAAAAATTATAGCAAATCTAATAGAGTGATAGCCTTGCCTTAGTCTATATTGATGGCTGACACCAGCAAATCACACTCCAGTGAGGGGAATCCAATGTGTATACACATTCATTACATCACTTAGTATCGAAAAGATTAATGTGAGGGCAGAAAAATTATAGCAAATCTAATAGAGTGATAGCCTTGCCTTAGTCTATATTGATGGCTGACACCAGCAAATCACACTCCAGTGAGGGGAATCCAATGTGTATACACATTCATTACATCACTTAGTATCGAAAAGATTAATGTGAGGGCAGAAAAATTATAGCAAATCTAATAGAGTGATAGCCTTGCCTTAGTCTATATTGATGGCTGACACCAGCAAATCACACTCCAGTGAGGGGAATCCAATGTGTATACACATTCATTACATCACTTAGTATCGAAAAGATTAATGTGAGGGCAGAAAAATTATAGCAAATCTAATAGAGTGATAGCCTTGCCTTAGTCTATATTGATGGCTGACACCAGCAAATCACACTCCAGTGAGGGGAATCCAATGTGTATACACATTCATTACATCACTCAGTATCGAAAAGATTAATGTGAGGGCAGAAAAATTATAGAAAATTATATAGAGTGATAAATATTAAAACTCTGTGACTAATCAAGAAGATTGAGATGAAGTGTATTTTCAAAGAAAAAAAAGATGCTCAAACTTGATGACTTAACTTCTATGCTAGCATAACTATCGATGGCTTCTGAACACTTTTGAAGAAAAAAACGTATAAAAATTCATCTAATAATGGTATCAAATGTAGGACATTTTTTTGATCCACTCATATACACACACACACACATATATATATATATATATACATAGATAGATATGTAATTTGTGCAAATTAATTAAAACAAAATGAATGTCTTCCTAAGATCTTTCACACTTTCCCTGATCACATATACGTCGTCACTTGGCAATGTTTATCTCTTTCTGCATTTTCCTTTATGTTTCAATCTGATAGATCAAGTTTATTTTTTTTGATTTGATGAGATGACTGACATTTGAAAGGCTGACGTTAACAATATTCATGATCTCTCGGTAAGGCTTGCTAGTGTATTTGTTCAGCATTGCAATTTTTGTACGCTTCCTAGGAATAATGTTCATTGAAGACAAAGGTCATAGGACAACTAATCGACAGTTGAGACAATAGTGTCTAGGTCTGATAAAAATCTCATGCAATCATGGAAAAATGCAATATTTTTCAAGGCCATATTACTGCACACCACTGCAAATGACCTAATCTGAAGAAAAAAAAGAAAGAAATCAATTACACACTGTCACTCCAGTGGGTCTAAAACTGACCGTATCATGAAAGAAAGGAAACTAGTTGTTCCAATTAATTTTCATTATATATATATATATAGTTATTTAATTTTTAGTCAGAATTAAATAAGGCCAGTACAAATAGAAATCAATTATACCCTGTCACTCCAGGAGGTCTAAAACTGACCGTATCGTGAAAGGAAGGAAACTAAACTACTTGTTTCAATTAATTTGCATTATATATATATATATATATATATATATATCACCATGCAGTGTGGGTATAGAAGAATCCAAAGGAGTATCCTGTACATACAGTGGTAGGATAACTCTCTAAGAGGCGATGGTTCGCCTGAAATAGGCCTATACTTCCGATTCACCATGAAATAACATGTCTGTCTTAATTCTTTTCTTTTATATATATATATATTAATATACTTAATTACAATAAAGCAGCACTAATTATTATAGACTAATGTCCGAAAAACCAATGCTAACCTATCAGTAACATAAATCATCACTAACCCAATGAGGACTACCTCATAGGTTAAATAAAGGGGAAGAAAAAAAAAGAAACAAACCAAGCACAAGAACAATGCGTCAAGTGCTTGTTTGAAAGAAAAAAACCTCAGGATGAAACCTTAACAGTAAAGTGCTCTATACGAAAGTAGAGCAAAAAACACAGTACACTAAATCTAAAAGTGAGCCAACACTGACCGTGGTTTCACACAATATATAATTATTTAGCTGTTGGTCATAATTAAATTAGGCTAGTATATGATTGTATTAAAAAGTGTTTAATACAATTATATTGTAGAACTTTTGAATATTTTTCATTTGTAAACAAGTTATATAATGCAACCCAGGTTTCTACCATCTGGTGTCTTCAGGTGATTGACAATAACTGATTTTACTGTTTTTTTTTAAGAATGCTCACATAACAGGGATTTTTTATGAATGCGCAATTCTCAAAATTAGGAGAAGTTAGAATGTTTTCATCCATGATTGTATGATCCTAATAAGTATTTGTTGGTATAGTTACACTTGGTCATGATTTTTGTTCTTTTAATAGTAATTCATTTTTCTTTGAGAATCACATTATAGCTAGCTTTTTTCCTGGCACAGGAAATATTTTGTCACCATTGTACAGCTTGGCCGTTTTCATTATACCCTACATTATGTCTGGGTCTTTTCCATATTTTACTTTTAATTTCCACACATGGCTAGAAGACACCAGAAGTTAGAAACCTGTGTTGTGTAATAACCGTTTTAAAAAAAATTATATATATGCGTGTGTGTGGGGTTCAGATTAAATAAAGTGCAAACATTACGTCTGCATTTTTTAAAAATAAAATGTGTTTGCACTCATGGATAATCTTTTGTGCATTATCTGTAGTTCACATTTATTGTTTTCTTAGTGTTGGATAATTATTTTGTCAATCATTATTTTCTTATATGTTCTTGTAGATGTCTTGAAATGGACAAATGGTCAGACATGTGTAATGTAAGACATCTGGGTAATGTAAATGTTGTAAATCCAACATATATATTTGATTGTTGGTGATACATTCTCCCAAGAGACATTTGTCTTGATATATAAAGGGAGGACTTATTACAGTTAATTAAATTAGTAGTATTGTATTATTTATAATATATTATTATTTTAACTTTTTTTCTTAAGATCCACAGGATTTTATTAAAGATAAGTAGACATAATGTTTACGGTTTATTTAATCTGACATGCCTCAAAGAGAATATTGCTGTTGAAATAGACAAGTTATATATATATATATATATATATATATATATATTATCCTATGTCTATGGCATGACTCAGAGTTTCATGTGTTATCCAATCATCAGATACATATTGCAAACTGACAGTTTAACAGATTTGAATTTTAGTTCACTCAATGTTCATGGCAATTAAATCTTATAAAGTTACTTCTAAACAATTTAGAAAAAAGTAAACTCCACACTACTTTAGACTACTCTGTCAAAATAAGGTAGTCAGAAATAAGCAGAAATCACATAAATGTAACACTATTTGGTTTAACCCACCCTTCAGTCATAACGTCCAAACTAACATTGATAAACTCTTCCTTAACTTAATTCAGAAACGTTTCTACCATTCACTCACAGTAAAAAAATCTTTAACTAAAAGAATGTTAAAGTCAGTTATAGTTGCATTAAAAACATAGATAAATATATTTCACAACATAATACAATGATATCAAATAAATATTTGGACCACATAAACAACATCTGTCACCCAACTAATAGCAACATTGACCCTTCAAAAAATAATTGCAACTGCCAAAAAAATAAAACTTGCCCATTGAATGGCTAATGTATGTCTGAAAGTATTGTTTATAAAGCTCAAATTTATTCAGATAATAATGATGTTAAACTTGACTTTGGAAGCACTTCTAACAGGTGCAAGATAAGATTCAACAACCACACGTTGTCTTTAAACACAAAATTACTTCCTTATTCATACATTATTGGAAATTAAAAAACAACAACAACAACCCAATTATTACTTGGAATATCGTAGCTAAATCCAAACATTACAATGGAAAAGGAGATAAATACAATCTATGCCTTTTAGAAAAACTTGTCATCTTAAACCATATCAATAATCCGAATTTGCTTAATAGAAAAAGGTATTTAATTACCACATGCTGTCATAGAAAAAAATACTTAGACCCAGATTGATATAGATTCCTTTATACATTTTCTACTTTCTTTTTCTCTCTTTTTCATTACTTCTCCTTTCTCCTGCATTATTACTTTAAGCAATTATGAATTAAACCCCTTTAATTTTTTCTCCCTACATTGTTTAATTTTTAATTTTAATTCTAAATTTTAGTTTTTAATTCTTAATTCTTATTTTGACTTTATTTTATTTAAAACTAGCAGTATAGCCTGGTGTTGCTCAGGTGTAACAAAAGCTTTAAAACTAATCCATGGTCCTGGAGTTCAGATTCTTTGGACGTTGGCACAAAAGACTAAAAAGCAGTAGTTGTTTCCAGTTAAAGTAAAACCGTAGACTGAAAGAAAAATGAATGGATGTAAGTCAAATTTTGATTTCCTGGTATCAATATCAAATAAGTTTTTTTTCATCGTAAACTGAATTTTGAAGGCTAAATAAGTCCTCTGAGTAAATGGTATCATGGCTGAGACTAAGAACTACAATTATACCTACTTAGAGCCAAACCCGAAGCAAAAACTAAAATAAAAGGGCTGAAAAAAATAGACATACAGGCAGATAAACAGACACAAACATCTTGCCTTTTATATATATATATATATTATTGATTTTCTGCACTATTGTAAGAACTACAATCTTGAACCTTCTGAATATCGTTTCTTATGTCTTTGTCTATGAGTGTATCAAATTTGATTAAAATCGGACCACCCCTTCTATAACCTAATTTTTTCGATTATTGATTTTTGATATTTATCAGGGGTGCCTCGACACAAAACCTAGCTAAGAACACTTGCAGTCGTTTATAGTACAACTGTGTAAATTTTCAAGAAAATCAGTTTAGCCGTTTCGGAGTCTATAGGTAATGAACACACACATAGACAAAGTTCCATTTATAAATAAGTTTAGATTTAGATAGATTTTAGAATTTTAATTTTTATCTACAAGTAATATATGAATATTTCAATTTTATGTCTTACGCTTTTTTTTTATTTCTTCTCCCAGCATTTTATTATTTTTCATTTTTTTAGTTTATATTTTAATTTTTATCTTTTTTTTTTTTAATCGTATCACCCCAAACAAGGCGGTAACACCACTGATGTGCAGGGGGCTATGTAATAGTGAAAAGACTGGAAAAGAGAAAGCCGGAAACCACATCCTAAACAGGGAACAAGGGATGAGCCTCTTAACCTGTTCAATAGATGTGGGTGGAGTGTGAACAGGGCAATAGATAGATCTATCTACTCCAATTATCTACATGTAACCTTAGAATATTTAAATTTTTAATCTTGTTATTAAAAAGCAGTAACTTAACTTTATAAAACTTAATTCCCATGAAAACTGAGTGGACTTAAATTCAAATCTATTAAACTGTGAGTTTGAAATATGCAAATGATGATTGCATAACACATGAAAGTCGAAGTTGTGCCATAAACATAATATTTATTCATATATAATATATGCTGATAAGGCCTTTAAAACAGTTTCTGAGAGGATATGTAATGTTGTATGATCAGAAGTTAAACATGCCAGTACAATGGGAGGTTGTTAGAAAAAACAATAACCAATACAAATTTCAAATCGGCAATATGATAATCAAGCAATAACAAACTTTAAATAAGTAGTAAGTGTTTAAAAAGAGAACAGAAAGTATGACGCTGAAATCTGAAAGTTCACTGGGATAGTGAAAAATACCTTTCAAAAGCTAAGCAAAGTATTAAGAAACAGCAAAATCTCCTTAGAAACAAGAAAAAAAGTATCTAACTGTTAAGCAATATCAATCTTCCTCTATGGTAGTGAATTTTAGATAATCTTCTCATAGAAAAACAAAATGCTTGAAGTAACAAAAATACGGTTCTGTGGATGCGGATGAGCAAAAAGCCCTGAGGAGTGAGGATATCATAATGATGCCTTCATGAAACTTTAAAGTTGGCATAATTATTATCAGTTAAAAGACAAACTTCTCCATATTAATCATCTTAACGCTCTATCTCTATATCGATCACTTTATGACAGAAAACCTGATTGTCAAAATGTCTTTTTTATCAGTAAAGCACTGAAAAGCCAGCAATCTTGGCACTAAGCATCATCACAATTCAATACTATATATATATATATATATAAAGAAGGCATTAAGATCAACACTCAGCAGTGAATATATTTTTATCATAAATATATATATATGTATGTGTGTGTGTGTGTAGTATATCAACAGCAGGAATTCAGTGCAATGGACAGGAATCTCTGGAGATTCATTGTTAGAGCCAGAACAACAATTTTTAAATCAAATGATCAGCTGAACAGATCAAATGATCAGCTGAACAAAAGGAATAAAGAAGACATGAAAAAGACAACAACAAAAATGCAGGCCTAATCCACCATCTGGAACAATTTGTCTTCAATGTCAAAAGACCTTTCATACAAAAATTGGTCACATGAGCCATCTCAAAGTCCACAAACCCAACTGACTAAGGCAAACAAAACAAGACCATCATTCAACCAAAAGCATATATATCTGTGAACATTGGAATCAGCACTGCATGATGACTGTCTTCAAAGCATACCTTAATAGAAAGTTAAATCATTAAGATAAAGCCAGGTCAATTCTTATTCATTTTGTGCTAATGCCCTCAAGACAACATGAATCCATCTTTCTCCACCTATAAGCACAGAAGCCTGTACTCTCTTTTCTAAGATAGCAACCGATCTAAGAGAAGGAAAACTCTGAATTGTAACCTAAATGTCTATTTGGAGACTTTGTGGCATATTGTGTGCCTTTCATCTACAGTTTCTATACTTGAAATCACTGAATTTAGAGGGCTAAAACTAATGAAGACTAATAAGCTTTGATTGATTTGTTTTTTGTGGTTTTTGAAGGTCACTTAAAGCCAGAAAATATTTTTACATTTTAAGAATTTTAGGAAGATAATAATGATTTATTAGTACAAGTCTTACTAATTAACCAGTATAAAGAAAAAGTGGATTCATACCTTTCCTAAGGTTATTTGCATGTAAGTTAAATATAACAAACTCAACATGAATTGGAACTTGGCTCTTTGATCTCCAAGCCATTATCCACTACACCAACTGCACATCTAAACTGTTATTTCCAAGTGCTCACTCACCTAGACACTGACCAGGATTGACGTTACTTTCAGTAATTGTATGAGAACAAGCCAAATATGCATTAAAGCCCAATATACAAATTTCTGTGCGTGCTTGTAAAGAGAGAGTAGAGAAGATAAACAGACTATTACACAAAATGGCTATCTAATGAGATATTCACTTCAATTCCAAGTCTTACCTTGTCTTTATGAAAACAAACTATATATGGCAGGAAGGTCTCTAATCAGGAGATTGGAGATTTCGAGGTGCGTGGGACTTAATTGCTATTGTTTCCAAATCCACCCTGAACCAAGATGGTCCAAGCAATGGACAAATAGTAAATCCTCAAACAAAAACCAAATACTATGAAAGTATAGAAATACCAGCAATATATTTTTATATAAAAAATTATCACCAATACCTATTTATTGTAAAATGGGCAATTCATTTAAAAAAAAAAAATAACAAGCAATACATTGTATAGTAGAATTACCAACAACACGTTTTATCTGTAATTAAAGGTCTATAATTGTGTTCAAAACATATTTAGTTGAAGCCATAATATTTTGTTCAAAATCTTTAGATTTTGGCATTCGAGAACACATAAAGATGTTGATATGCTACTAAACAAAGTTAACCAACCAAAGCAAGTAAGTTTTGCCTCTAGTACTGATTTTTTACTTGTTACAAATTTAATCCCTTGATGCTTTTGAGTTGTTCATAAACAAAAATGAACTTAAGATTTTGAGAATTGGGTTGAGCTGAAAACTCTCCCCAAAAAAAAAAAAAAAGATGTGGATGACTATATTTTCATATCATTTTAGAAATAATTTCATGGTAATCGCTTCATAGTTTATGCTTTACTTGATAATAAGATTTTTCCTAAGTCACCAAAAATGAAAAGAAAATTGTGCTCTCTGTTTGTTCTTATATATTTTTATTTGTAAATAATAATCATATTTATGCTTCATATGAGTGTAGAAAGTGGCTATGTATAATTTTATGTTCCTTCAGAACGCAACTGATTACGGATCTCCACAACTTCACTTTCTGTACATTGCAGCTCTAAACAATGTTTTCTGTGTTCTGCTTATCCTTTGCACAAACTTATAAGGTTGCTTGCCTTTAATATATCCTATGAGTATTAAATTTTCCAAGCTCTCTTCCCTCATTCCAGAAATTTCAACTGAATCTTTCTAATTTTAAATGTATTACTATTTTCTATAAAATATGGATGAAGTTCTGATTTAGTTGTTTTTTTATCAGAGAGGAGGTTTTCAATGTTGTTTACCCAAGAGTCACTTGAGGTAGAAGATGACTCAGTAAGAGGCTCAATTTATGGGGAAGATAAGAACCGAGTTTGAGTTTTGTTTTATGGCATATGAACACCTCTGTGGGTTATTTAATGCCAAAAAGGTGGGGGTTTTAAGGCATTTTTTTATGTTTGGTCATAGTTAGAAGGTTGATTTTTATCAGATTTTGATTAATTTTTTATTTTAGAAAACTGAAAATGTCTTCTAGTTTTGTATTCAAAAATGTATTGCTGGTAATAATTTTTTCCATCAAAAATGTATTGTTGGTAATATTTTTCTTTCAAAAATGTATATTTTTCTATAAAAGTCTATTTTTATGTATATATTTCTAAAAAAGTGTATTTTTATATTTCATAGTGTTTTGACCCCAGTTTAGGGGTTAACTATTTGCCCATAGCTGGGACTCTAACAGGTGCTACCACTTTGGGTCTGGGTGGACCTGGGAACAACAGCAATTATGAGGTGGTTCCATGCTCCTCACAACCTCTAAATCAGAGGCCTTGCTGCTGGATGCAGTTTATTGTCATACCCAGGACCAATAACAGCTGACTTTAGACTTGAACAGATTAAGACTGTAATGATTGTGGAAGCATCCTCTTGGGAGTTGCTTCCACAAATTAGTTCAAGGAAGAAAGCTGCTTGAGTGTAACTTTCATCTCAACAATGGAATACAAAAGGAATGAGAGTGGTTTGCTACAATGTGTATGACATGGTGGGTTTCTAGCCATGAAGGTTAGAACTAATGGAACTTAGGAAAATGTTTGCTTCTTTTGAAATTTAATAACAAATCTAAATGTTTTCCCTTATTTCTGTAATGACTAAAACAAATTCTAATTGATTTTCTTAGTGAATATAGTAAATGATTGTAAATTTCCTAACAAATCTGTAATAACATTTACCTGGTTATCAATATGCAGTCTAATGTTATCTAAATAGAGTATGATGTCCTTAGTCTTAATTAATTTTGAATGCTTTTCATTGGTTACTGACTTCAAATGATCTAACTGTGAAAAGGACTTATTTTAATTACTTTGTACTATGTGATTCACACAAGGGAAATATGAGAGACTTGAATCAAATTTCATGCTAATCAGGAACTGTTGATAGAAGAGGAATTGATCTATTGTGTTATGTTTTCTTAGTCACTAAAAATGAAAGGAAAATTGTGCCCTCTGTTTGTTCTGATATATTTTCATTTGCAGTACAATTGTAAATAATCTTTTTGTTGATGCTTCTTATGAGTATAAAAAGTGGTTGTGTATACTTTTAGATTCCTTATCTCTTCAGAACATGTGAGTTCAATGGAAGAGATAAGTTTTGTATTTCTTGTCAAGTCAAAATATCTAGTCCTGGGTATGATGATAAACTACATCCGGCAGCAAGTCTCTGATGGGAAGGTTTTGAGGAGCATGGAACCACCTCTTAATTGCTGTTGTTCCCAGTTTCACCCTGACACTGAGTGGTAGCACCTGTTAGGGTCTCAACTATAGGCAAATAGTTAACCCCCAAACAAAAATAAAATATTATGAAAGTATAAAAGTACATTTTTATAGTAAACTTACCAGCAGTACATTCTATAATAGAATTACCAACAACACATTTTATCTGTAGCTGAAGACATGAAATTGTGTTCATTATATATATATATAAGGTTGATATGTACTTAAACAAAATCAATGAACCAACATATCATTTTCTTAGAAATATTTCCAATATGTACTTAATTTAGTGTAAGATTTTATTATGCAACTCAAGGACTGTTCCTCATATAGGTATAATAATATGCCAAAAATGGTACTTATTTTTTCCATCTTCAATGTTAGAATTAATAAATAACTATACTAATTATGAGACATTTTTCTAATATTTTTGCCTCTTTTTTTTAAGAAAGCATAATATGCCAAAATGTTATTTATTTTCTTTGATATTCAATGTTAGAATTTATCAATGTTAGAATATACCAATTTTTGTACATTTTTAACTCCCTTAAAATAGAAAGTATAATCTGCCAAAATGTTGCCTATTTTCTTCCATCTTTAAACAAATATAAAATAATTATGATACATTTTTCTTACATTATAAATGTTGATAATATCAGTTGCCATAATACAACCCCAAACAATGTTCATGAATAAAGTTACTTAAAATTAAACATTACTTCTGCCATCTACTGACAAAAACTTTTGAATTGACCTAATATGTCCCTCTCTGATCAATCTGATAAATAAATGTACAGAAATATCATAATAGTTTGATGAATTAATATTTTGGTCCTAAAATGTGTTCATACTTTTTTTTCATATAAGTTTTATAAAAGCAAATTTGTATATTAAACATCATTATTGATTAAAACATTCCCAATAAGAAAAAGAAAAAAAAAATAATTGATGATGAAAACTGATCAGGAAATTTAAATGAGAAAAATCCACCCTACTCCATAAAATATTGACATGATTTTCATTAAATGGAACAAATTTATTTTCATAATTGTTGATTTAGTCTTAATAAATGGTTTCTCAATTCAGTGCATTATTCATACTTACTATGTGGCTCCTTTTAGATTTAGCAATAATATCTCAATTGATTCTTAAGTGGGTGCATATCTTTTTGTTAACTTCAACAAATAAGAGTTATTTCATTTCTATGTATCAATATTTCTGTATAATTGCCAAACAGTTAAATAAACAAAATATTTTTCTTTCTGTATGAAAATTTCTCTGGGATCTCCAGGTCAGTCCATCCACTTGGAACAGATCAGTTTTAGTAGACTGCACATCCATTTTTAAAATATACAGAATACTTGGATAAATGCAATTTTCTTTCTACATTAAAATTTTTATCCAGCCATTTTCAGTTTATTGAAGACAGATGATGGTAACCAAATATTTTCCTCATATTACACTGTTAAAATAAAGCCAAAAAGAACAAATTGAAAGCCTTAAATTATGTTTTTCTTAAGCCATGTTTCTTCAGCATATTGACAATAATGTCTCTCAGAGCTATTTTTTCTTTGCTGTCTGTGAATGGCTTCTGAAATTTGGTGCCATTGCATTCTAGAAAAAGAACCGGCTGCTACTCAAGGCTAGAGAGACCAGTCTAAATTGTTATTTAATCCCTAGCCAAAGAAAGAAGATGAATTAATGCCTTTGCATGAGTGTGAGAGAGAATGCAACAGATTCAACTAAAATTTGAATTCACCTTGCTGCTTCCTGTTTTTTCATCCCTCCCAGTGTAGACCCATTATCATTATCAGTAATCTTTTTTTTAAAAATCTTTTCAACCCAAGTAAGGTGTTAATGCCACTGCAGGTTACATAAGAAAGCATTAGGCAGGAGGAGAGTGAAAACAAAGATGAACCAACTGCAATGGGTGAAAGAGAAAGGGCAAGAGAAGGATGTGAACACAGGGGTGAAGACAGTTGCGAAGGCAGAGAGAAAGGAAAATAACAAGATACACGGCGTGATGTAGAAAGGGCTGAAGTTAAGTGGATAACAAATGGGAATTGACTTTGCATTTAAATTCATGGAGGTTATAGCTGTCATAAAAGCAAGAGTTCCACAGATGGGAAGCACGAGAAAAGCTGCTGCTGGAATAGAATTGTTGCCTGCCTTTGGTTGAATTAACTGTAAAAGAGTGAGACCTTGTTGCCAGTCTGGTTGCTCGAGTAAATTCTTATGGAGGGGGCACCAGTGACCCAAGTCATATTTGAGACCATATTTAACCAACAGGTCATCAAACACCTGGATGGGAACAATCCCTTGTGAAACAAGCAGTTTGGGTTTTGATCATCCTGATCCACTGCTACCATCCTAACTATCATCATCAGCATAATTAGTGAGGCTCTTTACAACACACATGAAGCAAAGATCATAACAGATATCTCAAAGGCCATTGACAAGGTGTGGCACAAAAGATTGTTACACAAACTCTCCAGAACAAGAAGATTATAAAGAGACAAACATAGGTAAAAACTACAAAGTATAGGAAGTTGTGGAGAGCCAGCTATCCCACATCTTGATAAATGCATGTGTCTACCCAGATATACTTGATCTATACAGATTTGTTTGTGTTGAAACCTCATCCATTGTGTTTTAACCTACAAGATTACTAGTGTGTTTTTTTTGGTATCACATGGTTGTATATCATGATATATTAATTAGTTACTTATAATACAAATGATCCATGGTAGATTCACAGTTGAGCCACTTTATAGATTTATTATTCGCTGAACTCTGATTACCTACTATTCATTCATCACCCTAGACTTCTGTCTGGTGCTAATATAGTTATTTTAGTGGTCACCTGATCACTAGTAAAATAATGCGATTTTCTAGTTTTATTCAATACTAGTGGTATAGCCTGGCATTGCTTGGGTGTAATGAAAGCTTTAAAACCAATCCATGGTCCTGGAGCTCAGACTCAATTATGAAGTTTAGTGAGAATTGGATAAAAATTGTGGATTTGTATAAAGGATCTACAGACAGATAAACAGGCACACACACACAAACATCTTGCCTTTTATGTATATATATATATATATATATTATCAATTTTCTGCACTCTTGTAAGAACTGCAACCTTGGAACTTCTGAATATCGTTTCTTATGACTTTCACTATGAGTGTATCAAATTCGATTAAAATTGGACCACTCCTTCTATAACCCAATTTTTTCAATTATCAATATTTATCGGGAGTACCTCGACACAAAACCTAGCTAAGAACACCCGCAGACACTTATAGTACAACTGTGTAAATTTTCAACAAAATTGGTTCAGCCGTTTTGGAGTCTATAGGTAATGGATACACACACAGACAAAGCTTCATTTATAAATAAGTTTAGATCTGGCAATCAGTGATCAAGCAGATGAGTCAGCACCTATACTTCTTTCTATATGACAGCTTGACTGGAAATAACATTATGTACAACAAAAACAAATCTTAGGTCTTTCTAATCACAAAACCTAAATATAGCTGTACAGTTATGATAGATTGATAATTTCCATAATTCAGATTTCAAGAACAGACCTGGCTCAGGCATGTAACACGATATGGTAATATTAGCTGCTTCCTTATAAAGAAACATTCAGTATTCATTGACCGACTAGCCAGTACTGCTTTGACTGATTAATACAATCTTTTTCATAAAATCTGTTTTTCAAAAAATAGTTTTCTCAAGTTCAGTTGCTGCTATTACTCTTTCCAGTATTTCCAGTATTACTAACTTTTTATTTGAATTAGTACAAAATGTTACCATCTGTCATAGTTTTCTATTCAAATTACTTGTAATATCCATTTTAGTTACTGCTGTTGAAAGTTTTTATGCACTTCTTGTTGCATGTACCAAGACGTATACCATATGTTGTATATACTGAAAGACAAAATGACCTACATGTTGTTTAACCTGAAGCCAGGGATGATGAAATTTAAACTGTAACCAAAGTGGCATATATATATTGTATATACTTTGATGGAACAACTTATCGATTTGATGATGGAGTCCCAAAACTTGTCTTCTCTTTTATATAATTGCTTGCATTTTCCATGCTGATAAAATGATGATATTCTCATTTAATAAATGTCAACTGTAACATGTATATATCAACAGATGTAGACAGCATATCATTTATTTGCTCATCAGGTGACATGTCTTAGAGTAGATGGGAGGTTTCAGAGGTGTCAGCACACATGCACTGAGGCACCCAGAGACCGTGGGTTCATCTACTAGTTGCCTTGTGTCTTTCTTGGTTTGACTTAACTTCCAATCGACTGCTTACTACTAACTTTTTTCTCTTTATATAAGTGATTACATCATATTCTGACACATTGTTTACATAATTTCAAAGCTTACATTACCTGACCTTGGCTATGCTGGTTTCAAAATAATCGAATACTTTTCTGACATTGAGATTTTGCTTGCATTCTTATTTTTTGACAACAATCAAATATTTATCAAAACAATGTCTATTTTTCTTTTGCTAACAGTTTGCATATTTTTTGCTATTTTATATAAATACAATCAGGAAATTATTCATCAGTTCAAACAATCTCCAACATTTAAGGGATGTGGTTTCTCTTATCTGATAGAGTTCTTTGTGATTCTGTATTGCCAGTCCACAATGTTTAATGAAGTTTGGTCTTTGCTGAAACCCATTTTAATCCTTGATCTTAGAAATTAGTTGTACACAGCGGTCTGTTTTGATGTTTCTGAACAGGTTTGGTGTCATGTATGGCATTCATCTGCCAAGACTATTTAAGAACATGATTCAAGCTTTGTGGTTGGCCCTTTGGTTTTGTTACAATTTGTGATGTTAGGCAAAATTATCTCTGGTACAGCTAATTCTATGTTCAAACGTGTTTAATCAGAGCATTAAACATTTTTAAGGAACATGCAGGTAGACAATCAGTGTACAACTTAATGAAGTTGATATTAACACTCATAAGTAATATGTTCTGCAGTAAATAAAAAAAAATGGTGGGAAAATATACAGATGAGAAATTTTTTGAGTTAACCATTTCTCTGGGGTGACAAACTGAAAATATGAACACTGTTTTAAATGAGTTTTAGCACAAAATTAATCTGAATGAAAATCATGAATTATTTAAAAGGAAATAATCAAAGGAACAAAATGAAAGGTGAGAACAACAGACAATAAATAAAGAAGAAGCTAAGACGTTAAAAAGTGAGAAGAAAGAAAAATGCATGATAGATTTATAAAACAGAAAAGAAAACAATAAGTGAAAAGGAAAGAAGAAAAGCATTAAGTACAGAAAGAAGAAAAACCAATTTTCAGTTCTTCTACATCTTTTATGTGCCATTTCCCTTCAAGACATAGGGGATCATCTTCCACATCTTCCTGTTCCTTGTAGCGCTTACTAAGTTTTACCTTTTTGCTATTTTTAACAAACCCTATTCTACAATTCATTTACTGAAGCCTATCAAGATCATAAAATAAAACAAAAAACAAATATCAAATTATCAAAAATAATTATCAAATTAAAATAAAATGTAAAAATAATGAAAAATAAATAAAAAAGTAACAAAAAAATTATCAGAATCTTTAAAGAAGAAAAAACTTAATTGTTTTTTTATCTAAAAAACTGTACAAAGTAAAAACTGTAGAGATGCTTAATTGATTTTTTTATATTTTATTCCTTTGTGCCATGTATTTTCAGGATGCAGGCGATTATAGTTCTTCACCTCTTCTCTTTTATATCTCTTAGCAACATTTGTTCCCACTGCTTCACACCCTAACCAAGTTCTTATATACATTTACATAGACATGTTATACACTGCTTTCCTCTTTCCATCTTTCCCTCAAACTGTCCTGTGTGTATCAGATTTCCCAAGTCCTTATGTGCCCCATAAGTTTCAACTGCATCCTCCTGATATCAAGTATAAGTTTCTCTTTTGTTTCCATCTTTAAAACCTTGTTGTTGGTCACATGATCGGTCGATTGAATCTTCAGCATCTTTCTGTAGAACCACATTTGTTTCTTCAAGTTTCTTTTTCATCTTTGAGGATATTGCCCAGCATTTGCTGGCATACAAAAGTACAGATATCACTATTTTCTTTGTTTTCTAATAAAGTTTTTCTGCTTAGCCTTTGGCCATCCCAATGCATCTTTGAATATCAGTGTCATACTTTTTGCCTTTAGAACATTTCTGAATTTTTTTAAATGAAAATTCAAAAATATATAGAAATTTCAACTTTTTCAATATGCTATCTGCAAGTGGTAAGCTCATGTTTTCTATTAATTTATTCTACCGTATCTGTTTTTCTCTTTTACTAAAATATACTAACTTGTTTGGTTGTCTAAAACCCGTTTCGAAATATAGGATTGAGGTTTATTTTTTCTGCTAGTAGAAACTTCCAAAAAAAAAAAAAAAAAAAAAAAAATTTGTAGACCGTTACTGTTTGAAATCAGCCTTTCTATTCCCCACCCCCTATCTGGGTACTGGACATCCCACTCCTTCTACCCTCTCTCTCTCTCTCAGCCACTTTCAACACACGAAAAAAATGAAAATTCAAAAATATATAGAAATTTCAACTTTTTCAATATGCTATCTGCAAGTGGTAAGCTCATGTGTTCTATTAATTTATTCTACCGTATCTGTTTTTCTCTTTTACTAAAATATACTAAATTGTTCGGTTGCCTAAAAGCCATTTCGACTTTAACTAAGTTAAAACTTAGTAAATTTTTATTTTTTTTTTTCAATTGGAGTAGATAGATCTATCTATCTATCGCCCTGTTCACACTCCACCCACATCTATTGAATAGGTGAAGAGGCTCATCCCTTGTTCCCTGTTTAGGATGTGGTTTCCGGCGTTCTCTTTTTCAATCTTTTCACTATTACGTAGCCCCCTGCACATCAGTGGTGTTACTGCCTTGCTCGGGGTGATATGATTAAAAAAAAACTTGTTGGATTTTAGTATCCTGAATTTGTAATTAGCATTTTGAGTTCATCCTTTTTCTGATATCTATGCATTTTGCCTTTTCGTAGTTTATATTTAGTTCTTTCTTCTTTCTTTTCTTTTCTATCTTCTGTAGTTTCGTTTCTGCGCCTGCTATCAACATTGTGTCATCTGCATATCTTGTGTTCTTAAGATTTGTGGCAACCAATAATGAATCCTGGCAAGTTATTTAATTCTCTCAGAATTGTGTTGCTGTAAAGGTTGAAGAAGTTTGGTGTGAATACACATCTTTTTCTTACACCCCTTTCTATTTTGTTAGAAAAAAAAGAAAAAAAGAGGGAATGAAAGCAGAAGAAAGAGAAAAGAATGTACAAAAAATAAACTACAAAGAAAACTAGAAAAAGAAGGACAAAGAAAAAAAATATTTAGAAGTTAAGAAAAAGAGAACATAAAACAAAAAAGAATTATCAAATTATCCAAAAGAATTATCAGATTGGAATAAAATGTCAAAATAATAAAAAATAAACCAAAAAGTAAAAAAATAAATGATCAGAATCTTTAAAGAAGAAAAAAACTTTTTTTTAATCTAAAAAATAGTACAAATTAAAAACTATAGAGATGCTTAATCGATTCTTTTCCACATCTTATTCCTTTGTGTCGTGTTTCTTGAAGGATGCGGGTGATTATGGTTCTTCACCTCTTCTCCTTTATAACTCTTAGTAACATTTGTCCCTACTGCCAAGCCTCTTACCCTAACCAAATTCTTATATACATTTGCATAGTCATCAGGTAGGTGGCCCACTTCTTTTTCCTCACCCACATGTCTTTGATATATCCTCTGAGAGTCAAATCTTCCAAGCCACTCTTTTTCCTCATTATGTGTCCAAGCAATGTCAGCTGTCGCCTTCTGTTTGGGAGTATAAGTATTCGTTTTGATTCCATTTCGTTAAGACACCTTTACTGCATATACACTCCATCCATAGTATATTCAGTATCTTTCTGTAGAACCACGTTTCTATTGCTTCTCTTTTTCTCTTCATCTGTAAAGAGATTGTCTAGCATTCACAGCCATATCAGAGGATTTACATTGCATTTCAGCAAATACTAGCCTTAAGTCTCCAAAATAAAGCTGCTATCTTTTAATCCTCATGGAGAAACAGTTTTGTCGTCCATCAATACAGCTGATGATGACCTCAAGGAGAGCAACTCATTGCCCGTTCTTGGTCTCATGTTTTCCACTGATATGAAGTAAATTGTGTATATTGAATTGCTAGGTCTACTGCTAGGTAAGTTGGTTCATATTGTCATCCCAGACAATTTTTCTTGCCAGAATACATCTTACACATTTTTAAATCTACCATTCTTCTATACATTCATCCAGTGCACCTGCTATTTATCTTGAGATTCTCAACAAAATCCAAAGAAGGGTCTGCAATGTTATTGGTCCTCATCAGGCATCTTGACTTCAGTCACTTTTCTTCCACTTTGATGTGCTTTCCTTTTATTTTTTCTATAAATAGCAATTGTTCTGATGAACTTCCTTCCTTGATAATTTGACTGTATAAAATTTAGGAATATTATTAGGTTGGCAATAAGATTGCATTGTTGTACTATTGACATATAATTATAAGCTCTAGTCTAATAGTTTCTTTACTCACAGATTAATAGAACTTCTCTTCAAACATGAATCACCATCTTGTTTTGTCTTCCTTTTTCTTTGCTTTACACTCAGTTAAGTGCCAGATGTGATATATGCTTGGGCAATCATGTCTAGAGAGAGACATATTGACTGGGAGAAGATTATCCTGCAGTAGGCTGGCATTACTTTCTGTGGTAGACTGGTTGCCAGGCAAGACTATAAAACCCAATCTGTCCTGTTATTTAACCCATAACTGGAGGGAAGAGACAGATTAATACCTTTCCCAAAAATGCAAGAATTCAACTGAAATTCGAACTCGGTTCCCTGATTTCTCATTCTGAGCCAATATTCACTGCACCACAATGCACATCCTGCTTCAAACTGAAATCTTCTTATTCTCTTTCACTCATGGTAATGTCTGGAATTTTAGTGCCATTATCACGTTGATTGGTTGAAATGATTAAAAATACTATTTGAATTAAAAGTCATTCATAGAGGTTGATATGCTGCTGAACAAAAACAACCAACAAGTTATTCAGAAATGTTTAAACTGTCAGCAGTTTACAAATTTTTCTCAGATCAATGATTAAAAATGGTTTTCAGAGTACCATTTTTCTGTAGGTCTTTGAGAGAACCGTTGGTCTTTGAACCTCATGGACACAAGCAAAAAGCTTTATCAAAGAACAAACAAAAAACTGACAAAATAACAGAAAACACATCACTTGATGACTTTCAATAACAGTAAATAACTAAAATAGACATCACATGTAATTCAAAGAGAAAATAATGACATAATCAAGATGTTTACACAGAACAAAAGGTAACAAACATGGTTACTGGATGTGGAATAATTAGCAAACAGAAACAAAAGAAAAGTAATCAGATCAGTTGAAAGCCATTGACATGGCACTTAAATTTTTGAAGATTAAAGTTGGTTGAAAAGCATGGAACCAGAATAGAATTTCACAAATGAGAAGTGTGAGAAAAGAAACTGTCATCTACAAGGTTCATTCAATAAATAAGGTGAATATTTCGGCATAAGGACTTCTAATACAGATAGAAGCTTACTTTTTTTAAAATTTTTTTCCTTTATGCCTTTTTCAAAGGGATTTAATTCTTTTGCAGATTGAAAAAAATCTTTGAGAGTTTTGGAAATTAACAAAGATGGCTCACCAAGAAGCATGCTCAAGGATTGAACAGATTTCAGTTATCAAGTTTTTGGTTGCTGAAGGGTGCAAACCAGTTGAAATTCATAGGAGAACGTCAACTGTGTATGGTGCCACATGTTTCAGCCAAAAGAAATGTCTACAAGTGGGCTAAATTGTTTAAAGAAGTTTGAAAGTGACAAAGTCAAAAGTGCTGTGATCGATTGGCTGAGACATCAGTCCAAAGATTTTTACACTGAGGGAATACAGAAGCTTGTGCACAGGTGGGAAAAGTGTGTGACACTGCTGGGAGACTACGTTGAAAAATAGAAATAAAAATAAAAGAAGTAAGCTTCTATCTGTATTGGAAAAATTCACCTTATTTATTAAATGACCCTCGTACATTCAATTGTAAATTGATGAGATCTTAATGCCTGTCTAGTACTGCACTTAAATTCATAAAATCTAAGTGCCATAGCAAAGAGTTCATCTGTACATTTGCTATGAAAGAAAATTTGCTATTTATAGAAAATGTACAGGTAGGTAACTTTACAATGGTAGGAAATTGACTGAAGCTGAGATGCCAAGTCAAAACCAATAATATTGCTGATTCATTTTTAGATTTTGGCAAACATCTCTAGATATATGGTGGTATGAACAGATCATATGTAGCAGCAATATTCTAAGCATGTGTGACACATAGATATCTACATACAGTATTATAGATATGTATAATCGATTCAGGAGAGAAAAACTGCCTAACATGATACTGTGAATCAACTCTCTTAGCATGTAATAACAAAGTAACAGTATAATGAAGAGCGTATTCAAACAGTGCTGCAACAAAAACAGCAATAACACAGAACACCTTCTAAGTTTAGATCTCTGCTAGGGTGGCCTGCTTATCTTTCTTGCACATGCTGGCTGAGGCACATTTTTCTTATTCAACACTCACACAGCCAACCTGTAATTAATACTGCAAATATACTAAGCAGACATTAGTTACAGTTTCTTAGAAAGAAAACATAATCTAGCATGACCATCAGTCACAATGACTTATTGTTATATACCAAACTCATGTCTGATATATACTGTTTCTGCAGCTGCTGAAAATAACAATTATCTTTGCTGATATATGAGGAACACAGAACTCATATATATAAAAATATTAATTTAAATTATTATTCTGTCTGACTTGGTTGTGTGGAGTATTGGTCAAAAGGAACCATGCACATATCTAAGAACTGTCAGGAGTTCTCTGTCCGTCTGTCTTCTGCTTCTTGGCTCCATTCTGTTCCTTCTCTTGAAAACTTCCCTCTTATATAAGCTGATATTCTATGAATTCTGCTTAATTGTATCATCTATGGATAGGCACATCTAGGAATCATTTTTGCCAAATATTGCTTTTCAGACAGCTGTCTTTTGATGTCTTTGTACTGTTTATATTCTCTGACCTTTAAAAACACTTTTGTTTGTCATTGTTTCTGATATCAAACATTTTTCTGTCAGCACCGAAATGCATTTACATTCCTTTAATGTAAACAAATTTTGTTTGTCACTGCATTCTTGCTTTTCATAAGTTCAGAAATATATTATAACATTCTTGCACAACTAGTGATGGTTTCGAAGCAGTTTCATCTACCCAATTTTATTCACAATTGTTTGAGGACTGAAATGTTATAAGGCCACCAGAAATTTAATGTTAACAACAGCAGTCAAGCATATTACATGATGATAACCTTTCATCCTAAGATAGGATAAAGCTCCAAAATGTTTATATTCTTCAGGTCCATTGCCATGGCCAATGAGGCATTCCAAAAGCTGAGTAGACTACTAAGAGACAGAAAAGTTTCATTGGAAACAAAGAAAAGAGTACTGGATGATAGCTGTTTTTCAATATGGCAGTACATGCTGGACAATCTCATCAAAGATGAAGGAAAGACTTGAAGCAACTGAAATGTGGTTCTACAGAAGAATGCTGATGATACCATGGACCAAACCAACTGAGCAATGACAAGGTTTTGGCGCAAATGGAAACAAAAAGAAAACTGATAGTTAACATCAGGATGAGACAGCTGAAGTTTTTGGGGCATACGTGCATTGTGGTGCAATGGATATTGACTCAGAACGACAACTCAGAGAGCTGAGTTTGAATTCCAGTTGAATTCCTTGCATTCACTTATGCATAAATAACCTTAGGAAAGGTAGTAATCCACCTCTTCTCTCCAGTTATGGATTAAATAACAGGACAGATTGGGTTCTATAGCCTTAGCAACCAGTCTACCACAAAAAGCAAAGGCAAACTACTGCAGGATAATCTATCTAGTCAGTCATGTCTCTTTCGAGATATGATCACCCAAAGCATTTATCATATATGGCAGCTGACTAAAAAAACTGAAGAAGGAGGGCTTGGAGAACCTGATACTCACAGAAAAGAGTGACAGGGGAAAGCAGTGCATAACATACTTGATTGACATCGATCAGAAACCAGGTCTGGACGACAAAGTGAACCTCGCTGCCGCACTTGAAAGGGACCTCCAATCCGTAGTGACCTGGGGTAGGAAATGGTTGGTAAATTTCAATGCCTCCAAAACAAAGCTGTTATCAACTAACCACCATAGACAATCGCATCTACCTCCCATTAGCATGGGACAGGCTAGCCTCCCAGAGAGTAAAATACTACGCCTCCTTGGCCTTACACTCTCGGCGGACCTCAAATCAAATGACTATATTGAATCCATTGCCAAATCTGCTGCTATGAAAGTCGGCTCCCTGTGCAGGGCCCGGAAATTTTTCCCACCTGAAACTATTCTGCACATATACAAATCTACCATCCGCCCGTGTATTGAATATTGCTGCCATATCTGGTCGGGTGCCCCTGCTGCTCTCCTTGGGCTTCTTGACAAAATACAAAGGAGGATCTGTAACGTGGTTGATACTGACTTGGCAGACCGGCTGCAGCCGCTCTCACACCGGCGTGATGTAGCTTCCCTGTGCCTCTTCTACAAGTACTTTCATGGCTTCTGCTCCGATGAGCTTAGATCACTGGTGCCGCCTAAGCACGAATTTACACGAGATACTAGATTAGCAACTAGGTCCCACCCTTTTACAGTTAAACAAATAAGATGTAACCGTAAATTCTACTCCAACAGCTTCTTTTCTCGCGCTTCCCGCCTGTGGAACTCCCTTCCACAAGTCTGCTTTCCCGACAGTTACAATCTCCAGGTGTTTAAATGTAGGGTCAATAGACACCTCCTATCACACTAACTCCCAACTATTCTCAGAACACTCTCATCTACCCAACCCTCATTCTCGGTATCCTCACCCGCCTATCACCCACCCTCTGTTATTTCCTATATTTAATCAGCCTTTCTCCACTCTACGTAGCACCCTGCACAGTAGTGGCAGTGACATGCCTTGCTCGGGGTGAAACGCTTATGAAAAAAACTTGAGTAAATGAATAGCAGAACAAGCTTTAGGAGGTAACAAAAGGTTGTTAAGAGCTACAAAGGATCGGAAGATGTGAAAGGTCATGGGTGCCTATATCATAAAGTGAGACAGCACACGGAAGAAGATCTTTCTCCATAGCTGCAAGGCAATACATGCTCCTACATATATGGTAGGACCCCGAGACAAACTTTCTAATTATTTTTTTATGTTGGTCAAGATGAAAGAAGCAATAAATCCTTTCTCACTTTAATGTCTCATCTTCATTGTTACGCATTTTAAACTTTTCGTTTGTTAGCATGAGTTAATTTATTCTAGATGACACATCCAAGCAAGACCCTTTCATACTCATCACTACTGTATCTCCCAATCATTCATTTTTTTTTAGATAACACTTTTGTTACAGTTACCTGCATATAATTCCCTAAAGTAACAGTTCTGCATTTTATCTTTAAAGATATTTATAGAAGCCAAACACTTGAGCTTGTTTTCTTGGTTCATAACTTGTAAGAGCGATTAAGCGTTTATCTACTTCTCATCATTGAAGTTGAATTGTTAAACTTGTTAAAATGAGTGCATTATTTCGGTTTACAGATAAATTTTTAAATGGTGATACTGCAGAGTGTTTCATCAAAAATAGAGTTTTTTTTTTTGTTTTTTTTAACCTATGCTGGTAGCTGATTTTACCAATTTCTTATTTTATATCCTTTCAAGAACTTCAAATATTTTGCATCGTGTAAGTCTTAAAATCTTTGGGTCTTGATTAATTGTTTGCTATTTGAAGCAGTTTTTGTTAATTACACATACAGAACATTAAAATAAAGATTTTGTGTTATCAATGCAACATATCTCAAAAAACATTTTTAATATATTTTTTTTGTATGCTCATCCAATACCACCTTTTATGTTCCTTTGCAACATGAACATAAGAGGAGATGGTAAAAAGTAAAATTTAAGAGGATATGGAGGAGAGATAAAGACTAACTCTAAACTTGAAGAGGTTAAGAGTAATATTTGGAGAAGCACCCACAAAGTTACATTTCTTGGGAAGAAGCTGTCTGAACAGAATTTCCTTGTTACCAATAGAATACATATAGAACAAGGGGGATTTAAACCTGTGAACATTTCAAGGCAGATTATTACAAGTAAAGGTCTGAACTTGTGACACAAAGGAATAAAAGTTTTCTTAACATTTGCCAAGGGAATAATAAAAGAGTAGTAACAGGCTTGTAACACTGCATATGTAGGGAAAGGAGCCTCAAGTTGGAAAATATGTTTTCTCCTATACCTTCAGTATGAACAATACTAGATCAAAGATATATATATATATATATATATATATATATATATATATATATAAATTTATTTATAAATGAATCTTTGTCTCTCTGTGTGTGTGTGTGTATCCGTTACCTATAGACTCCGAAACGACTGAACCAATTTTCTTGAAAATTTACAGTCTTGTACTATAAATGTCTGCGAGTGTTCTTAGCTAGGTTTTGTGTTGAGGTACCCCTGATAAATATCAAAAATTGATAATTGAAAAAAAATTTAATCAAATTTGATATGCTCATAGACAAAGACATAAGAAACGATCTTCAGAAGTTTCAAGGTTGCAGTTCTAACAGAAAATTTGATATATATGCCAGGAAATCAAAATTTGACTTATATCCATTCATTTTTCTTTCAGTCTACAGTTTCAGTTTAACTGGAAACAACTATTGCTTTTTAGTCTAGTCTTTTGTACCAACGTCCAAAGAGTCTGAGCTCCGGGACCATGGATTAGTTTTAAAGCTTTCATTACACCCGAGAAATGCAGGGCTATACTGCTAGTATATATATATATATATATATCTTAGAATATTAAAAAATAATAATTAATGTTGTATAACCTCAACAGAAAACAAAATGATGAAATTGTTCACTGACAAAATGACAATCTTCTTGGATGCTAAATGACAAAGAGCAACACATATGTACAAATAAAAATATACAACATATGTTTATGTGCTTCTTCGGTAATGTTGGCTGTAAAGTAGGAGGCTTGGTTAAAAAGTCAGCACACACACATTGAGGGCAGCAAGCACTGTGCCCAGTTTCTTCTGTCTCTTCCTGTGTTCTGATCTCAACTGCTGACTGCAAAGTGCCCATATCTCTGACCTCAAACTTTGTGTTTGTCAAAACAAAACCTAGCTTTGCCACCTGCATTTTACACTCACTGACATTTCAAAACAATATTTATTTTATTTTTTCAAATCTTGCAGCGTAAATACACTTCTAGGCAAAATTTTATACTGTAGTAACTGAATATATAACATTGAAACATTTCTTGAGCTACACTATATTTTATCTATAGTTGAAACCATAACTTAACTAACTAGCTTCAACTATAGATAAAAAGTAGTGTTGGTAGTTGCTATAAAAGATATTGTTGGTAATTCTGCTTTAGTAATGCATTGTTAGTCAGTCAGTCAGTTAAGTACCATACGTGAAACACGCTTGGGCGATCATGTCTCGAAAGAGACATGACCGACTTTGCGGAAGATTATCCCGCAGTAGGTTGCCATTGCTTTCTGCGGTTGACTGTTTGCTGACCAAGGCTATAGAACCCAATCTGTCCTGTTATTTAACCCTTAACCGGAAGGAAGAGACAGATTAATACCTTTCCTAAGGGTATTTGTGCGTAAGTGAATGCAATGAATTCAACTGGATTTCGAACTCGGCTCCCCGATTTCTCGTTCCGAGCCGATATCCACTGCACCACAACACACATCCGGCACAGTAATTCTGCTGAAAATACCTATCATTGGTAATTTTTTTTTTATATTAAAATATATTCCTGATATTTTTACTCTAACAATCTATATTTATACTTTCATAGGGTTTTGTTTGGGGAGGTTCACTATTTCTCCATAGCTGGTACCCTAACAAGTGCTACCAGTCAGGGTTGACCAGGGAACAACAGCAGTTAAGAGGTGGTTTCATGTTTCTCAAAACCTCTAATCTCCTGATTAGAGGCCTTCCTGCTGGATGGAGTTAAGTGCTCTTGGCATTTATTGATAAAACCATATCTCCATCTCTTCAAGCCTCCTACTGTAATATATGTCCAACATTCAGTGCTATATATGACATTAAATATTACGTAACAGTTTTTTTTCTTTTGTTTCTAACAACATTTTCTTATCTATTATCAATTATTTTTTTTGTAATCAGTGTCACCCCATTCAATGCAGTAAAGCCACTAAGACACAAGCAGTGTGGAAGAATTAAGAACAGAAACAATAATAATGAGCGAGAATAGCAAAGAGTAATTAGGAGAGTAAGAAGATAGCAATTGACATTGCATTTAAATTTTTGCAAATTGATGTTGGCTAGAAAGCATCAAGTCAGAAGGATGTTCCACAAGTGAGAAGTCTGAGAAAGAAAATGTTAACATAGAAATTACAGCTATATCTAGCCAGCTCAACTATAAATTGTTGAGATCTACACACCAGTCTTAAATTCAAAAAGTCTAGGTACCATAGCAAAGAAAGTATTTATGGAAAAGATACAGAGAGGCAACCTTATAGTAGTGGGAAAGTGACTGAAGCTCAAGCTACCAGATCCTGACTAATAACATTGCTGATTCTCCTTTGAATTTTATCATGAAATTAAATGCATATAGCAGCAAATGCCTTTTATCTCCTGATGAGAGGCCTTGCTGCTGAATGTAGTTAATTGCTCTTGGCATTTATTGGTAGGATCACATATCCATCTCTTCAAGCCTTCTCCTGTGAAATATGTTCAACATTCATATGATGTTAAATAATACATAACAGTTTAGAGTTTTATTATACCACCTTGTCATTGAAATTCTGATTTGTCATGCTTTCAACATAATTAACCATCTAGATAATAAGAATCAATAACAACATATCAATGCAGCTATATTCTAAGCATGATCAAGTGGTAGACTTAAAGATATGTGAGATAGATTCTGAAAAAAAAAATTGTCTTACTTTCTCATCGACGCAGTGTGGCTTCTCTGTGTCTCTTCTACAAACACTTTCACGGCTTCTGCTCCAATGAACTTAGCTCACTGGTACCCCCTATATACAAATTTCCTCGAGTCACAAGATTTAGCAACTAGGTTCTACCCTTTTACTATGAAACCAACAGATTGTAAATGCAAATTCTACTCCAGCAGCTTCTTTTCTTGCACTTCCCGCCTGTGAAATTCCCTTCCGCTTACTTGCTTTCCCGACAGCAATAATATCCAAGAATTTAAATGCAAAGTCAATAGTCATCTCCTATCTCACTAACTTGCATCCTCTCTCTCATGCTCTTTTCTCTATCCCCCCACTCTCATCAGCATTCTCATCCTTCTCATACCCTCTTCCTGACACCCACTGTAACCGGTCACTCTTTCTCATAACATTCTTCCTATGTAACCCCCTGCACAACAGTGGCAGTAAAATGTTTTGCTTGGGGTGACACGATTATAAAAAAAAAAACACTGTGGTGACCCAACTAGCTGACCTAGCAATAGATTTAAGATAGTCTTTCTACTTTGTGTCAGCTGAAAATGTTAACCCAAGAAAGCACAACAAATCCTGGAAGTTAGCATCCGCCATGCTGATGAAAGACAGAGAGGGGTCTCTCAGATGATTAATGTGAGAACTTTAGCTTTGGAGGCATTAAAATTAACAAGCCATCTTTTGCGCCAGTTAAATTATTATGATAACTTTTTTTTAATCATTTCACCCCAAGCAAGGCAGTAATGCCACTGATGCACAGGAGGGCTACATAAGAGAAAAAGATTAGATAGGAGGAGAGTAACGAGAAAGATGAACCAGTTACAGAGGGTGTCAGAGAAGAGAGCAAGAGAAGACTGGGAATACAGGTGTGATGACAGTTGCAAAGGTAGAGAAAAAGATATAGAGGGTGACGTAAAAAGAACTGGAGTCAAGTGGTTAAGAGATGGGTATTGACATTGCATTTAAATTCCTGGAGATTGTAGCTGTCATGAAAGCAAGAATATGGAAGAAAGTTCCACAGGTGGAAAGTGCAAGAAAAGAAGTGGAAGGCATATTTCTTTGTTGTTCTGCTTTCAGATTTCCATGTCACATTTTCTGTTGTTTGTTCATAAATTCCCCAGTTAAATTTCTGTTCTCTCTTGATTTTGCCATCTTGGTTTGTCGCTTTTGCTGGCAATAATGCATTTTGTCTTCTCACAGTTATTAGTTTTGTTATTGATTTCATTTTTTCTTTAAAATTCTCAAAAAAACTCCTGAGAAGATATGATGGTAGGAAAAATGTTAGCATAAGTGAATAGTGGACTCATTATTCATAGAATGACTTTGAAATTTTTGAAATTTGTGACCAAAATAAATAAGACGTAGATTAAAATGATTTTTCCAGAATTAATGAATGAATAAATTATATCAATATAGTATCGACAATAAATCAGACAGGCATGTTCTAGGAATGTGTAGATATCAAAACTCAGAGTTTGGTGACATTTGAAACTAATATTAAAATATTGATAGTTATTTGGCTGTCTTCCAAAAAATTTGAGTCATTTGAATCGGATAAATGTTATTGAATTGAACATTTAGAAGCCATTGAAATTACTGCTTCATCAAGTTTACAAATCCTGATGGCCAATTATGTGAACTATGTTCCAAATTTTCGAACTTTATTTAATAAATGGGTTGATAATGAGAGCAGGAACTGAATACTGTTGAATGAATGTGTATAAAACTTTTTAAAAATACAAGCTCATAAGTTTATTAGGAAAAGTTTTATTATACTAGCTTGTCATTGAAATTCTGATTTGTTATGATCAAATTTGCACCATAAAGAACAACAACAATTAGTTTCCATGACCATAAAAATTTTGTCAGTTTCAATTGGACCAAGACATTTGATTTACTTAACTAGTGTTCATTGTTTAACTAATAAATTTAGACAGCTTCTATGACTTGATTTATAAGGAGGTTTTTGAGTGAGTTTTGTTTAACAGCATATCAACCTCTTTGGGTTATTTAATGCCAAAAAGGTGGGGTTTTAAGGTAATTTTTTAATGTTTAGTTATAGTAAGAAGGTTGATTTAGACAGATTTTGATGAAAAATTTTATTTATTTTTTTATTTTAGAAAACTGAAGATGTCTTCTAATTTTGTATAAAAAATGTATTGCTGATAATATTTTTTTTCTTCTAAAACATTTTTCTATCAAAGTCTTTATTCTTTCATAGTGTTTTGACACCACTTTGGGGGGGTTAACTATTTGCCCATGGCTGGGACCGTAACAGGTGCTACCACTCCAGGTCAGGATGAACCTGGGAATGACAGCAATTAAGAGGTGGTTCCATACTCCTCACAACCTCCTAATCAGAGGCCTTGCTGCTGGATGCAGTTTACCATCATATCCAGGACCTTAGAAGGAGGTGAATGAAAGAAAATTCTAAAACATTATTTTTACTATAGTTTACCAAATACAAGGCCCAAGATCTACTCAAGGTAGAGTGTTTCTGAATGAGATTGTTTTAAGGGGGATCAACAAGGGCATATTATGCAGATGTTAGGGTAGTGGTTGACCCTAGACTTAAGGAAATTAAGATTCTAGTGATCTAAGAATCATCCACAATGAAGCTGTTCTGAAGAAATGAATATTTGATGTCGACCAATGCAACCACAAGTTGATTCATTTACATTCATGCTTCCAAGATGATTAACCATTTAGATAATAAATAATAGGATGTGTGTTGTGGTGCAGTGGGTATTGATTTGGAATGACAAATTGGAGAGTCAAGCTCTGGTTGAATTCCTTTTGTTCACTTACACACAAATACCCTTGGGAAAGGTATTAATCCATCTCTTCCCTCCAGTTATGGGTTAAATAATAGGAAAGATTGGGTTTCTATAGCCTTGGTTGGCAACCAGTCTACCACAGAAAGCAATGGCAATCTGCTGCGGGATAATCTTTTGTCCAGTCAGTCATATATATCTCATTCGAGACATGATCACCCAAAGCATGTATCACATATGGCACTTAACTGAATAAATAGTAATATATCAATGCAGAATCATTGTGAACTCCATAATCTTGTCAATGGCTGCATAACATATGCTAGATCAAGACAACATACAGTTTTCAATTCAGAGTTGTCTTTCTTCTAGACTTCCTGGATACACTGCCAATCATAGCAATAGAGCCCAGTTCTCCCTGCTATAAGAAGTCATAGCTAAGACCATTAAATCAACGGCATAGATCATTTAATAACAAACCCTGAACTCTCCTCTATCCTCTCCAAACTCTACAACTACTGTCTCTCTGCTTCTTGCTTTCCTGCCTGCTGGAAGTCCTCATCTAAGGTTCCTGCTTTTAAGAACTCTGGAGAACACTCAGACTCCTCCTGATTTTTGGCAAAGTGTTCAAGGCTATAATCAATGCTGAAGTGGTTTATCATCTCACAGCCCACAGCCTATTCTTCAACAAACAATATGGCTTCTGCTTGCCAGGTCTACCACTGATATGCTAATGACCATCACAGAGTACATGTATCAGGCTCTCAATAGGAATGGCAAAGCTCCAACTGTTGCCCTGAATATCTCCAAAGCATTTGACAGATTTTGGCATGTGGCACACTGGCCTTCTGCATAAGCCACATGACAATGGTATGACTGGACATTAGTTTGACTTAATCCAATTGTTTCTACCAAATGACACAATGAAGGTTATATTGAACAGGCATGCTTCCCGATCCTGTCATACAAATACAGGTGTCCCTCAAGGCTCTGTCCAAGGTCTTATGTTTTTCTGATCTTCATCAACAATCTCTCTGATGTAATCAGATTCTAAGTAGGTCTCTAAAGTGATGACACCACCATTGACTCCCACCTCAATAAGTAATCCTTACAGCTCATCTTGAAAGGGACCCCCAATCTGTGGTGAACTGGGTTAAGAAATGGCTCTTAAACTTTAATGTTTCCAAAACAAAGCTGCTACTCTTAACCACAGTGAAAATTATCAAATGTAACAACTTCTACTATAGCAGTTTCTTTTCTCACAGTTTATGGCTATGGAACACCCTTCCATATATTTACTTCCCTGATACCTACAATCTACAAGAGTTTAAATGCAACATCAAATGCCATCTCTTATCTTCTTGACTCCCATCCTTTTCCTGATGCCCCTTGTATCTTGTCCTTCTCCATTTCCACTCTACTCTGATGCAATTCTCTTCACACCAGTGTTCCCATCCTTATCTGATCCATTTTCTGTCACCCACTGTAACCTATTCTTCTGTCTCATACTCTCTTCTTGACCCCCGCACACCAGTGGAAGTACTGCCTTGCTTGGGGTAAAATGATTATAAAAAAAACAAAAAAGAACATTGGTTTCCAGTACATGTTCTTTATTTAATAGTTATATAAGAGAAAAAGAAATAACTGTCAAAAACTAGTATTTCTAGTTATTTACTTATTTTATTATACCAAACACTTTTAATGTACTGATAAGTAGGCCATATAAAAACTTATGGTTTATAAAATGGTGAGTGTTCTTGTTTCATAAATAATAAATTATTTGTATAATAAATTATATTTGTGTTAATATTAATAAATTAATATTTGTATAATAAATTATACGAATACAAGACAAAATTCATATACTGGAAGGTCACTCAAAAAGAAATTCATATACCAGAAGTTTACAGGAAAGAAGGAAAAAAAAAAGAAATAATAAAGAACAATGGCGGGAGTAGTTAAAAGAGAGAGTAGATTATTTTAGATGGTTGGCATCTAGACATTGATATAAAGGCTAGGAAAGAAGGTGGGGAAAAAGAGAGACAGTGAAATGGATTCAAGACTCAATGATTGAAAAGGACTTTTAGATTACATGTCCTGGATTTATATATATTTAAATTCTAGTCAATAGAGCATTTTAGAGAGGGGTAGATTTCATGTAAAAATGGTGACTACTTATGGCTTCATGCTACATTCTTTGGTAACTGAATTGAAAGCAGTTTGGTTTGTCACCAGGGTTTGCTTACATCCTGTGAATAACCTGCTGTGAAAGCTGCGTCCGCTGCTATGCAGATAGCTCAATGGTAAGATGTTTGTCTAATGACAAATTAGTTGTATTTTGATCCTAGCTTGAAGCTAAAAATGGCTAATCTAACTGCACTGAAGAGCTTTGATACAGCAAAATGAACTTGTCTGTAAATTATATATATATATATATATATATATATATATATATATATATAAAAGAAAGTGGCAACATGTGAAGATGGAGAGGATAATCTAAAAGATTTTATCTAGTAAAATATCAATAACAAAAAATAAACTGCTAAATAGATATTATCCAGAGCAAATATATTGAGAGGAAAACTCAAGACATAATTAAATGTTTACAAATCCAGAATTTCTTTCAGCAATTTTTACAAATGCTTCATTCAAACCATTGATGAATCAACAGTTTGAACCAGGCAATTTTAAAAACTGCTATATATATATATATATATATATATATATATAGGGTGGGCCATAAGTCGCGCACCAAGAATTACGTGAAGTGATGGAATTGTGCATCAACGCAAATGGCGAGCATTTTGAGCAGTTGTGATTGTACCAGCATGTCCAACATGTTTCTCAGTTCATTAGTTAAGCTTGGTTTTAATAAAATAACGTTTATTATCAGAATTGTCTTAAATGCTTTGGTGCATGACTAATGGCCCACCCTGTATATCATTATGGATTCTCCCGTCAATGTCGATGTATGAGTGTCTAACACAGTTAGACTGCCACACAAAGAATTGTTTTGAGTGGTGAAGGCTTGTGTAGCACCATCCACACTTTTTGAAACTGCTGATAACAAACAGTTGGTGCAGAAGTTTGCCACAGATCGCATGAACAGCAGACCTCAGATATTTAACCCATAACTGGTGGGAAGGGACAGATTAATACCTTTCCCAAGGATACCAGTGCGTAAGTGATTGCAGAGTGTTTGACTGAAATTGGAACACAGCTCGCCGATTTCCTCTTCCGAGCTGACATCCACTGCACCACAGTGCACATCCGTCACTAAATGCTTGCAGCACCTGGTATTCCAAAGCGGTCACCCATCTAAGTACTGACCAGGCTCAACATTGCTTAACTTCAGTGATCAAGTGAGAAACGGTATATTCAACGTGATATGACCGTAACCATATATGAGGTCTCTCTTTTTATCTATCTCTCTCTCTCTCTCTATATATATATATATAAAGAGAGAGAGAAAAATTCATTTACTAGTGAACTTAATAAAGAAGATGTGCTATTCTTTAAGTTTTTTCAAGTATGCAGGCCAATAGACAAAATAAATACTATTTAAAATAAATGGAGTGTCTACTCAAATATAGGTATCCACTAAGTATTGACTGTAAAGTAATAATAATATACACTGTTTGTGGGTGGGGAAACTTTTAAAATCCATATAAATAAAGATTTGGTGAAATGAACAAATCAGACATTCGAATTATAGCAGACATGTTATTTGAACACATTCTATTAATTAGCCCATTTGAGACAAAATAAAAACATCTTTTAATTGAATATAATTCATAAGATATGATATCCTAATGTGATGGATACCAACTGAAAGTAAAATTTAATTAATTTATAGAGAAATATAGAATTAATATACATCAATTGAAAGATAAATCAAATTATTAATCTTCAAAATTTCTGTTTTTAAGTATGTATAGTTATTAAATGGTTATAAATTTTATGCCCTTCAATAACAGACTTTAGAATTGAGCCAATCATTTTGTATCTAATATTATGTCTGTATATAAGTTTGGAAAATATTCAACCCCAACCCTGTAATGTCACATAAAATGAAGAAGCCATAGATAGATGAACAAAAGGCTGGATAGTTACTTTCCCAAAGAAAGGAGATCTTCTTCTTCTATGTACGTTGGCCTTTCAGGACGTAGGCAATCATGGTCTTCTACATTTCCCTATGCCTAGTGGATCTTAGCACACTTTCTCCTGTAACATCTCTCAGTTCCCATTCTGTCATCCACCTGCTCAGGCCCTTCAAGTATGTTATCCGTTGCTTTCCTCTGTCTCTTTTTCGCTCTATCTGGCTGGCCTCTTAGTATCAGGTTCTCCAAGCCCTCCTTCCTCATTGCATGTCCCAGGAACTTCAGTCGTCTCTACTTGATGCTCACTATTAATTTCCTTTTCATTTCCATTCTTTTCAACACATCGTCATTGCACACATGCTCGGTCCATGATATCCGCAGCATCCTTCTGTAGAACCACATTTCAGCTGCTTCAAGTTTTCCCTTCATCTTTGTTGATATTGTCCAACATTCACATATTGAAGAACTGACATCACATATCAATCTAGTACTGTTTTCTTTGTTTCTAGTGAAAGTTTCCTGTGTCTTAATACTTTACTCAGCTTCTGGAACATGACATTTCGCCTTTTGATCTCTGTGTTGCACTTTCCATCTTCAGTTAGACCACTTCCCAGATATTTACATTTTCATACCTGCTTGATTTTAACATCTCCCACCTGTAGTCGATCTAGGATTGGCAAAAAATTATAAAAGGAATCACACTAACCACTAATATAGCAATGATTCTCAATAAAATACAACCTGAAATAGAGAAGGTGCTCCAAAAAATTTTAAATGGTTTGAGAACAATAGATTAACTGTTGGACAAATACTAACTCTTTGGCAGATTATTAAGTGTGTCAAGACAAAGAATCTACAGGCTGCTTTACTAATTATAGATTTCTCTAAAGGCTTTGATACTGTACATAGGGAAAAAATGGAAACAATCCTTTTATTATATGATATCAATTCTGAGATGGTAGCTGCCATAATGATGCCAAACAAAAATACCTAAACATTGGTTAGATCCCTAGATGGAGATGCTAGCTTCTTCAACATCAATACAGTAGTCCTTCAAAATGATAACTGAGCACCTTTCTATTTTGATACTTCTATAATCTTATATGAATTCAGAATGCACTTTGCAAGACACTGCTGGCAATAAGAACTTTTAAGTTATCTATTGCCTACTGAGCATCAGGAAGAGACAGCTGAAGTTCCTGGGACACGCAATGAGGAAGGAGGGCTTGGAGAATCTGATACTAACAGGCCAGATAGAGGGAAAAAAAGACAGGGGAAAGCAACAGATAACATATTTGAAGGACCTAATCAGGTGGATGACAGAACAAGGATTGCATGGTGTAACAGGAGAAGACGTGCTCAGATCCACCAGGGATAGGAAAAAGTGGAAGGCCATGATTGTCTACATCCTGAAGGGACAAAACACATAGAAGAAGAAGAATTGCCTAGTGCAATATGAACTAGTCACCCAGCAGTCTTATTGGCCCTCCTAATGATGATCTGATTTTGATGCAGGACTGCAATGGTTGGTATGACAGACTCATGAATGTTTGGGATGGTTTGACCAAATTAAATAACATGTGTTTAAAGGGCTACATATTGATAAAAAAACATGAGAAGAAAAGACTACGTGTTGATTTTAAACCAAGCAGTTCACATGATAATACAAGCAGTAGCCAGATTTAACAATCCAAGGTGATGACATTGAGATATGTTCCTTGTCATGTGAAAACAATCTTCATTAAAAAAATTGGGGCTTAAAAAATACAAGTTTTGTAAATCAACTATTTCTGGAATACAAACATTTTGGATTTACATTTTCTTTCTTCTATTCATTTTTCATTGTGGATAATTTGAATATTTTTACAAGGCTAATTCTTAACACACATGGTTGTAAGCAAAAAAAAAAACAACAGCCCAATATGAAAATTACAAATTAGAGATACCAAAATCAAACTAATACAACAATATCAAGTAAGTGTTTCAACAGAAGTGAGTAAGTGCATTACTAAAACTGAATTTGCATTGGGATAGCCAAAGTTGTCTTCCAAAAGTGAAGCAAAGTATTAAGAAACAAACTTTCATTTGAAACAATGAAAAGAGCATTGAAGTGTTATGCAATATCAGTCCTCAAGTGAGTGTTGGGCAATCTTCTCATAGATGAAGAAAAGACATACTTAAAATGCTGAAAATACTATGAACCAAACATGTGAGTAACAAGGAAGTTTCAAAGCAAATGGCAACAAAATGGAAACTTAATATCAGAAAAATATAGTTGAAATTTCTAGGGCACATAATGAGGAAAGAAGACTTGAAAATTTTATACTCACAAGACTGATTGAAGGCAAGAAAAAACACTTATCTAGTGAACTTGAGTAAGTGAATGGTGGAACATTAGAGATAACAAAAACATAAAATTTATTAAGAGCTACAAAGGACAGGAAATTATGGTCAGCCATGATATGTCTTTTTCTGTCTTTTGATGCATTAAAATGGAATTTTCCATTAGATATGAGGTATTGGCAGGAGATATTAAACATTTGTATATGCTTTTCTATCTTTATTTCACTTTTTCACTGAAACCAAGTAGTGTCGTTCATATGTCTTTTCTGTCTTTCCACATTATCAAAATGGAATAGTCTATTATTTATGGGGTATTAATAGACATTAAATACTTTTATCTTCCCTTTTTTCTTTCTTTCATTTTCTCACTAAACTCATGTAGTGTCTCTGATATTTCTTTTCAGTTTTTCCATATTATCAAAATGGAATAGTTCATTATTTATAAGGTACTGGCACATTGTAATAGTCATGCTAAATAAGCACAATTATAATCATAGAAATTGTTAATATCATTGTTGGATTGTTATTTTATAATGACTCCCTACCTTGAGGGGGTCCGAAACAAGAATAAATATGAGGCAATAAAGGAAAATAAAAATAAAAAGTGCCAAAATATGTTTACTATTTTTATAAAATGCAAAATATTAAAAAACAAAATAGCAGTCAGTCAGTTAAGTGCCATACGTGATACATGCTTGGGCAATCATGTCTCAAAAGAGACATGATTGGCTGGGCAGAGGATTATCCCACAGTAGGTTGCCATTATTTTCTACAGTAGACTCGTTGCCAACCAAGGCTATAGAACCCAGTCTATCCTGCTATTTCACCCATAACTGGAGGGAAGAGATGAATACCTTTCCCAAGAATATTTGTGCATAAGTGAATGCAAGGAATTCAACTGAAATTAATAATCTGATATAAATGAGGTTTGCACTCTTTTGAGCCAAGGTGAAGTAAGATGGTTAACTACCATCTATAAATATCTTTGTTTTGCAATGTTTAGGATCTGGATGCTGGTCGCAGCACATGTTGCTCTAACCTTTTTCTAGACTGGTTCTAATTGTGGCAAGGGCCTTAATCCATCTCAGCTGCCTCTACTGTGCCAAGGGCTTTAACCCACCTTACTTAGCTGTTTGTTAGGTTGAGTGTTTTATCTAAAATCGGACATCATCTTATAGAAATATCATAAACACTCAATTTAGTTGATTTATAGATAGAAATGCAAGAAGATATTTCAGAAAAGTTGGAAGTAATTAAATTGAACCAGAATAAATATCAGGATTGGTAAAGCATGTATCAGTAGCCATCTTTGTTTATTGACTGATAGTCTAAGCTCTACCAAATTGAAATTCTGTCTTTCTATGAGGCTAGTCCTGTTAAAGGGAAAGCACAATTTTTTTTTCCTTGTTGCATGCAATCAAACATAGATTTTGTGGCAATGCTTATTGATTGAGAAAATACTTTGGATGCATACAAATCTGGTTGAAAGCCATGTACAGAATAAAAGAAGAAAAATGGAGAGTTTTGCTGAATTGACTTTAAATCCCATGAGCACTTTCAATAGAAAATTGAACACCCAGCTCCATGCCAAAGGTCTTTTCTGCTCTTCATATGCTATAAAAATAAAACCAAAATTTTATGCATCTATTTCAATGTAATCATCTTATGTATAGATGTATAAATATTTGTAAGGATATATTTGAGTGTTTTGTCTTTTCTCTCTCTCTCTCTTAATCTACCAATATATATTGTGTGTGCATATATGTATAAATATGATTAATGCAAGTATAAATATATGTAGATGTTTAATGCATATTATTTTTTGTCAATAAATATAAATGTAGTAATAAAAACATACGACCTTGAGATTTTATATCTGGGAACCTATACATATAAATTTGACATCAATCAATAGAGATATGCAAGATTTTATATACTGTAAAAATATATCTGTTCTGTACTTCTCTGTCTATAACTGTTATGTTGAGTCATAAATCATTTTTATTTTTGTTAATTTTATTCTTAAAAAATTAAATTGCAATTATATTTAATTTAATTATATATACATGTTTATTTGCAATAATTTGGTGCTACTAACACAGCTTTCTTCAGTAAAATTCTGAAAATTTTGATGTACAAAAGATTTTGAACAAAATCTTGAAACTGGTTTTTATTTGAGTCAGTTTTTTCATCATTTTGCAGCTGTTAAAAATGTAATAATAGTTTAATGCAAGGTCAGGCAAATATGGCAGGTAGGAGAAAACAGAAAAATGGTACTCCAAATTGTTTTTTTGTGATATTCCTGCTGTATGCAGCCTTGCATTGTTTTTTTAATCATTTCACGCTGAGCAAGGCATTCCACTGCCACTGTTGCACAGGGGGTTACATAGGGTTGAAGAAGTGATGGGAAAAGAATGGTTAGATATAGGAAATGTCAGAAGGAGGGTGATAGATGGGTAAGGGTATCAAGAATGAGGGTTGGTTAGATGGTGAGAGTATTTGAGACAATGGATGCAAGTTAGTGTGTTAGGAGGTGTCTATTGACTTTACATTTAAACTCCTGGAGATTGTAGTCGTCAGGGAAGCAGGCATGTGGAAGGGAATTCCACAGGTGGGAAGCATGAGAAAAGAAGCTGTTGGAGTAGAAATTACGGTTACATCTTATCTGTTTCACTGTAAAAGGGTGGGACCTAGTTGCTAATCTAGTATCTCGTGTGAATTTGTACCTAGGTAGCAACAATGATCTAAGTTCATCAAAGCAAAAGCCGTGAAAGTACTTGTAGAAGAGGCACAGGGAAGCCACGTCACACCGGTGAGAGAGTGGTTGCAGCCAGTTCGCCAAGACAGGACTGACCACATTACAGATTCTCTGTTGTCTTCCGTCAAGAAGCCCGAGGAGAGTAGCAGGGGCACCCAACCAGATGTGGCAGCAGTATTCAATACACGGGCAGATGGTAGATTTATATATGTGCAGGATAGATTCAGACGGGAAAAATTTTTGGGCCCTGCAGAGAGAACTGACCTTCATAGCAGCAGACTTAGCAATGGGATCGATATAGTCATTCCATTTGAGGTCCGCCGAGAGAGTAAGGCCAAGGAGGCGTAGTGTTTTACTCTCAGGGAGGCAAGCCTGTTATGGAATAAAAACACATTTTTTTCTATTTATGTGCTTCTTGACTAAACTTTTAAGGACACATTGCAGCTGCTGGGTATATAAATGTGCATTTAGTGTTACATTGCATTTTAAGAACTTTTTTTTTTACCAAAATATTATAGACATGTTTCTGCTGCTGGATATGTTAATATACATTTTGTATTTTATTGCATTTTAAGAAACAATTCTTTTTTTTTTTAGAAACAATTATGGACTTATTGTTGCTGTTGCTGGATGTGTAAATGTACATCTAGTGTTTTATTGCATTTAAAGGGCTCTAAATGAATTATTATCTGATGATTCTACCACATGCTCAATATTTTTTATTCTTCTATACAGCTCAGATCTCTGTCTTGGTTGGGGAGATTTATCCGTGTCAATCCACTGCCTTTTGCATTAAACATTATCATCTGCAACTTATTTTTTATCACTTGTTATGGTATGACTTTTTAGAATGATATATTCAGCATTGCAATTGGTTTCTCAAAATAGAAATTAATTATGATTTAACCAAATAAATATGTAAGCACTTAGCATTCATTTATTTGTTTAATTTTTAAAAGTAAATTTAATTATTGAGTTTTCCAAAGAAACGCTGATAAATTTGCTATTTCTTCTGAAGTTAGTGACATGAGATCACACAGACATTCTTCTTCTTCTTCTTCTATGTGCCCTGTCCCTTCAGGACGTAGGCGATCATGGATCTCCACGTCTCTCTATCCCTTGTGGCTCTTAGTATGTTTGCTCCTGTTGCTCCTGGCAACCCTCGTTCCGTCATCCACCTGATCAGGCCCTGCAAATATGTTATCCGCTGCCTTCCTCTGTCTCTCCTTCCTTCTATCTGTCCAGTCAGTATCAGGTTCTCCAGGCTCTCCTTCCTCATTGCATATCCCAGGAACTTCAGTTGTCTCTTCCTGATGCTCAGCATCAATTTCCTTTTTGTTGCCATTCTTTCTAACACTTCGTCGTTGCTTGTATGCTCAGTCCACGATATCCGTAGCATCCTTCTGTAGAACCACATTTCGGCCGCTTCCAGTTTTGTCCTCATTTTCGATGATATTGTCCAGCATTCACAGCCATATTGAAGAACTGACATCACGTAGCAGTCTAGCACTCTTTTCTTCGTTTCTTTTGAGATCTTCCTATGTGTTAGTATTTTGCTCAACTTCTGGAACGCGTCCTTTGCCATGCCAATTCGCCTTCGGATCTCCTTGTCGCACTTTCCATCTCCTGTTAGAACACTTCCTAGGTACTTAAATTCTTGGACTTGTTTGATTCTGTTATCCCCCACCTGTATTTGGCATTTTGGGTTGTATCTTTTGCTGATGACCATGCACTCAGTTTTCTTAAAGTTTATTTGTAGTCCCTTCTTGTCACTCTCCACTGCTACTTTCTGTATGAGGTCTTGCAGTTTCCTTTTCGTGTCCGCAATCAGCACTGTATCGTCCGCATATCTAATGTTGTTCAGGTTGTGGCCTCCAATAACAAATCCTGGTGTGTCATCTAGGGTCCTCAAAATATTCTCGCTGTATAGGTTGAACAAATCCGGTGAAAAGACACATCCTTGTCTTGTGCCTTTTTCTATCTTTGTGTATCTACTGAGGTCGTTACCTGTCCGTATGCAGGCCGTTTGCTGCCAGTAGAGATTCTTGATTATTCTTATGTCTTTGCCGAAAATGTTGAGGTTGCCTAGCATTTCTATCAATTCTTTGTGTCGTATTTTGTCGAATGCTTTCGCGTAATCAATGAAGCATAGGTACAAGTCTTTCTTCATTTGTAATGCCCTTTCAGAGAGCATCCTAATCATGAATATGGCGTTCCTTGTTTCAGTGTCTTTGACGAACCTGCACTGTTCCTGCCCTATCTCTGGCCTGATTCTGCTTCTCACTCTATTCATCAGGATTCTGACAATCAGTTTTGTAATGTGACTCATTAAGCTGATAGTTCTGTGGAGTTTGCACTCGTTTGCACCAGGTTTCATCGGCAGCACTAAATGTAGAATTAAAATATCAATTCTTTAACAGTTTTCCTGATGTGATGAGCTGGATATCAGGTCTTTTTCTCAATTACCATTCTATTATTTTGCTAAGCATGTAAATCCCAACAGTTTGAGAGGGTTTAATAAAACTAAAACCATTTTTATACTTATATAAAGACATATATATTAAAAATAACACCTTCAAGTAATGCTGTCAGACCTTTTTCTTTTCTGACTCAAATGCTTATTATGTACTAATATATATATATTGTTTTTACATCACATTATCCTAGCAGCATGATTCCTCTAATTACATCACAACAAAGTTGACTATGTTTTGTTCTCTGGTGATTTGTGTTCAAACTCAAGTGTCAGCAGTGATATTTTATTCATATATGACAAATACTGTTTTTCTAATTTCTGCTTTTTCGTTGTATTTTTCAATCCATTTTATGTGATTAACTTAAAATTAATTAAAAGTATTTGCATTATTTACATGCAGACTTATCTTTGTTGGTGTTATCACAATGTTTCAGGCCAGAGAGCACGACTGACAAAATGTTGTGATAATAACAACAAATATGAAGATAATAGTCTGCATGTAAACCAAGATAACTTTTCATCCCAGAAAGTCAGGCAGAAAGTAATCTAAAATAACAAGATTGTCATGCAAAATATATTAGATATTTTTTTTTCAAAGTCCATTTTTATGCCAGATTTAAGGGCTCTATTTTGGGAGCTAATCATTACCTATATATATATATATATATATATATATATATATATATGCATATCTACTAAAATATGGCAACATGGCCTCTCTGTGTCTCTTCTACAAATGCTTTCACGGCTTTTACTTCAATGAACTTAGCTCACTAGTACCCCTATATATGAATTTACTTGAGCAACAAGATTAGCAAATATGCCCCACCCTTTTACTGTGAAACCAATAAAATGTAAATACAAATTCTACTCCAGCAGCTTGTTTTCTTGCACTTTCTGTCTGTGGAATTCCCTTCCATTTACTTGCTTCCCTGAAAGTCACAATCTCCAAGAATTTAAATGTAAAGTTAATAGTCATCCCCTATCTCACTAACCTGCATCCTCTCTCTCATGCTCCTTTCTCTATCCACTTCACTTTTATCAGTTTTCTCATCCTTCTCTTACCCACTTCATGACACCCCCTATAACCTGTCACTCTTTCTCATAACTTTCCTCCTATGTAATTCCCTGCATAACAGTGGCAGTAAAATGCCTTGCTTGGGGCGATATGATTATAATTTAAAAAAAAAAAGAAGTATATTTTTTGTTGATAATGGCTTGGTCTGGAGAGGGATTAGAATGTCCAAGACATGCCACATGATGATCACACCGTTTCTGATGACCCAATCTCTGACACATGACTTTGACAAATGAAGGAGAGTGGTGGATTGCTTAGAACATCAGTGGCCTCATGTCTGTTTCCTGGCTTAAGAGCAAAGAAGAAGAAAGTGGCAAGGTATATAGGTAGAGGCCACCATTAAGAAGCTACTGCTTGCAATTTTTATCAACAGAAGAGCACATCTGAGTCAAAATTCAAATGGCAATAATAAGTGCAATTTCTGTAAGTCACAAAAATAATACAAACAGCAAATAAGTGATAACATTAACAGTTATTTATCTAATTTCAATTTGTAGAAGTTTTTAAATATGAGACTGAATGCAATTTTTATTTGTGTAAGTTATTTTATATATATATATATATATATATATATTATTAAATTTCACCCATTGTAAGGCCAGGTAGAGGGTTATTGTTAAAATTGTAATGATAAATGAGACGTGTGATATGAGTGAAAGCAAATATGGTGGGTAATGGAGATTGTGAGGATATATAACAGTTGACCCTTTACTTGAAGAGATCAAGATTACAGTGTCCAGGGAAGAACCCACATGGGAGCCTGATCCACATTGTGGTAGTTTTTTTGAAAAAGCTGTTTGAATGGAACTGTCTTCTTACATTTGGAACATAGTGGAAGTAAGGGGGGATTAAATTGTAATTGAATGGGATTTGTTATCAACCATTTATCTCAACAATGAGAATGTTGCTGAGGCAATGAAATGAACATAAATGATTGAGATATCAATCTTTTATGTTTTTTTTTGTTTTTTTTAATCATATCACCCCGAGCAAGGCGATAATGCCACTGATGCGCAGGGGGCAACGTAAGGGTAAAAAGAATGGAAAAGAGAAAGCCGGAAACCACATCCTAAACAAGGAACAAGGGATGAGCCTCTTCACCTGTTCAATAGATGTGGGTGGAGCGTGAACCGGGCGATAGTTTAGTTTACTCTATCTACTCCAATTGAAAAAAGAAAAAAGAAAAAAAGAAAAGAGTGGAAAGATTGGAAAAGAGAAAACCGGAAACTGCATCCTAAACAGGAAACAAGGGATGAGCCTCTTCACCTGTTCAATAGATGTGGGTGGAGTGTGAACCAGGCGATAATTTAGTTTAGTCTATCTACTCCAATTGAAATTATGTCTGGGATAAAAAGTTTGACTGATCTAAGAAGCTGGATATTTAGCTTTTATCATATGAACTAAATATGAGCTGCCAATTTGAATCAACTCACAACAAAGAAAAATGCAAAGAATACAAAATATTTTTGTTTTTGCAACTAAAGTTTTCTTTTTACAGTCCTTGTTTGTTAAGATGAAAAGAAATGATTTCTGTGTTTATATGTGTGAGAACAAAAAAGGAAAGGACCAAATGAGGAGGAAAGTGTAACCGCAATTTCTACTCCAACAGCTTCTTTGCTTGCGCTTCCCTCCTGCGGAATTCCCTTCCACATACTTGCTTCCCCGACAGCTACAATCTTAAATGTAAGGTCAATAGAAACCTTCTAACACACTAACTTGCACCCATTCTCTCAAACACTCTTCCTATATACCTCCTTACTCGTCTATCACCCTCCTTCTGACATTTCCTATATCCAATCGCTCTCTCAGTACCTTCCCCTATGTAACCCCCTGCGCTATAGTGGCAGTGGAATGCCTTGCTTGGGGTGAAATGATTAAAAAAAAAGTGTAAGCTTGGTGTGGTAGACAAATGGTGAATGACAAATGGAAATTGTATTTAAGCCACACCATCATGAACTGTTTTCATATGTTGCCATCTATCACCTTACTGGCTTGTCTGGTTTAAAAGTTTTGCTTAAATACCATTCAAAGGGATCATGAAGCATTCTATTTTCAGTAGTAATGCAACCCCTTGATTAAAAATTAATTTTTCACTGAAAGTATACATGAATCCTTCAGCTTAGAAGCCATTTTTTGTCATTTGCATCTGACAGCATTACTGTTTATTTTTGTCTTTGATTCATATATAAAACATTGATCTATCAACCCATTATTTTATTGATGAGAATTTGTGGGATTTAATGAACTAAATACTTACGGATTTTTTTTATAAAGCTTAACGTATAAAGAAAACCAATAAATTTTTATAAATCCTTTAAATCAACTACAAATATATTTCTTTTTACAGAAAAATACGCAATCACAATCTGAGATTAAAAAATGCAAAAGACAAAAGTCCTTAGAAAACAAAAATGACAACAAAGTGTGAAAAAAATATTAAAAACATTATGACTTTTGAAAAGCAGAGACTGTATTGAAGTTGAAATGCAATATTAAAGATTGTTTGTAAAAGAGAATTATGTTTCTTTTAAATCCACTTCAAGGTATAGACAAAATCTTTCAGTTTCCTCCAATTCAGTCAGAAAAAGATGAATATTCAGAAATATTGTTAGAAAAAAAAAAAATTAACCCTCCAGCAAGACTTCTCAAATATTCAGGCTAGTAGATCTAAATAAATAAATAAGTATATTGTTTAATAAGTAGAAAAAATAACAAAGCATCTACTTAAATATTAGTATCCATTTTTAAAAAATTATTTAAACAAATAAATTAAAAATATGTCAGATTTAATACATTTCCTAAAAAAATAATATTCTCTGTTGTTACATTGTGGGCTTTCTTCAGGACTAGTTTTAAAATTAACTCTGAAGAAACACCACAATACGAACAAAGAACGTAATAAAAACTAATACAATATGCAAAACTTAATAACATCAAACAAATCAAAACAATATATTTACTAACTCACTGTTCATGAGTGATTGTTTGGCATCAAGAAGTTCTATCCAGCTCACTTTTGAAAATCCTTTAGGAGAAGAATTGTGCAATGCAGATATTCTTTTGAACAAATAAGCAACTTTGGCCTCATAACAGATTCTAATAAAAAATTATGAGGCTATAATAAAAGTAAATCTAGAATTGAAAATTACATTTTTTGCACGTGGTTTTGGAGATGGGTTGATTAGAATTTTATTTTATTTTATTTTTTTTTAATCATTTCACCCCGAGCAAGGCGGAAATGCCACTGATGTGCAGGGGGCTACATAAATGTAAAAAGATTAATTAGAAAAGAGTGAGGAGTACAAACTAGTTAGAAAGGAACAATAGAAAGCTGAGAAAACAGGTGCGATGACAGATACATAGGTGGAGAGAAAGGGAAGGTTATACAGCGGTGGGGAGAGAGCTAGAGTCCAGTGGTTAGTAAATGAGTATTGACTTTTAACATTAAATTTAGACAGTATATGAGTTAATTTCTTATTTATATTTTACTTTACAAACATCATTTTTATAATAATCTTTTTGATTTATAAAAAAAAAGTATGATAGAAGATTAAATTAAATTAATGATTCAAGACTGAATTCAATCAAACTTTTTCAGGTAACTATTGTGGCAGTCCATTATTCAGATATTAAATAATTCTCTGAATAGCAGATTGATTCATTTTTATGGCCTGTCAACCTTTTGCAGGGTATTTAAAGCCAGAAAATATTCTCAGATTGTAATAATTTTGTAGGGAGATAATGATTTAGTGCTACAAAAATTAGTAAAATTAACCCCAAATTTTGGAGATAATAATTATTTAAGAAGAAAATTCTTACAAATTAACTCATAGATGAGGGATAGAAAAGGTAAATTCATATTTCTCCCAAGGAACTTGAACTTGTCTCTACTATTTCCCATTCCAACCCTCTATTCATTGCACCACTGGCACATCTTACTGAAGATCCTCACTAGCTGCACATTCTTGCAGCTAACAAGGAATATCTGAAATAACTGAATGAAAACTTCATTTCCTTTTGTCTTTTCATTGCTTTCAAAGAATTTTATCTCTTCTCCCAGTGTCATGGTGGCATCACCCAATACAACAGATTGAACACTTCCTACAACTACATATACTTCCCCTCACAAGAGGAGAGCAGATCAAGAGCTCAGAGAAATGAAAGATCTGCAGGAGATCAGCATAAGCAGGTCAGCGGAGAGTGATAGACAGAGATAGCCAAGACTGCTACTGTACAACCGTTGTGAGTCCCAAATTATAGTATTACTTCTTAACCCATATTTATTCGTTCTACTAACAGAGTTCTACATATTTGTATTTTGCAGTGTTTAATATATATATTGTTATTTCCTATTTTGGTGTTATATTAAGGATATTTGTGAATAAGTGAATTTACAGGGTATTTAAAGCCAGAAAATATTCTCAGATTGTAATAATTTTGTAGGGAATTAATAATGATTTAGTGCTACGAGTCTTACTAATTAACCCCAAATTGTTTTGGAGATGATAATTACTTAAGGATAAAATTCTTACAAATTAATTCATAGGCAGGCAGAAGAAGAGGTAGATTCATCTTTTTCTCAACAGCACTTGTGCATACAGGAATGTAACAAACCCAGCTTGAAATGGAATTTGGCTCCCTGATTAACAATCCCTTGTCGTCATCCATTACACTAGCCATACATCAAATCTTAAAGCGCTTAGTATTCCCAAGCAGTTACTCATCTAGGTACTGACCTGGCTCTATGTTGCTTAACTTGATCATATGGAAACCAATGTTGGAATGAGATATGGCAGTAAGCTTTGAACAGACTTGACATACAATGAAAGTTTAAAGTGTATATGCAATGAAGGGCAAAATGAAAAAGAGGAAAAAATATTATAGACAAGTACACAGTTATGAATGAAGAGAAAGCCCTGAGGACACATGCACCGATTCTCATGGGCTTCAGAAAAATGGTCATTAAAAGTAATCTTCATGGATCTACCTACATCAGAATGAATAATTCTGAAAACCCCTCCAGAGATTCCAAACTTGTCAAAGGGTTTTGATATGTCTTAGATGAAGAATTTACTATTGATCACTTAACTGATTCTATGTGCAATGATATCAGCAGTGGTACAAGGGGAGTGAAATTCATACTTTTTTTTTTGTTGCTCAAGAGATTGTTTTTGTTGAGGTTATCAAGAACCTTCTTGTTGATCATAGACTCAGAAACTTATCTGATGACATTGAGGCAGATAATGGATCAATATTGAAGTGGGAGATGAGTGCTGCAGTATAATTTATAAAACGGAACATATCTGACATCTTTTATAGATCTGAGACTTTTATACAGTAGTTAAACAATTTTGCTAAAATTGGAAATAACTGCAGATCAAAGTTTTAAGAATAAACACTTGGGTATTGTCCAGCCCAGTAGAATTCATAATCAAGGCTTTTGGTGAATCTGGAAACTTCTCATAGAGAAACCACAAAAATATATCCCCCAGGAGAGTGGTGAACATATATTATTTATGTGTCATGTGCTTTTTTTTCTACTAAACCAACAGAATAACTGATGAGCTTTACTTCACTAAGCTATGTGTCTTATACAATTTAGTTCTGAAATCTTAAACTGAATGTTTAAAATTAATATTGGTCAACTGGACTCTATATAAGCATCCTTATGGAAATGGTGGAACTTTTGAATATTCTTTCTTTCCTGATCAGAATCTCTAAGATGCTATTCAACTCTATGTTAAGTTTATTGATGAGGTGATTGGTGCCTAACGTGCACCAATTTTTCAGTGATTTTGTTTATTTTGTTATGTTGTTCACCATCATCTTGAATTAATTCTACAAGGTTTGAGGACTACTCTTTTTACTCTCTAAGTAATCAGCCTGTTTGATTTCATTGTGTCTGTCCAGACCATCACCACTTACACTGTCTCCCTACCTCTTTTTCTTAAGACATAGAATGTATATATATATATATATATATATATATATATATATAATCACCTGCAGACAAGCCTATTTAACTGTGTCACAGCTCTTCAGTGCAGCTAGATTAGCCATTTGCTTCAAGCCGGGATCAAAATGCAACTGATTCATCACCAGACGAATATCTTTCCACTGTTTATGGCAGAGAAAAGCAGCTTTCATAGCAAGTTATTCCCAGGATGTAAACAAACAGTAACTGAGAGCGTTCAATTTGATAGCCGAACCAAATTGCGTTCAATTCATTAAGAGTAGAGTAAAACTGAAAGCAGTCACTGTTTTTATGAAATCTACCTCTCCCTATAGTGCTCTATCAACTAGTGAGAGCATAAATAATCATCTGCAGACAAGCCTGTTTCACAGCTCTTCAGTGCATATATATATATATATATATATATATATATATATATTTCTTGTTGTAAAAAGGCAGATTGAAGTAACTGATGATAACCTAACAACTCTCAACAAACAGAAACAAGAAATTCATAACAGTAAAAATAATTACCAACTCTGAACAACTTAAATTCTAAATAGACTAAAAGAAACTACTAACAGATCGGAATGTAATGTATATATATATATATATTTATAACGTAGAATATTTAGTATTTTTGTCAGATAAATTCCAACAGAGACAAACTCAAAAGAACTCAATGTTGAATTTTTTATTAACAGAGTAATATAATCTTGAAAAAAATTTGGATATTCTACAAATCCATGAGTAATAAATATTTCGCAGCTAAGCAGCCGCTCCTCAGACAAGACCATACAACAGTTAATGGTTTTGGGTCTGATGAGCGGCTGCTTAGCTACAATATATATATATATATATATATATATATATATATTTTGCAGCTAAGCAGCCGCTCATGACAATATATATATATATATATATATGAGATAGAGAATTAATACAATTAAAAGTTTTATCACTTAGCTGATTAATGTTACCATCAGCATCTTGACTCAAGAGTATTGTAGGACTCTCCAAGGATAACTCTGTCCACTTGTCATAAAGTATCAGCAATTGACTGTTTGCATTTCTTGATTTTTTCTTTTTAAATGCACTTTTTAGTGATGCAGATTCATTTTATTCCATAGTGTGTCTGCACAGATGCACCTGTCTGCATGTGAAGAATGGTCTGGTTATTTGTCATTTTCATTGTTTTTTTTTTCTTTCACTTCACAGTCAGACTCATACCCTCAGTTTTGTTGTTGTTGTTGATATCATCATCATTCAGCTCTTGCCACTCTTTGGCCTTCTTCTAGAGTCAGTCAATTCAGATAACCTTCAAGGAAATTTGACCAAAACTCATTTTATCTCTAGAGTAGATTGTTCTCATTCCACTGTCTATGTCTAGAAATATCTCTTCTGGTTCTTATTTAGTACTGCTTAGTTAAAGCTCCACTCTATTTTCACTCAGTCTAAGTCTGTACAAACTACCACAGAGATTGAACTCACAATTACAATACCACCAAAGCTCTTGATCCATTAGTTGATTTTCATAGACAGCAGAAATTAAGTAAGCTTCATTGTAGATTAAATAAAATGTTTAGTTTAAAATTCCTTGAGCATTAGCAGAATTGCCCAACACCAAAAGAAGGTCAGAGAGCACAACAGTAAAAGGATTCTGACAAAAACAAAGATCAGGAGATTCGTCAAACAGTAAATACTGTAAATAGTGTAAATAATGAACTAGATTTTAAATATATATCTCTTTTTTAAGCAATTTTTTTTCCAAAAATTAAAATCATTTTCGGGAATTTATTTCTATAAATTATTTTTTTATCATCTTTGCAATGAAGACTGGTGTTTGGTGTTGTCAGATTTTCAAAAAAAAAAATAGAACCATCATAAGGTTTGCATTTGTTGTTGTCAGGTTTTCAACAAGAAATAGAACCATAATTACAGAAGCAAGATCATCTCATGATAAGCAGAAAAATAGTTATAAATTTATGAATAAAAGAGAAGGCAACTTTTCCCTTTGGTATTAAATGTTTATATATTTCAAGAATTTACTTCTTTGGGGTTAATATTTGTGCCATATTAGATGAAATGAAGCTCAATGAGAAAGGTTGCATTAGTAATAATCTCAAAAGAATTTGCTCTAGGCAACACAATGACCTTGTTAAGTATACTCATAGATTCAGTGCAACTTCAGATAGAAATTAATAATTCTAAATAAAAATTTAAACAGAAAAATACTTCATTTTGATAGACATAATTTCTCATCTCTACTTACCCTAAATTAAAAATCATTTAACTGCTTTGAAATTTAATCTAAGTCAAGTTTTATCATGCAATCAGTGCTTTAACAAAATTTGAAATTGAATGATTAATGTTGGTATGTACTTATTTAATGAATATACTATGAGAATTATGCTGATATCTTTTTCTTAGTCCTTGGTATAATAATAAACTACAATCATCAACAAGGTTTCTGATTGAGAGATTGGAAGTTTTTAGGAATGTTGAACCACCTCTTAGTTGCTGTTGTTCCCAGGGTCACCATAACCTGGGGTGTTAGCATCTGTTAATGTCCTAGCTATGAGAAAATTGTGAACCTCCCAAACATACACAATACACTATGAAAGTATAAAAATGCATTTTTATAGTAAAATTACTAATAATGCATATTTGTAGCTGAATGAGCAGCAGTAAATTTTATAATAGAATTACCAACAATACTTTTATCTGGAGTTGAAGCCATAAAGATGTATTCAAAATATTAAATAACTCATAGATGTTGATATGCCACTAACCAAAATTGACCAACATATCTTTTTCTTAGAAATATTTCCAGTAAGTACATACTTTACAGTGAGATTTTATAATGCCCTTCAAATTATATAATTGAGGTCTGATCAAAAGTATCAGGACTGTTGCTATAGTAATGCAGCTATAATAGGCAAAGTGAATTGACCTTTACCTGTTGTGTGAATATACTATTTTAACATTCTAACTCACTTCCATTGTTTATATCAGAGCCTGTAAGAAAAGTGTCTCGAGTGTATTTGTGGAATCCACCAGGCAAATTTTTATTAAAAAAGCAGATATGACAATTTACCCCTCACATCACATGTGAGTGAAGAAAAAAGTTTTAGCGACAATTTCTTAATTGCACGTAATGATAGATGTGAATTTGCATGAGATACTAGATTAGCAACTAGGTCCCACCCTTTTACAGTGAAACCGATGAAATGTCACCGCAATTTCTACTCCAACAGCTTCTTTCCTCACACTTCCTGCCTGTGGAATTCCCTACTGCATGCTTGCTTCCCGACGGCTACAACCTCCAGGAGTTTAAATGTAGGGTCAATAGACACCTCCTAACACACTAACACACACCCACTCCCTCCAACTCTCTCCCTATGTACATCCTAAGTCGTCTATCACTCTCCTTCTGACATTTCCTATACCCAATCGCTCTATGTAACCCCCTGCGCTATAGTGGCAGTGGAATGCCTTGCTTGGGGTGACACGATTAAAAAAAAAAAAAAATGCCAAAAGGATCAGATGGATGACTAACCTTTGCTGATTGATCTTTTAATTGTAGGCACAGGAGGACATGTTAGAACACACAATTGTATGTGAAATTTCATCAAGTGTATGGGATTCACTTTTGTCAGTATTTAAGGAGAAAATCCAGCAAGAGATTAGACTCCAGTCAAGAAGCAGATGTCTATGCAAGTTGCCATGTAATAGACAGAACAACAATCGCCCACTTTGTTTACCATGCAGTGTGAACCTGAATCCTCAAGTGAGAAATTTACTTTTCAACTTTATTCCACTTACTTCAATTTTAACTCTAACACACATAATTGGAGTAGATAGGCTAAACTATCGCCCGGTTCACACTCCACCCATGTCTATTGAACAGGTGTAGAGGCTCATCCCTTGTTCCTTGTTTAGGATATGGTTTCCGGCTTTCTCTTTTCTAATCCTTTCACTCTTACGTAGCCCCCTGCACATCAGTGGCGTTGCCGCCTTGCTCAGGGTGATGTGATTAAAAAAAAAAAAAAAAAAAACATATTATTAGCAGATTAAATAACTTCTGCATCATTGAAACTATTCCTAAAACAAACCATGTCACATGGAAAGTTTATTGTGAATGATATTCTACCTTAATTTTTGTAAGCATACAATTTTGCAGTTCTTTTCGTATGCTTATCACCACTACAATTAGTGTGTATATTATTATATAAAGGTCATCATTATTTGCCTTACAGAATTTTGTTGTATTTCTTTTGTTTCATCAATGAAAAAATTATTAATGTTTGTGGATTGAATTCTGAACAAGTTAGTAACTTGTGATAAGTGAATAGCAATTATTTGATCATAGAGATAACCACATGATCCCCTACATTTTCAAGCCCCTGACCAGGCTTTGGTTAACCTGATTAAGTTTGATCCCCTACATGGTCATCTCACCACACTACAGAGGTTCCATCAGTGGCCATGGCTATTATAGAAGTTTCTGGCAAAATACATCTTATTCCATAGATCTTGCCACTTTGTTGCAAAAATGAAAATAAATGTATTGGTCAGAAGCAACCACAAGAAAGTATTTCAAACAGGCAAACCATATTTACACATCTTATCTTAATCTCCGAAACGCTGTTCTCATGCGAACGACAGCTTAAATAACAATGACAACCCCCCTCAAAATGAGCATACAACATTTTATCCACTCGACCTGGCTACCACTCAGTCAATGCATGCTCAGCACAGTAAATATAAACGGCTACAAGCGACACCAATTCTGTTTACCACGAAGTACTGTCTGATTCTCCATCAAAAGTGATGCATTGATATGACGACGATGATGACCCCCCCCAAAATGAGCATACTACATTTTATCCACTCAACCTGGCTACCACTCAGCCAATGCATGCTCAGCACAGTGAATATAAATGGCTACAAGCGACACCAATTCTGTTCACCACTGTTACAATATTTTCCTCTTTAAAATTCAAATCCTACTCGAAAGAAATAAGATTTCTAGGAAATCAAGAGAATGTGATGAGACAGCTACTTGCTATCCCTGAACAGGAGCTGCAGGAATGTTTCCATCAATAGAAAAATGATGCTGGATAAAGTGTGTTGCTTAAGAAAGGAACTACTTTGTAAGAGATTAAATACCAAATAGATACATGTTCTACTTTTTTTTTTTTTTGCAACACCAATCCTGATATTTTTTGATCAGACCTTATATATATATATATATAATGAGGAGGCATGGTGGGGTAATGGATGGCAGCTCTGATTAAGAAATCAGAGACCAGTCGAATCCATTAAATTATATACTAATACTCTTGGGAAAGGTATGAATCCATTTCTTCTTCCTCCAGCTAATTTATTTTAGTAAATTTAGTAATTAGCACTGGAATTTGCCACATATTATTTAGGCTTATCTAAGAATGAATACAATATTATAATAGCCACCAAGACATTTGTTCTTATCCACAATCAAGAACAATGGATAAAAAATAATTCTGGTGACTAATTTGACATCACAGACTCTGCGGAGTCTTCCAATCTCATTGGTTTATTTGCTCTATACAACCTCGCTGCACACAATGACTCAAACACTCATAGCCTAGGATTATATAGGAATGATGAACCTATGATAGTACAAATTAGGGAGCAGTAGTTGGAGAATATGCTTTTAGGTGAGTCAATATTGGTCAATCAAAAATGAAAATTAGGTAACTATGGAGTTGAAGATCTGGTTTGCAAAAAGAAGCAGAATGGTCTGGTGTTGAATAGCAGGACAGACTGGGTTCTGTAACCTTGGGTGGTAACTGGTCTAGGAAAAGCAAAATTTTGAATTCAAATCAACCTGAAGTGGCTTGGGCTCCATCAGGCTGTTGTGCCCCAAAACACCACTTCTACTGTAGCTGTAGTAAATGTTGTGCTCCTAACAACTCTGATGAGTCATGGAATATCTGGATATATATATATATATATATATATATATATATATATAGGAAAAACTGCTAAAAAGTTGTAAGTTTAAAAATGTATTTTTTTTTGACAGTATTTGTTTATTTCTATTATTATATTTTATATTTCAGACTGTTCTCGGTCCGTCATCAGAAACAAATGATTTTTAAAATTTAAATTAGAAACCTATTTTGTGAGAGTGTTCATGGAGAGACATTGTTTACATCACGTAATGCAGAAAGCGACATATTTTTTAAAAACAATATTTGTAAACGTAAACCTATCTTTAACAACACCCATAAATTTTGTTTTAGAGAAAATATTTTTAATTGTATCTAAAAAATGTTTAGCTATTGAAATATTTATAAAGATTCAAAACACCTAAGTCCCTATTTAACCCTAGCCTGTGTGTATTTAATTTTAAAATCCAGTATTTTTCTTTCTTTCTGCGTGAGTGTGTAGAACTAAAATCGGAGTCTATTAGTAAACATTTGCAATTTTCTAATGTGTGACCCAGTTGATTGAAGTGAACTGCTATGGGGGATTATTGGTTGTTCTGGTGTATGCTAAGTTTGTGATTATTGAAACAAAATCTAAAGCTATTATCAGATTCACCAATATATCCACTATTTGGACATACTGAACAGAAGAGAAAATATTATATATATATATATATATTTATATATATATATATATATATATATATATGTATTATTGAATCAGAAGTAATACAAGTTCAAAAAATTTACAAGGATTAAAGTTTCAACAAGCATGTATTGATCAAATTTCAGAATATATTTATAGTTTTGTGAAGAGATGACAAAATTGCATCAAGGAAAAAAACAAAAACATATCTTATTGAAGATAATCTTGTTGGAAGATAAAAAACTAAATCTACTCATATTTGACTATAAGAGGTTAATATTCAACAATATCTTATAGAAAGATGCAGTAATTGTTTATACAAAGTATGAAAAAGCCCTTCAAAAAACCAATCTAAGAATTAAGTTGATTTAGACAAGAACTTTTCAGCACTTGTACATACACAGAAGCACACAGATGATTGGCATTTGTTTATTTCCTGGAGTTGACAATTTTTATTCTTGATATGTTCTTCAGAGAACATTAGCTTTTCTTACTATTTCTACAAATAGCTTTTTATAATTTATACCTTTGAAGTGTGTCTATGCATATCATTTTTATTTAGCTATTGTGTGTGTGTGCGTGTGTGTGTATATATATATATATATATATATATATATATATACACATAAAATAAAATTTCAACATTCAAATTTGTTGAATGAACATTTCAACATGAAATCCCTAAGAGAGATTTCACATCTTCTCAGCAACATTTCGAAATGGAAATAAAAATAAGAATAAAAATAAAAAAGAGAATAAAAAATAAATAATAAAAATAATAAAGAGAAATAAAAAAAATTAAAAAAAATGACGGTTAAGATTTGAGAAATTAACATCACAAAAAATTTATAAATATAGACTATAAGAGGTTAATATTCAACAATATCTTATAGAAAGATGCAGTAATTGTTTATACAAAGTATGAAAAAGCCCTTCAAAAAACCAATCTAAGAATTAAGTTGATTTAGACAAGAACTTTTCAGCACTTGTACATACACAGAAGCACACAGATGATTGGCATTTGTTTATTTCCTGGAGTTGACAATTTTTATTCTTGATATGTTCTTCAGAGAACATTAGCTTTTCTTACTATTTCTACAAATAGCTTTTTATAATTTATACCTTTGAAGTGTGTCTATGCATATCATTTTTATTTAGCTATTGTGTGTGTGTGCATGTGTGTGTATATATATATATATATATATATATATATATACACATAAAATAAAATTTCAACATTCAAATTTGTTGAATGAACATTTCAACATGAAATCCCTAAGAGAGATTTCACATCTTCTCAGCAAGGAAGAAAGGAACTACTTTGTAAGAGATTAAATACCAAATAGATACATGTTCTACTTTTTTTTTTTTTTTGCAACACCAATCCTGATATTTTTTTGCTTCCAAAATTTTTTGTGACATTAATTTCTCAAATCTTAACCATCATTTTTATTTATTTATTTTTTTATTTCTCTTTTTTATTTTTATTCTTTTTTATTTTTATTTTTATTTCTATTTTGAAATATGTACCGTTGCTGAGGAGATGTGAAATCTCTCTTAGGGATTTCATGTTGAAATGTTCATTCAACAAATTTGAACATTGAAAATTTATTTTATTTTATATTAGCTCTGTAATTTTAATTACATTGAGCTCTCCTCTTGTATCATTTTTTAATATTAAAATTTAATATTAATTAGGATCAGGTTTTTGGGATTTACCTTCCTACTTTTCCGTTTGGATTAAAATATTTTAATAAAAATATTAGTATTTATGCTTTCACACCCTGATTGAGCACTCTGGAAGAGTGGGAGACTTTGTCAACAGTAGCTACTTCGATATATACGCATTGCTCATTCAATAATGAATTAGAGCACTCTAGTTATTGGGTGTGTTTATGCATGCTGGGAGGCCTGCCTTCTTCTGCCAGATGCTCGTGGCCTGGGGTTGGGGTTGCCAACTGGCGCCAGTTTGGTCAGGTTTCGGTCCTGGGTTAGGGAGCGATTGGAGTCTGGGCTGTACTGATGGGCTGTGGTGCGGAGGGTTAGGTCTGTCTGTGGATGACTATAATATATATATGTATATATATATATATATATATATATATATTTGGGTATTTAGGCAGCTAATTCCCTTTTAAACACCATAATACACCAAAATCAAAAAAGTGGTCAATACCACATAAGGTGGTAGGACTAAATATAATTAACATTTTGATTGTTCTCAAAACCTGAAACTGGCCACAACTCAAGTTTCATACACGTAAGTGCAATCCTCTGGCCGCTGGAATACCATGCTAAACTAAACCAGAACATTTATAACCTGGACAAGTGCAAGGTATTAAAAACACAGAGGTGTGGAATCGTTCATTCCAATAGAGAGTGATTACCAAACCTGGCTAAGATGTTAAAATAGCCATAAATTCTCCAAGAGAAGAGTGTGGGGAGAGAAAAACCCTTTAATGGGAAAGAAATTTAATTTCAGTGTATATATTTTGTGTATTTGGGCAACAATATCTTTTGGTTTTTTTTTGCTGGTTTCTTTTAAAATGACAGCCAAGGTATACCCATGATGTAAAAATCTTGGCTAGTTAGCATTCTGACCTCTTTCCCTGAGGTGGGTACAGAAATGTCCAGTCAGTGGCAGCATTAGCCAATATACCTGGCCTACAAAAAATATTATATTGAGAAACACTGAAAAGAAACATCTCACCATGCTTGTAAGTGTGCATAATGGCCTAGACAATTCTAAGCAAGAGCTTCATATCTAAACTTATTTATAAATGTAAAATTTTTCTTATTGTGTCTGTGTGTGTGTCTGTGTGTATTCGTTACCTATAGACTCCAAAACGGCCAAACCGATTTTCTTGAAAATTTACACAGTTATACTATAAGCATCTGCGAGTGTTCTTAGCTAGGTTTTGTATTGAGGTACCCCTGATAAATATCAAAAATCAATAATCGAAAAATTCGGGTTATAGAAGGAGTGGTCCGATTTTAATCAAATTTGATACACTCATAGACAAAGACATAAGAAATGATATTCAGAAGTTTCAAGGTTGCAGTTCTTACAATAGTGCAGAAAATCAATAATATATATATATATATATATATATATGTATATATATGTATATATATATAAATAAAAGGCAAGATGTTTGTGTGTGTGTCTGTATGTCCTTTATACAAATCCACAATTTTTATCCGATTCTCACCAAACTTCACACAAATATTCTTTAGGCAGAGTCTGAGCTCCAAGACAATGGATTAGTTTTACAGCTTTCATTACACCTGAGCAACGCCGGGCTATATTGCCAGTATATATATATATATATATATATATATATATATATATATATATATATAAACATTTTGTGCATATGCTCACCACAATAAGAATTAAGTCTTGTGTATAGAATATATATTGGGATGGCTAAAGATGTATTCCAAAAGTCAAGCAGAGTATTAAGAGAGAAAAATTTTGTTAGAAACAAAGAAAAGACTACTGTTACGTGATATCTGTTCTTCTGTATGCCAGTTAGTTCTGGACAATCTCCCCAATGTTAAGGAAGAGACTTGAAGCAACAGAAATAAAAAGATGCTAAGGATATCATGGACTATACATGTGAGCAATGACAAGGTTTTGGAGCGAATGGAAGCAAAAAAGAAAACTTACACTTAATATCAAGAGGAAGTAGTTGAAATTTCTGTGATACATAATGAGGAAGGTAACTTGGAATATCTAACACTCATGGGACAGATTGAGGGAAAAATGGATAGAGGAAAGCAGCATGTAACTGACTTGATAGGCTTGAGCAAATGGATGACAGAATAGGGTTTGGGAGAAATAAAAAAAGATGAAACTTATAAAAAGCTGCAAGAGGGTAGGGCATTGATCACCACCATCATGAAAAGACACGGCATAAAAAAAAGATATTGTATCGAATCAGCCTAAAAGACATCCGTTCTTCAACAAAGATACCGAGACTCCTACATAGAGAGAAAGAGAGAGAGAGAGAGACACTGTTATTCATACTTCCATAAAATGACTGTCATATTTCAAGAAAGTTCACTGCACTCTCCCTCCCTCCCTCTATATTCTAATCTAGACAACTTTCCTCTCTTTTCTCTCAACCATATTGCTACTATCATTTCATAAGCTTCACTCAGCCATACTATTATATTTTCACCTATTTCAGAATACGCCTCTCACATTATTTTATTAGTAGTCTGCACTATGAGATATTCTAGAATATTCCATAAACAGTGAAGCTAGAGACAGCCACAACTTGTTCAAAATGTATAAAACTGACAGTTTCACTACTATATTCTATCATTTACTTAATTCTTGATGTCAAGGTTTTGGTTTACTGCTCCGAAAATTATTAGAGGTTGGTCTATGTCGTAGAACTATTTTTAAAATACCAGTTTGCATGAAAGCTCTATTACTCACTATCAACCACTTTATGTTTGATATTTAGGTTAAAAGCTTATTCATATCACTCTTATTCATGTTGATTTTACACAGGATTACATTAAAATAGTTTTTTATACATACTTTGTTATATATAAAATAAAACATGTGATGCATTACATTTTAGTAATGCTAAATTACTACAGACTTGCTATACTATTATGCAGCATATTATCTTTATGAAAATTTATCTACTCTAGAAATGTGTTATATATATATATATATATATATATATAGTCATCTGCAGACAGATCTGTTTTGCTGTATCACAGCTCATCAGTACAGTTGGACTCCGAATGCTTTTTAACCCAGAATTGAAACCCGACCAAATTGGTGTCAGTCGGCGATTCTACCTCTGGGCTATGGGCATCAGTAGAAGAAGGCAGGCTTCTTAGCATGTATATTATCATTATACACGCCCAATAGCCAGAGTGCTCTAATTCATTTTACTGAATGAGCAATGTGTACATGCCAGAGTAGCTACTATTTTTCAAAGTTTACCATTCTTCCAGAGTGCTCAATCAGGATGTGAGAGCGTAAATATATATATATATATATATATATATATATATATATATAAAATTATAGATATTTGCATAAAATAACAAATTTAAAGCAAGCAGTCTTTGTATTCATACTGTTTAGTATCAAGAGACAGTAACTTTAGTAATAAAAATCATCTATATAAGAAAGTGAAGAACAAATTAATTAAAACCCACTGTTCAAGCATTTACTTTTATAAAGAGGGCTTGATACAAAATAGAGCTATATATATATATATATATATATATATATATATATATATAAAATGGAAACTTCTAAAGATTAACATTGTTCAAACAAATATATATATTTTTAATAACTTTAATCCAAACAGAAAAATAGGAAGGTAAATCCCAAAAACCTGTTCCTAATTAATATTAAAATTTTAATATTAAAAAAATGATACAGGTGGAGAGCTCAATGTAATTAAAATTACAGAGCTAATATAAAATAAAGTAAGTTTTAAATGTTCAAAATTGTTGTTGTATGATCATTTCAACATGGAATCCCTAAGAGAGATTTCACATATTGTCAGCAACTAACACTTTTTCAAATCTTTTTTTTTTTTTTGAAAAAGTGTTAGTTGCTGATGATATGTGAAATCTCTTAGGGATTCCATGTTGAAATGATCATACAACAACAATTTTGAACATTGAAAACTTATTTTATTTTATATATATATATAATATTTTCTATTTTTAAACATGTTATTATGTGACTTAGGTTTTTACCTTGAGTGATGACACATAGTAAAAACCTAGATCACATAATAACTTATTTACAAATGGAAAATATTCAAAAGTTCTATAATATAATTGTATAGATCACTTTTTAATACAAATGTGCACTGGTCTAACCTTATTATGACCAGAAACTAAGTAATTACACAATCTATATATATATATATATATAGTCATCCGCAGACAGATCTGTTTCACTGCATCACAGCTCATCAGTACAGTTAGACATCCAATTGCTTTTAACCCAGGATTGAAACCTGACCAAACTGGCATCAGTCGGCAATTCAACCTCTGAGCTATGGGTGCTCAGTAGAAGAAGATAGACTTTTTAGCGTATCATGTATCATACTTCAATAGCTGGAGTGCTCTAATTCATTACTGAATGTAGATTGGTTCTAAGTTGGTTCTAAGCTGAAAGCTTAGAACCAACTTGATAAAAAATTATCCAAATTTGAGAATTTTTGTCTTTATTTTCACCTGAAATTAAAGCCAAAATACAATGTTTAGAACGGCTCATGATTAATCATAATAAACATTCATTTTCTCTTATATTTTATAGTGTATGTTTAGAAAATATGTATATATATATTCAAGAAGTAGTAGGAGGATTTGAACAATTATTAAGTAAATCATCGAGCTTTATATTTGACCTCAACAGTTGAGGTCGAATATAAAGCTCGATGATTTACTTAATAATTGTTCAAATCATCCTACTACTTCTTGAATAATATCTCTGTGCTTCAACCTTGAAACACGTTATGGATTTACCGGCTTGGTTGTGGAAGTCATTGCTTTGGGAGGCACTATCCTATGGGCAAAGGAACTTGGATTAGTTCCACCACGGAATTCATGAGGAGCAGTGCACTTCATCGTGCTTGATTCATTACCTCTTCATGACCAGGGCCCGTGGTACAGTTGGTATAAACATCAGCTTAACAACCACAACTGTCTGGGTTCGATTCCTGGTAGTTGATGCGCACTGCTGATGAGTCCCAAATATAGGATGAAACGGCTGTCCAGTGCTTTCTGTTGAGGTCGAATATAAAGCTCGATGATTTACTTAATAATATATATATATATATATATATATATAAAGAGGTGCTGAAGAGTCCTTGGACCCAAAATCAGAATTATTTAATCCATTCTTCATCAGTTTATATATATATATATATATATATATATATACACACAGTAATATTTTTCCTATAAGTTTATGATAAAAACACAGTTTCAAGAGAACAGGAGGGCCCACTTCTTAATGACTATTACCAGGACACTATCAGGTTCACATGCTTTATGGAGATCTAGGTTATGGATGATAGAAATTATAGAAGGGATTATATATATATCACTCAACGGAGACTCTGTACTAGAAGGGAAGTTAGACATAGATATTCCAGATGAATTAAGAATAGAGTATGAGGAGAATTAATGTGCAAAGCATTCATCTTTATCAGTAAATTGACAGAAAAGGGGTGAAATAGAGACCTTACACATATTTCATGCTCTATTACAGAGCTGCCAGCAATCACAAGAGCCAAAGCTGTTAGAGGCTTTGCAGTGCCTCATTCCTTCAGCAAACAGGGACTTTGCTTCTTTGAGGACTCACTCACATTTATTGCAAGCAACAGTGAATATCTGCATGTTGTAGTGAAAGCTGTCACACTGGTATAGCTGAAAATAGCAGTTCCTTTGCATTATAGTGGCCAAGCATGTTAAAGATTGACATCTTTAACCTTCCAATTCAAAATTGTGACATGGAACATCACAGAGAAAATGACAGGTTGAGTCCCAATCAGCATAATAGTAACGAAAAAAAGTCTTGTTTAATTGATAATTAGAATGAAATATCAATAACTAACACAGATAAAATGTTTGAATGAAAGAACACATCCGGACATGTTTTTTAAAAATTAACACCACCACAAAATGCATATTTTATTGCAGTGAAAATAAGCTTTTCTTTGTAATTTACCTCTGAAGATGATCTTGGAAAAGAACTATGGCACCCTACTTGATGAATCTCATCTTAACAACAAGCTACTTGAAAGGAGCAGTATAAAAATTACTAGACATAATATATGTATATTATTCAATGAAACATTTTTGAATGAAGATATATTGTTTGTGTGTGTGTGTGTGTGTGTGTGTGTGAGAGAGAGAGAGAGAGAGAAAGAGAGAGGTGAGAAAGGAGTTTTCAACAATAAAGTCATAATTATAATATATACTGAGTGAATATTTCAAATGTGGATTTTTACTAACATAATTTGTTGCAACATTTACTACACAATGTTTTTTTTACAATACATTTAACCAATTGTAGCCTTTTTGGAGTTACATTTTCAAATATTTAACAACCTCAATAAAGTCTAGAAAATTTGTTTTTTCAATTTCGTTTTTCTATTATAACTGACTGTAAGCCATTTTGAAATGTTACATTTATAGTTAAACCTAGACAACTACCAATACTTTTACATCACGGCAACTGTGATGCCATTACTCTTTATCATAGTATGTTTTTATTTTGTCCTCACTGTAACTACATATTAACAAAAATAGAACAGCTATGACTCACAGCCATTTTTAGAATATTTTGTGTTCAAGTCAGTTTACACTACCAACTATTATATTAAATCAAGAATATTAATTTTCCTTGCTATATAATCTGCTATATAAACGGTTTATACTCATTTCACTGTGGCGCAGTGGATATCGGCTAGGAACGAAAAATCAGGGAACCGAGTTCGAATTCCAGCTGAATTCATTGCCTTCACATACCCTTGGGAAAGGTATTAATCCGTCTCTTCCCTCCAGTTATTGGTTAAATAATAGGACAGTTGGGTGCTATAGCCTTGGTCAGCAACCAGTCTACCGCAGAAAGCAATGGCAACCTACTGCGGGATAATCTTCTGCCCAGTCAGTCATGTCTCCTTCAAGACATGATCGCCCAAGCGTGTATCGTGCATGGCACTTAACTGACTGACTGACTCATTTCACTAATAATAATAGTGATAATCAAGGCCTATCTAATTTATGTTATCTGCTTGGTGAATCAGGGCACATCCGGTGATGTTTCTGTAATAAGTTTGCTCCATGGGGCAGAATAATCAACTCGATGTTCAACACCCATACTCTGACCAAGGTTCTGTTGGAGTTTTCCTTCTCTGAGATGATGACATGGTTCTCTGCTAACAAGTTCTATCTACCTGGGTTTAAGAATTCAGAGATTTCCTTCTCTTTGACTGGTTGCCAACCATCATGCATTATATATTTAGCCCATAGCTTTGATGTGATAAGATGGCTCATACCTTTTTCAGTAGTATTTGCATAAAAGTAAGCTTAAAAATTTTAAATTAAGTGAAAAACTGGCATGTAAACTTCTCATTTTGATCTGTGTAAATCCATGCCATTCTTCCTTCTTATATTGGGGTGGCCAAAAATTTTGTTTGATTTATAAAGTCAATTTTCTACTTAATAATCAAACAAAGCTTTTAAGCAATCCCCAAAAGCCCTTTCTTTTATGGAACAATTTATTTCTAAGAGAGCAGCCTTTTTAAAGAAATCTATTACAAATATAAGAATTTTAAAGAAATATATTATAAATATAAGAATTTACATGCTAATATCTTCAATTTATAATGTTAAAAATAAATTTATTTCTTGTAAATCAGAGAAAACAATTACATTTTCTCTGATGCTGGAAAGCGATTAGTGGTAATATAGCCTATTCAAGTTACAAAGTTTACAGTTCAATACTATTGAATATATAAACCATATTACCCATACCTTATTTTTGGGTTTCTTACCCAAGAATAATAATTAACATGGAACTTTTCAAAGCCCATATACTGAGCCTCTGGCAATAGGTCAGTGAGGATGATGATGACTATGAACTTTCCAAAGTCTTTACACTGAGCCTCTGGCAATAGCTCCGTGAGGATGATGGTGACTACCTTTTCACCAGTAAAATGTGAAACTCTAGGCAATAATGGTTGTTTATAAAAATGTAAACTTTTCATAGTAATATTGAATTTGAAAATATTTTGTTTTTGGTCATTGCATCAAGTGTTGACAGAAAAATCATGTTAAAAATATTGGTTCCAGTTTGATCAACATAGTCAAGCAGTGTCAGCCTTGGTCAGTACTTTGGGGTACTGCTTGGAATACAGCCTTCTATAATCCAAATTACGTTTTAGCTTTAAATAACCCACAAAGGGTTGATAAACCATAAAGAGCAAATCAATCAATCAAGTTTTCACTGTTCTTATTCATATTTTTACTTGGATAGGGTGCTGCTTTAAAGCAACCGCTTGCAATCTGAAATGGTTTGGCTTAAATAACCCACAATGGGTTGAGAAGGCGTAATCAATCAATCAGGAGATCAATACAAAAACATGGAAAATATGAATATCTCTACATTGTTAAATAATGTACATAACCAGAGAGAGAGAGATACCTAACTGAAAGAAATTAAAAGATTATATCTATTTTGTTTGATATATATATATATATATATATATATATATACAAACTGTATTATGTTACAGCTTAGAATCTCAGTTGAACTGATTATATTTTTTTTAAAATCATTTCACCCCTAGCTAAGTGGGACAACTACTCTTAAACAGGGTTTTAAAAAGAGAGAAAAGACTTGGTACAGGGGTATTGAAGAAACCATAAAAGATGAATGGTGTTCCAAAAGATAAAAGATGGTAACTGTCATTGCATTTAAATTTTTGGAGATTGGATCTATCAAGGAATCAAGTAAACAAAAGTGAGTTCCATAGTTGGAAAGTGCAAGAAAAGAAACTGTTAGAGTAGAAGTGTGGTCACATTTAATTGTTAAAAGGTTGGGACCTATATACCAATCTAGGAGCAGGCTTAAATTCACAAGGACAGCGCTCAAGGGAATAAAATCTCATCAGGACAGTTACCTAAGAATAACCACTTGTTTGTGAATATGTATGCAAATGATCCAACTATATGAGTGCACCTCTAAGACTCCATCTGACCAGAGCATGGTAGCTGATCTCTTCTTTGATCTAGCTCTCACAACTCAGTGGCGTGGGCGGGGTGGTAAAACTATAGCAGATCACATTCAATATCTTATAAACCAAACTAACATCAACACTAAACAGATTATGAATATTTTGTCTATCACAATAAATGGGTGTTCTCTCAAGGAGTCCCCCTTGCCTTGAAAACTGTGACTTTGTGGATCCTCACTATCTTTCCCAACCTTTCTACCATCCATTTACACAAGCTTGATAAACTGGTTATTCACTTTTTCTCTGGTTCTCTTGCCTTCAATATATCTCTTTTGAGTGTCAAATTATCCAACAACCTCTTTTCAAAACCTGCTCATTGTACACATATTTCAGTCTATTTCACTTGCAAGAAGAAAATTTAACTCAAACAGCTTTATCTCACAAACTGCTATTTTGTGGAACAAAGAAGGTGCTTCCCTAACCACTGTGCTTAAGAGCACATCAAGTTTAGGCTTAAGTGTTATCTTTTTCACCCATCTTCATCAACTGTACCCCTTACCATTTACTTCTTCAGTAATCTCCTACTTCTAGTGGCTCTTAGGCTTTGCATAGGGTAGACATAAGTAAAAAAAAACATATATCTAAATCTAAACTTATTTATAAATGGAAGTTTGTCTGTGTGTGTGTGTCCATTACCTATAGACTCCGAAATGGTTGAACTGATTTTCTTGAAAATTTACACAGTTGTACTATAAGCGTCTGCGAGTGTTCTTAGCTAGGTTTTGTGTTGAGGTACTCCTGATAAATATTGAAAATCGATAATCGAAAAAATCGGGTTATAAAAGGAGTGGTTCGATTTTAATCAAATTTGATACACTCATAGACAAAGACATAAGAAATGATATTCTGAAGTTTCAAGGTTGCAGTTCTTACAATAGTGCAAAAAATTGGTAATATATATATATAAAAGGCAAGATGTTTGTGTGTGTGTGTGTCTGTTTATCTGTCTGTATGTCCTTTATACAAATCCACAATTTTTATCCGATTCTCACCAAACTTTATACAAATATTCTTTAGGCTAAGTCTGAGCTCCAGGCCATGGATTAGTTTTACAGCTTTCATTACACCCGAGCAATGCCAGGCTATATTGCTAGTATCATTATAATGGGGCCTCACATCAGTGAGGTAGGGCCAGTGTGCAAGCGAAACATTGAGAGGAAGGCCCCAAAATGGTGCACATTCTCTCCTGATGACCCTAAATTTAAATATAAATTCGAGAGGAACACATTGAATGAAATTCAATGAAATTATATGCTGTTGAGAGGCTTGGTGGAAATGTCATTGGCATGAGGAGCATTACACATTCAGTTCACTTCAGGTGAGTTTCAATTACTTTCCAATAATTTTCTTCTTGTGTTCTAACACTACTGGGTGATCAACTTGCTTCAAGGTTACATATGTCCAGTGCAGCAGATTACTCTCAAGTTCTTGTTTTGCTCACCAGTCATGTTCTGTAAAGCATATTTTGTAATTCCTGTAAGATTGTAGAAAGATCAGGGATATCTCTATAGAGATGTGATTTAGTTGCATGTTGTCTCCAAGGGATGTTAAGTATAGTTCTCAGAATTCAAGTGTAGGCTCCATCAAACTTAGACTCAAAAACATTTTCTTCCTGTGATTGTTTGATAGATGAAACTTTCTGATTACATTCATTTTATTTAAGGCAGCCCAGGCTTTAGCTATGTGAATTTTCACATCATTTTCTATAGAATTTATTTTGCTTCCTATGAAAAATCATTTGCAGATCTTATTGATTTGCCTGAGATAGTTTATATTCAACTTTTTAGAGGCATTGACATCGAGTCCAAAATTGTTTGCAGCATTTTCTAGATGATGTAGAAGAACTATGACACTGGTAAAGCTGTCTGCAACAATAGCTAAATCCTCTGCATAGTTAATTCTTGCAACTAAGCAGTGAGACAACTGCACTCATTCTTATGCTAGCTTCATGAATATGACTAATGAAACAACTCTAAGCAAATGGCACACAAGAAGTGCTTTAAGATGTAAAATGAACTGCACTTAATAGTTGCTTAGTGCCTTTTAGAGGATAAAATATGCAACATTGGAAACTGAAGGCACTTTGGAATAGCAAAAGATGCTTTCCGAAAGCTAAGTAAAGTACTAACAAACAGAAAAAATTCATTAGAAACAAAGAAAAGAATATTAAATTGTTACAAAATATCATTTCTTCTGTATGGCAGTGAATACTGAGTAATCTCTTCACTCATCAAGAAAAGAAACTTGGAAGAGCAGAAATATGGTTTTACAGAAGATGCTGAGCATGAACCAAACATGCGAACAATGACAAAGTTTTAGAGAAAATGGAGCAAAACAGGACACTTAAACTCAGGGAAATATAATTCAAATGGGGAAAGAGGGCTTAAAAAATCTGATACTCACAGCAAAAATTTGAGACTTGCAGGTTGAAATCAACAAGGGGAAAAGAAAAAAAAAACAATCTATCTAGCGAGCTTGAATGAACAGGGTTCAGAAACTAACAAAAAGATAACATTTATTGAGAGCTGCAAAGGACGGGAAGTTGTAGAGAGGCATGGTTAACAATGTTCTAAGTGAACAAAGCAAACATAAGAAAGAGTGTCATGGGAGTTCAATATTAAAAGGAGACAAATCTTTTCAATTATCAGCTGCAATGCCAGTAAAAATAACCATGTATAAGTTGAGAGGAATTTGGAAATTTATGAAGACCATGGATAAGTTCTCATTGATTTTTCATGAAAAGTAATGTTTTATTTATAAAAATTAGTAAATAAGATATCATTGCCAGCCACTACCTTTCCCATCTTTCTGGCAGCGTTTGAATTCCACAGCAGAAAAGCAACATGTCTTTTGAAGTGAACCATGAGTTGACCCCTAATTTTGGCATCTTCATAAAAATAAAAGTGCTTCTCAGCCAACTTGTGTTTGAGTTTTGTTTAATGGCGTATCAACCTCTGTGGGTTATTTAATGCCAAAATGTGGGGTTTTAAGGTATTTTTTTAATGCTTGGTTATAGTGACAAGGTTGATTTTGTCAGATTTTAATGAAAATTTTTGTTTTTATTATTTTTTATTTAAAAAAACTAAAAATGTCTTCTAGTTTTGTATTCAAAAATGTGTTATAGTAATAATCTTTTCTTTAAAAATGTATTGTTGGTATTATTTTTCCTTCAAAAATGTATATTTTTCTATAAAAGTCTATTTTTCTGTACATATTTCTATAAAAGTATATTTTTATACTTTCATAGTGTTTTGACCCCATTTTGGGGGTTAACTATTTGCCCATAGCTGAGACCCTAACAGGTGCTAACACTCCGAGTCAGGGGTGGACCCGAGAACAACAGCAATTAAGAGGTGGTTCCATGCTCCTCACAACTTCCGAATCAGAGGCTTTACTGCCAGATGCAGTTTACTGTCATGCCCAGGACTTCAAGTTATGTGGCATCAATCAGAACAAGTGATAATTACACAGGGCAATGTCTGGTAAATATGGCAGGTTGAGTAGGACTTCCCATTTAAGCATTTCCACATTGGTTTTCACCCATTTTGCAACATGTAGCCTAGCACTGCCATGTTGCAAAATTACTTTGTGTTGTCTCTGTTTGTATAGCAGCCATTCTTTTTTTAATGATTGGCTCAAATGCACCAATTGTAGTTGATATCACACTCCTGTGATAGTTTCAATCAGTATGAGCTATTTATAATAAATTATGCTCAGCCAATCCCATTAAAATCAGAGCAGAAGCTTCAAACCATGTATATTTGGCTTTACCACCAATGATGACGCATGGCCGGGCTTATCCTACAATTTTCTAAACTCATGGTTATTACGGTGTATCCACTTTTCATTGCTGGTCATGATACAATGTAAAAAGCTTTTCTTTTTCTATTGTTCACACACTTCAACTCATATGACACACACTATTCTTGCTTCTGAATCATTCTTAATGCTTTCAAACATTTTGAAACTGTTGCATAATCAACTTCTAATGATTCTGCAAGTTCAGCTTACACCCGACATGGGTCTTAATGAAGTAATGCCTCTAATTTTTTGTCTTCAATCTTTTTCGGTGGGTCAGAGTGTTTTTTATTTTCCACATCAAAATCATTATTTTTGAAGCATCTAAACCAATCTTTTCATGTTGTTTTTGACAGAGTATGCTCATTGTATGTCTCAACAAGAATTCTGTATGTTTCAGCTGCAGATATATTCTAAACAAAGTAGTACAACACTATAAAAACAAAGTTTTGGCAAAATGCGTACACTGAATTTTAAGCTTGCTTATAATACTTCCTTGTTGATGTATTACCATCTGAAACTCCATGCATGCTGTTCTGGAAATGCCATCTGTACTTTTTTCTTTTTGAGTATCAAGATTCATTGGGATTTGTTTTTAAGGGCAGTGTCCCCAAGTCCTACCCTGTTATTTGACCCATAACTGGAGGGAAGGGATGGATTAATACCGTCCTTAAGTGAATGCAGGGTATTCAACTGGAATTCGAACTCAACTCACTGATTTCTCTTTCCGAGCCTATATCCACTGCACTACAATGCATATCCATCACTATACACTTACAGCACCTAGTATTCCCAAGTGGTCACCCATCTAAGTACTGACCAGGCTCAACGTTGTTTAAGTTCGGTGATCGAGATCAGCAGTTGAGCTAGAGAAGTAAAAGCTGTATTATCTGAAGGAAGACCCTGCGAAAAGAAATGCTTAACCAATTCTGAGTACTTTGCCAAAAATAGGTAGAATGGCTTATCAGAATATATACAATGTAAATAGCAATAGAGAAGTAAGAGGCTTGCAAAATTTTGTCTGGGCTGTAGAACAGAAAAATAATTCATCACCCACAAGGTCGCATATATGCTTTTGAAAATTTGTCCAGAAATACCAAAATCTTTCAACTTGTAAAGAAGTCTAGATAATTAATATGGATTTCACTTCTCTAGCTTGACTGCTGACATGTTAATGATTATTGCTAAAAGAGTCTAGCAAGCTTTTGATGAGACTGGCAAAGTTTGAGCTTTTGCTTTGGATATCTCAAAGGCATATGAAAGGGATTGGCTTACTAGATGTCTTCAGAAAAGTCACTCGGATTGTGGGAATTATGTCAGATTGGTATTTATTTAATGGAAACATTGGAATAAAATGAAGCAACTCAAGGGTATGAAATAAATAATATATGCTTATTTATTTGATTTAGATTAGAGTGATCTCTGTTAACAAAATACAGCGTGCTATTGGTAAATTGTCGCCATTTTAGATTTTTAATTTTGCACATGTGAATTATTTGTTTCTGATTTTGTTGACTGCACAGTAGGGTCAGTTGGGCACTAATTTTGTTGACTGCACAGTAGGGTCAGTTGGGCACTAATTTTGTTGACTGCACAGTAGGGTCAGTTGGGCACTAATTTTGTTGACTGCACAGTAGGGTCAGTTGGGCACTAATTTTGTTGACTGCACAGTAGGGTCAGTTGGGCACTAATTTTGTTGACTGCACAGTAGGGTCAGTTGGGCACTGTGAGAAAAAGCTCACCCTGACAATATATTTCACCAAAAATTTGGAAACGGCATGCTGCAATGCATGGGATTTGTGCTGGAAACTCTAATACAAATATTTCAGGAGATTTGGGTGTCAATCTGAGGAGAGTGTAGAGAATTTGGAAAAAGTCTAATGGTGATTATGAAGGTTTGGCAGCTCAGAAAATTAGCTTTGATCATTCTGATAAGAAAAGAACTACTGAATTTGTTGGTGAAGGCCTCAGATTAAACATGAAGGTCTATATCAAGTGACCTGAGGAGGTAGTGCTGCCCTGGGTCAAGAGGGTGGCTGCTGGTTAACCCTATATCTGGCAACAGGAATTGGCATTATGTCACACAAACAAGAGAACCCAAACATGGCTGTCAGACAATGTCTGCAACCATATCCTCCTCTCATATCTAGCCATCTAACTCTCCAGACTGCAATCCCATTAATTAATATGTGTAGGACACAATTGAGCGAGAGACGAACAACACTTCTTGTAAACTGATGAGTTGAAGGCAAAGAGTCAGGCTACTGTAATTTCAAAGATATAGATTTTGATGGAATTACATATACAGTAAAAGGAGAAATAATATTTATAAATGATGCTGACTGCTACATGTTAAAAATTACATGTCAGTGGATATTACATTTATAGTTCTCTTTGGGTCATCAGATCAATTTAAAGGCCTCTATTTGATTTGGTTGGTTGTTTTGTTTTTATGGCATATCAACCTCAGTGGGTCATTTATTGCCAACTAATTTTTTTATCTATTTATTGCTGGTAATATCTTTTTCTTTCAACAATTTATTGTTGTTTTTATATAAGTTTTGTGTCCAGTAATACTTTTTTCTTTTTGAGTATCAAGATTCATTGGGATTTGTTTTTAAGGGCAAGGTCCCCAAGTCCTACACTTGTTATTTAACCCATAACTGGAGAGAAGAGAGGATTAATACCATTCCCAAGGGTACCAGTGCTTAAGTGAATGCTGGGTATTCATCTGGAATTCGAACTCTGCTCACCTATTTCTCTTTCCGAGCCGATATCCACTGCACCACAAAGCACATCCGTCATTAAATGCTTACAGCACCTGGTATTCCCAAGCGGTCACCCATCTAAGTACTGACCAGACTCAATGTTGCTTAACTTCTGCAATCTAGTGAGAACCGGTGTATTCAACATGATATGGCTGTAAGCACGCACATCAGTCATTAGTCGCTTACAGCACCTGGTATTCCCAAGCAGTCATCCATCTAAGTACTGACCAGGCTCAACGTTGCTTAACTTCGGTGATCGAGCAAGAACTGGTGTATTCAACGTGATAGGCCGTAAGCATGCACACCCGTCACTATACGCTTACAGTACCTGGTATTCCCAAGCAGTCACCCATCTAAGTACTGGCCAGGCTCAATGGTCTCTATTTGAATAAAACATTAATATATCTTTGCACATGTGATATTATATTCATCTGTCTCTTTTATTACTAAATACATAAAATTTACAGTTCTGTTTGGGCACCTTATTCACTTACGCGCAAATACCCCTGGGAAAGGTATTAATCCGTCTCTTTCTTCCAGTTATGGGTTAAATAGCAGGACAGATTGGGTTCTATAGCTTTGGTCGGCAACCAGTCTACCGTGGAAAGCAATGGCAACCTACTGCGGGATAATCTTCTGCTCAGTCAGTCATGTCTCTTTCGAGACATGATCGCCCAAGCATGTATCACGTATGGCACTTAACTGACTGATATTAGTTTCAGTGCCAATGATTATTCTATTATTAAAGTTTCATCGAATAAAAGGGGTGTGAAAATGTTTTAAATGTAAAAAAATTTCACACATCTTTTATTCATTAAATATTGGATTTACAAGTTTGCTTGACCAATTTACATTAAATTTACAGATCTTACTGGTTAATATAGGTCAGCCTCAATCTACTGTATTTTCCCCTTATCCTAAGAAGGGCAATCATTAGCACATGACCTAACTATGTCTCACTTGGCTGACCTATATCTTTTGCTCCTGGAAATAGATATGGAAGTTGGTTTTGTCACTTGATATTAGATTTACAAGTAATTTTGGGCAAGTTTTATTAGTTATCATATATGTAGAAGTGGGCCTGTGTCATAAAAAATGATAGCAAAATATTTATATCAATATGCTATCATATATAATGATGTACCTATTATTGAGTATCTTACATTAAGACATAAGAAGAAAAAAATAATCCAAACCTCTGAGATTGACTGGCGGGTTATATATATATATATATATATATCAATGCACTATGTTCTTTATTATAATAGAGTGCATGTGTGTTGTAGTGTAGTGGATATCCACTAGGAATGAAAAATCAGAGAACTGAGTTTGAATTCCAGTTGAATTCATTACATTCACTTACATGAAAATATCCTTGTGAAAAGTATTAATCCATCTCTTCTCTCCAGCTATGGATCAAATAATTGATAGGGTTCTATAGCCTTGGTTGGCAACCAGTCTACTGCAGAAAGTAATGTCAACCTACTGTGGGAAAATCTTCTGCCCAATCAGTCATGTCTCTTTTGAGACATGATCACCCAAGTGTGTATCACATATGGTACTTAACTGACACATATATATATATATATATATATATATAATTCACTACTCAGTGGCATAATTATTGCAAAAAATAAAATAATAAGCTACTGTTAAAGAGCAAAGTTGAAGCAAGAGCTTTAATAACTGGTAGTAAAGAGAATGACGTGAGCTGACACTGCCTAGCTATTGTCTCTCTAATGGACTGAGTCAACGCTCGCTCACTATTGTCTCTCTCCACGAGTATGACAGGAGGGAAAAAGATATATATATATATATATAAATACAATCTTTTATTATAAAAGAGAGTATTTTTACTAATCATATTAACCATTGAATTTACATATTTAAACATTAGATATTGAACTTACAATAGTTCTTTGATCCTTGGATATTATATTTAAAAGTTTGTGTAGTTATTGGTTTATTAGATTTAGAAGTATCTTGGATCACCAGCTATACAATTTATAGGTCCTTTTGGTCATTGCATATAAGATTTAAAAGAAAAAATTTCCACTGAATATTTTTTTATTTATTTCACCTCAAACAAGGCAATAATGCCACACTAAGACACAAAGAAACTAAGAGTTTACTCAATTGAAAGAAAATGAGAAGCGTTTAACAGAAAATGATATATCCAGTGAGATATTAGACTTAAAAGTTTGTTTGCTCATTAGATATAGGAATTCCAACCTTCTTTGGTCATTAGGATTTTATATATACAAGTTTCTTTGTCCATTGCATATTAGATTTACAGATTTGTTTGATCACTTTATAAAGATTTACATATTTCATTAGCCAGTATAGATTATGTTTGTATATCTTATAATTCATTGGGTATTAGATTTTCAATTCACTTTGGTCATTGCATATTATTTTTACAAGACACTGTAGTCACTGGATTAGATTTATAGGTCTCTTTGGTTATTTGGTTTTGGATTGGAAAATTTGCTTTGTCATTGGATATTAGAATACAAGCCTCTTTTATCAACTGATTTTACATTTACAATTTCTTTGATCAGTTGATTTACAAATCTTTTGCCAACTTTTAGATGTATGCCTTTGGTCATTGGTTTATATGTCTCGTTGATCACTAATGTTTTCTTGCCTTCCTATGAATATAATTGTTTAGAGCTTGCCAGTTTTTATTAGTGATGTTATCAAGTGCTATTATTACCTAATATCAGTCAGTTAAGTGCCATACGCGATGCACGTTTAGGCGATCATGTCTACAAAGAGGCATGACTGACTGGGCAGAAGATTATCCCCCAGTAGGTTGCCATTGCTTTCTGCAGTAGACTGGCTGCCAGCCAAGACTATAGAACCCAATCTGTTCTATTATTTAACCCATAACTGGAGGGAGGAGATGGATTAGTACCTTTCCCAAGGGTATTTGCATGTAAGTGAATGCAAGAAATTTAACTGGAATTCAAACTCGGCTCCCCGATTTCTCATTCCGAGCCAATATCCACACCACCACAATGCACATAACTGTAAAAATTATGATTAAAACATTCATAAATTTAGTTTGAATTTCTGTTAAATGGATTTAGAAATAAATGTAATGCATTACTCTAACTCCTGGTCCTGACATATAGATGATGCCATTAATAAAAAAATCCATATGATTTTTATAAAGTACTGACCTTCAAATGATACATGACAAAATATGGGCCCAATCGGATAATTAGTTTACAAATTACAGTTCTTTAAGTGAAGCTACTGTTGCAAATTTTCAAAACAATGAAAAAATCTGTATTTTGTGTGTTGATAAAGCATTGCTTTTTGATGGGAAAAATATTGTTCAAGCAAAGCAATGGCTTGATAAGTGTTATACAGACTCTGCTCTATTGAAAACAATGGTTAAGAGGTGGTATACTGACTTTAAATGCAGACACAAATCATGCTGAATGCTCAGGTCACCAAAAACCAGCAGTTGCCGAGAAAACACCAAAAAAAAGTCCACAAACTCATTTTGAAAAGTCATAAATTGAAGTTGTGTGAGATGGCAGAGGAGCTGAACATACCAGAAGGCAGTGTATTCACTATTTTGCATAAACATTTGTCAATTAAAAAGCTGTGTTCAAAGTGGGTGTTGCATTTGCTCACAGTTGATCAAAAACAACAACACATCGACAATTCAGAGTGCTGTTTTCAACTGTTCCAACACAAGAAGATTTTGCATAAATATGTGACAATAGATGAAGCATGGATTCATTTTTATTCTTCAGAGTCAAATCGGCATTGAGTTGAGTGGACAACAGCAAGTGAAATCTGTCCAAAGCAACCAAAGATGCAAACATCAGCAGGCAAGGTTTTGGCTTCCATATTTTGGGAAATGCAAGTTATTTTGTTCATTGATTACCATGAGAAAGGAAGAACTGTCAATAGCAAGTATTATATAGCATTATTGGTGCATTTGAAGAAAGAAAACACCAAAACATGGCCACAAATGAAGAAGAAAAAGTGATCTTTCTCTAAGACAATGTACTGTATCACGAGTCAAACATAACGATAGCAAAACTACATGAATTGCACTTTGAATTGCTTCCACATCCACCCTATTCTCCATGGAAAGAGATTTAGCTACAATGAAGAAGTGATAGCAGAAACTGAGGCGTATTTTGAGGCCAAAGACAAATCATTCTACAAAAAAGGCATCAAATTGTTAGAGAAGCATTGAAATCAGTTTATCGCCCTAGAAGGAGACTATGTTGATGAACAAAGTAGAATTTTGCCTGAAAGTTGTTTTATTAGTTAGGCCTGGGATTTATTGAGTGATGTGTTAGTTTTATTAAATATTTTTTATATGATGTTGTGCAAATAACTACTGTTCTAGTTCATATAATCTAAACAATATTGATGATACCTCCTTTCCTTCTGCTTATTGTTGCTTACTCTCAATGTTATTTAGGTCAATACATTTGAATACTTTTTTCCAATTATCATTTTCAAACCTTAAAATTTATTTCACGATTATTGCTATTATTATTGCTATAGAGAACACTGATAGTAAGTTTAAATATTTTAAGTTGAAGCCAACAAAACAGTTTTCACAAAATAACTGGAAGAAAAAGATTAACCAGTAGTCATTGCAAAATTGATTCAATTTGTTTGTTACTGTTTAATAGCCTATCAACATTTAAAGTGTCATTTAAGGCTGGAAACATTTTAAATAACAGTTATTCTTTTCATTCAAAAAAGTTTTGTTGGTTAGATATTTTTCATTCAAAAATGTTTTGCTGGTAATATATTTTTATTTAAAAATGTTTTGTTGGTTATATATTTTTCTTTCAAAAATGTTTCGTTGGTAATATATTTTTATTTAAAAATGTTTTGTTGGTTATATATTTTTCTTTCAAAAATGTTTTGTTGGTAATATTTTTAATTCAAAAATGTTTTGTTCGTAAATACCTTCACAGCATTTTGACCCTGGTTTGGGGGTTAACTATTTACCCATAGCTGAGACCCTAGCAGGTGCTACCACTCAGGGTCAGGGTGAACCTGGGAACAACAGCAATTAAGAGGTGGTTCCATGCTTCTCACAACCTCTCAATCAGACGCTTTGCTGCTGGATGCAGTTTACCCTCATACCCAAGATCAGCAAAATTGATTCAGGATATAAAAAAGCCTCAAAGCAATGAAAAAAAAAGAAACATCAACGCAGCAGCCCAGATGACTAGGATCAAAGTGTAGTATTTGTTCCAACAGCTGACAGCCAGCCCATGGATCTAGCCAGCACCATTGACATGCAATAAAATGTTCTCTTTGGGACAATGCACTTCCCATCCTCTACATGAGAATGCAGAGATATATTTTGGGTCTGTGTGTTACTATTAAAGAAGCTATTGGACTATAGGCAGTTATTGACAAGAAAGAAGGGTAGGTTATAACAAAGATGGCAATTTCTATTTAGTTTTAACTTGACTGTTTTTAATCATTTCACCACAAGCAAAGCAATGAAGCTACTAAGAATCAGTGGGTTACTGAATGTTAGAGAATATGAGAAAAAAGACACTATTAAGGAAAAAGATTAGAAATAAAGAAGATTATGATAAGCATTGAATTTAAATTTTTGAAGAACAAAATTAACTGCAAAGCAAGAAACGAAAAGAGCATTTCATAAGCAAGAACCACGAGAGAAGAGACCTTTAGCATAAAACTTACAGTTACATCTAGCTATTTTAACTGTAAAACGATTAGACCTTATCACCAATCTAGTCCATTAAATGCCATACGTGATACATGTATGGGTGATCATGTCTCAAAAGAGACATGATTGATTGGACAGAAGATTTTCCCACAGTAGGTTGCCATTACTTTCTGTGGTAGACTGGTTGCCAACCAAGGTTATAGAATTGAATCTTGTTATTTAACCCATAGGTGTAGGTAAAAGAGATGGATCAATAACTTCCCCAAAGGTATTTGCACACATGTGAATTCAATGAATTCAACTGAAGTTCCAGCTAAGCTCTCCAAGTTCTCCTTCCATGCCAATATCCACTGCACCACAATGCACATCCACAATCTAGTACTATGCTTAAATTTATAAATTCTAGGTGCCATAGAGCAAAGTTAAGCTGAACTACCACTCTGAAATTATTAATAAAAAAAGCAGGGAACTACATTTCAGTGGTGTAAATACACAGCAGAAGCACTAGATCCTATGTGGCAGCAATATTCAAAGCACTGCTATAAGATAGATTCTTGAGATAAAAACATTCTAGTACAATGCAATGAACCAACATTCCTAGCAGCAAATCTAGCAGTTGATTCAATATAGTCTTTCCACTTCACATTGACCCCAAAAAGTGCAATGAGTCAGTTGCATAGACACTAGGTGAAATCTAATCTAAAAAGGTTCAAATTTATATACAGAATGTCCATAAAGTTTGTATGCACTTTAAAAAATTTATCACTTTATTTGTATTTCTGATAGAAATTATTTGCACACAAACTTTATGGACACCATGTATATCATCTTTTCTAGAACAAATAAAAAATGAATTACTAAACTCTAATTTGATATTAAATGACATATAATTTTTTTTTCATCATTTCACCCAAAGCAAGGCAAAACTGTCAGTAGCGTGCAAGGTGTTACAGTGAGAGAATAAACTGGGTACAGGAAGTATTGAAGAAAGGATAAAAGATAAAAAGGCTTCAAAACAACAGAAAATGGCAATTAATGCTGCATTTAAATTTTTGAAGATTGTAGCTCTCAGGGAAACAAGTAAATGGAAGGGAGTTTCACAAGCAGGGAATATGAGAAAAGAAAGTGTTTGAGTTGAAGTAGCAGTTACATTTAACTATTTCAATGGTAAAAGGGGTGGGACCTAGATGCCAATCTAGTAGCATGCTTAAATTCACATGGACAAAACACCAGGAAAAAAAGCTTGTCAGAGAGGTTGCTTTGACAATATTTGTGGAAAAAGATATAAGGAAGCCATGTTATGGTCGTGAGAAAGTCACTGCAGTCAAGATGCCAAGTAAGGACCAATAGTGTAGATCCTTCTTTAGATTTTATCAAGAACCATGAGATGAATAGCAGAAGCACCTGATCAGATATGGCAACAGTAATCAATGCACGGATGAATGATATGTCATTACAAAACAAATCAGTGTACTAAACTCTAATCTAATCAAAAAAAGTAAAAAAGAGAATGTTTGATCTTAAAGTGTCTCAATATTTTTATGATGAACTGAAATAGAAAGGTTAACATAGAATTACTTGGCACCTTAGTCAAAAAGGTGGACAGAAAATTAGTTTGTTAGTTGAAAAGGTAAATAGAGATCAAGTTTGTGAGTCAAAAAGTAAATATGGGCCCAGTTGGCATAAGAATGACAAAGATAGACATAGGTTTGAGATTAAAAAAATGTCAACCTAAGTACAATAAACAGTATGTCCTTAGGTCCTGAAAATATCAGATAATTGCAAAATCACGGCAAAAAAAAGAGAAATAATAAAATTTTTTATTTCCTTCTCCATGGTTTTGAATTCAGACTTGCTCTTCTCTTTTACTGGTTGCCAGCCAAGGCTAGATAACCTAGTTTATTCCCTTAAGTGTGCATGTGAGAAGGGGTAGAAAAGAGGGATTAATGCCTTTTTTTTTTACAAGTATTAGAGCTTAAGACAAGCCAGGGATTTGACCTTGACTCACCAGTTCCTTTTTCCATTCTTATCTAATCTAATCTAATCTAAATCTAAACTCTAAACTTATTTATAAATGGAACTTTGTCTGTGTCTGTGTGTGTGTCCGTTACCTATAAACTCCGAAACAGCTGAACTGATTTTCTTGAAAATTCATACAGTTGTACTATAAGTGTCTGCGAGTGTTCTTGGAAAGGTTTTGTGTAGAGGTACCCCTGATAAATATTGAAAATCAATAATCGAAAAAATTGGGTTATAGAAGGAGTGGTCCGATTTTAATCAAATTTCATACACTCATAGACAAAGACAAACAATATTCAGAAGTTTCAAGGTTGAAGTTCTTACAATCGTGCAGAAAATTTGATATCAATACCAAGAAATCAAAATTTGATTTACATCCATTCATTTTTCTTTCAGTCTACAGTTTTGCTTTAACTGGAAACAACTATTGCTTTTTAGTCTTTCATGTCAACATCCAAAGAGTCTGAGCTCCAGGACCATAGATTTGTTTTAAAGCTTTCATTACACCCGAGCAATGCTGGACTATACTGTTAGTATGTTATAACAGTGCTACTTTGGAAGTATTTTTGTTTATAATATACATTTATTTAGTTATTCATCACTTTAAATATTAAACTAGGCTATACTGATAGTAGTTATTAAACCAAATGTATATCCTAATTTTCCATTTACTGCACCTAAAGCCAATCATGTTATAGAAAAAGTAGAGAAGCTGTGTTTCATCTGTGTAAAAGTGACTGAAGCTGAGATACCAAGTCAGGACCAGTAACGTTGTAGATTCTTCTTTGGATACTAGAAGCACCAGACCAAATGTAGCAGCACTAGTTGTAGTACTGATAATATTAACATTATCACTACAACAAACATCACTCTATAGATATCAATTCAATGCTTATATCATCACTAAATCTTAATAATATAAAAGTTTTCCGTTAATAATAGTTATTAATAATAATATAAAATCTTATTTAAGAGTTAATAAAATCTTTGCCTTTTTCTTTCACATAGAAAGTAATAATAAATACAGTTACTTTCATTGTCATTATTACTATTATCACTAAAAATGCTGCTTTATTTTTTTTTTTAAAGGAAGCTTTATTAAAATGATTTAAGTTACTGACAGAATCTATTAATACAACGCCCATCGTAATTACTATAAATGCTAATATTTATAATGTTGCTAAAAATTCAACTGAACTCATTGATAACATAATGACTACTATTGCGACTGTCAATTCTATGTAATTCAACCCTACATAGTCAGTTTCTCTGTAAAACAGCCATTTTCTATAGAATTCTAACTGCCTCAATTACATAGTAATTTCTTCAATGTCTGCTACTGCCTCTGCGTTGTGTCTGCAATAACCATTCCAAAAATTATAATAGAAGTGATTGACTTCCTCTTTGACTTATTCTTTCAGTTTTCTCAGCCTCAGTATCTCAGCATTTTTTTTTTTTGTTTAAATCCGGTACTTGTGCTATTCTTACTGAAACACTTCTAAGTAATATCAACAGCTGTTGTTGTTGTTGTGCAAGGCATAAAAAAACATCATCTTCCTTCATGCATATATTTCTGCATCAATCATCCGATAAATATTTGCAATTCTCAATAATAATAATAACAGAGTTCTCTGTAGAAAGGTTGACAGTATGTCATAATAAATAAAAACGTGTGAGGCAGAAAATGGTAGGTAGAAGGCAGGAAATAATATAATCAGAAAAAAATAAAAGATGGTGGACAGAGGGTGGGGAGCTGGCACAAAATGTTGGTTTACGACAGAGATAAAAGTCATAACAGATACTATATCAACAGCATGTTTGATAAAGAAGTCTCTCCAAACAAAAATCCTAAATAATTGCAGAATGTCTAATCAGGCTCAGTTGGTAGTCACTCTTTAGTAATTTGAGTTTGTTTTAATGCTGTTTTGATTTCTGTCTGATCTTCTGAGATAAAGACCTATCATTATTTACATTCATACTGTCCTCATCTTTATTGTGAATGTCACAATATATCAGCCCTTGTGTGCTACAGACTTCTTCAGGTGATTGGCAATCCAGGTAACCTTCAGGGAATTTCAAACTGAACCCTTTATATGATCTATAAGATTAGATTGTTCTCATTTTGGTGTTCATGTCTAGAGATATCTCATCTTGTTCTTATTTTATACTATTCTTCTTCTTCTATGTGCCCTGTTCTTTCAGGACGTAGGCGATCATGGTTCTCCACGTCTCCCTATCCCTTGTGGCTCCTAGTATGTTTGCTCCCGTTACTCCTGTCAACTCCCATTCCGTCAGCTACCTGATCAGGCCCTGCAGATATCTTATCCGCTGCCTTCCCCTGTCTCTCTTTCCTTATATTTGGCCAGTCAGTATCAGGTTCTCCAGGCTCTCCTTCCTCATTGCATGTCCCAGGAACTTCAGTTGTCTCTTCCTGATGCTCAGCATCAATTTCCTTTTTGTTGCCATTCTTTCCAACACCTCATCATTGCTTGCATGCTCAATCCACAATATCCGCAGCATCCTTCTGTAGAACCACATTTCCGCTGCTTCCAGTTTTGTCCTCATTTTCGATGATATTGTCCAGCATTCACTGCCATATTGAAGAACTGACATCACGTAGCAGTCCAGCACTCTTTTCTTTGTTTCCAGTGAGATTTTCCTGTGTGTTAGTACTTTGCTCAGCTTCTGGAACACGTCCTTTGCCATGCCAATTTGCCTTCAGATCTCTGTGACGCACTTTCCATCTTCAGTTAGGACACTTCTTAAGTATTTAAATTTTTGTACTTGCTTGATTCTGGTATCTCCCACATTTATTTGGCATTTTGGGTTGTACCTTTTGCTGATGACCATGCACTCAATTTTCGTAAAGTTTATTTGTAGTCCTTTTTTGTCACTCTCCGCCGCTACCTTGCTTACCCTGTTTCTACTGAGCTTATACTATCTGGCCAAGAAATTAAACTCATAATTACTCTATCTTCAAACTCAATAACCAATGTTTTAATTTGCTAGGCTGTTTTTATACAAACTTATTTTGGGAAAGCATGCATCTAATTCACCCTAAAATTTAATTCATCTGACAATTTTAACAGAGGATAAAAAATGACTAAAAAAATACATCAAGAATCAATATTTAATTAACAAGGAAATATGTCTAATTTCATTTTTATGAAAGAAACAAATATTAAGATCTTGCCTTAGAACAGAGAAAAAAAATATGAAATTGATAATCCTACCCATAATCACTGAAACAGTGACAAAAGGTTGAATAAAATAAAAGATTAACTTCAGAGATTAGAACAAAAATTAAGGAAAGTGCTGAGTATTTAAAATTTGCTGTCATCGGAATCCTCCTGAATGATTATAATAATTACATTAAAACCACTGATGCAGCAAAATTCATGGCTTCAGACAAGCAATACATTAGGTCACATTAGCCCTCATGCTTTCATGACTAGAATGATTAACTAATTGAATCAGTGGATTTTGATGACAATCCTCTAAAGTCAAAGCAACAAAGTAGTCAGAAATTATCAATTCGCAGTAGGTCTTAATGATGATCATCTTTTTGACACTAAAGAATTTCAAATGAAAAACTGTACCAAATAAGAGACCACATCAGTTGAGAATTTTCAACAACTAAAATGACTAGCACATGTAGAAGAAAATAATGACATCATCAAGATGTTGACATTCCACACTACATTAAACAAAAGGTTAGGATGGAAGCCTCTTTGAATATTGGCAAACACAATAATAGTTACTGGACATATAAAAACATGTTTTCTTAAAATAAAAAGTTTTATGTGTTTCGACTAAAAATAGAACAGGCTACTCAATGAATGTTAAATGCTTCCCTATAAAGAAATGGTGAATATTACTATACTATATCATACTTTTGTCTAACAACCATATCACATTGAAACACTAGTTCTTGTACAATCACCAAAGTTAAGCACTATCTATCCTGGTCAGTACCTAGATGGGTGACTGCTTGGGAATAGCAGCTACTGTAAGTTTGAATAGGTGGGTGGTGTAACAGAATTTTTATTCAGAGAGTCAAGTTTTAATTTCACTTGAGTTTATTATATTCACTTATATGCAAATAACCAAAAAAATATGAAAAAATATGAAAAAAAATATGAAAAAATATGAAAAAAAAATATGAAAAAAAAATATGAAAAAATATGAAAAAAAAATATGAAAAAATATGAAAAAAAAATATGAAAAAATATGAAAAAAAAATATGAAAAAATATGAAAAAAAAATATGAAAAAATATGAAAAATATGAAAAAATATGAATCCATCCTTTTCTTCCTTCAGTTATGGGTTAATTTTTAAGATTTGCATCATTAATCATTAATATCTAAAAAACAACAAAAAATAGATTTGACAATCTAAAAAAATATTTTCTGGTTTTAAATAATCCACAAACAGTTGGTGTTTTTAAATTTACAGATGCATATTTCCTACATTTTTCAAAATTAGCCTCAGTAACTTTTCATATAATGATATAGTACACATTTATTTCATTTGTACAATTTATGGCCAAATTCGCTTTATAAAATAGAATCTTCTCATTGTCTCTAAATAGCGTATTCTAAATTTAGTTCCACAAAGAGTTAATGCAATTAACTAAATTGCATGTATTTTCTTCTACTTCTTTTCTTTGTCTCTATATAAATCTTAAATGCAGGATACAGTTAATTTTCTTATTGAGAACTTGTACAAGTATATTTTATTACTGTAAAGGTAGTTGAAGCAAAATCCAGACAGAGCCACCAATTGCTACTGATAATGGTACCTGCCCCCATCAGTCAAAGAGACAATGTTTAGTGTGCTGTCTCTGCAGAAAGACAACACATGAAACTGCCTTGCCAGAAGAAGAGCTGGTGTGAACCCCAGAATATTTGGTTATGAAGAAAGAAAGTGATTACCAGCTTCCCCATGAGATAGCCAGAATGGTGAACTAAGCTATGCAAATAATTTCTTTTCTATCCAACTGCTAAAGATCCAGAAAAGCAAAGACGTTTAATTGGAAGAGGTAGAACTTAGCAGTACAATGCATTGACTGCACTATGGGATTGCTGTGCATTACCAAGGATTTTTTGTTTGTGTTACTAAGCGTTGTTTCAAATTTTTTTGTGCTTTCAGTGTTTCGGCTGCATTTATCCCACACATGTGGTATTTCTATGTGAAAGTCTTGTCCGTACTCTGCTAGTCATGATCAAGTGGTTGATTCCAGCATTGCTGAGGTTTTGTTCTTCTTTGGCAGATAACCAACCAATGTGAATGAAATCCCTTCAGTAAAACATATATACACATAACCACACTATTGGCCATAATTATAAGGCGACCCCATTTTTTTAAAAAGAAATTATGTATTTCATACTATTTTTAAGTGGATAAGTTTAAATGATAATAGAATGGTTCTTTTGTTATTACTTTGCAAGCTTTTACAAGGCAAGGAAGCAAAGAGGAACTCATTTGAATCACCCTAAATTTTCTTCATTCTTTCATTAATAAAACTGCAATATAGGTAATCATTAAATATTTATAAATTCATTTGATGCACATGTTATTGTGCAATATTAACAAAAGAACCATTCTATTTTTATTTACAATAATTCACTTGGCAATAAATACTAAAAAATAGTATGAAATACATCATTTTTTTTTAAATCTAATAATTATGGCCGGTAGTATATATATATATATATATATATATATATATGTATGTACATATATATATATATATATATATATATATATGTATGTACATATATATATATATATATATATATATATATATAGAGAGAGAGAGAGAGAGAGTGTTGAATATATGGATCGGAATCCAACAAGATGATCAGAATAAATAAAGAACAAGTAGGAAAAAAGTGTCTTTAATCAAACATGTTTCACTTATACCAAGCTTCTTCCAAGATTTAAAAAGAACAAATGATTTAAAAATCTGAGGGACACTATTTTTTAATGAGGTATAGTTTCAAAGGTCAGATATGTGTCACGTGTGATAAAGCAGTGGATGAATATTAAAATGTAGAAGATAAAACTTGTGTTTGTTTAACTGTATAACACATACATTCATAACTGTTTTCTCTTATTTTATTTAAAAAGAACATGTTGACACATACTGTTCATCAGATTTTTAAATCATTCGTCCTTATTAAATCTCTGAAATGTGAAATGTGGCACACATTTTCGTAATAAAAATTTATCGTAAATAATCAGGCCGGTAGATATAAATATATAATACTGTTTCATTAAAAACAGAATATCTGCTTAAATATGAGTATCAATACAAAATAATGTTCAAACAATTCATTTCATATGAGATATATATATATATATATATATATATATATATATATATATGATAATATAGGTCTATGGCTATATCGTGTTGAACACACCGGTTCTTGTCCGATCACTGAAGTTAAGCAAAATCGAGCCTAGTCAGTACTTAAATAGGTGACTGTTTGGGAATACCAGGTGCTGTAAACAAATGGACTAAGAATGGTCCACTGGTCCTCCAGGTTTGGGGGTTGGGTGCAGGGCTAACAACCCTGCCACATAAAAAACAGTTTGTTATGGAAACAGTAAAAAAATTGCTGCTCTACACACCATTGGGTGTAACAGGTGAGATGATGATTATAATGTAGACTGTTATATATATATATATATATATATATATACTCTCTATTACAATAAAGACAGTTGTGTATTTATATATTTCCCTCCTGTCATGCTGATGGAGAGAAAGACAATAGCGAGGCAGCATCAGCTCAGTTCATTCTCTTTACCAGATCTTATCAATGAAAGATTTTGCTTCGTGTTTGCTCTTTAACAGTACCTTATTTTATTTTTTGCAATAACTGTTGTCGAGTAGTGAAGAATACATACATCCTCTCTATTACAATAAAGACCATTTTGCATGTATATATCCTTCCCTCCTGTCATACTTAGGGTTTTGGATTATTTTGTGTTTTTTTTCTTAATGTAAGATACTCAATATAAGGTATCTCAACTTCAATCACTTTCTCACCAAAGAGATGTGGCTTCTCTCTGTCTTTTCTATAAATATTTTCATGGCAGCATTTAAGCATGTTACTAGATTGGCATCTAGGTCCCACCCTTTTACTACTAAAATAGCTAAAAGCAACTGTCACTTCTACGCCAACAATTTATATATATAAAAATATTTTTCTGTCATTTTTTATGCCTCAGGCTTACTTGTATATAATGAACTGATGATCACATCCAAGCATAGGAATATCTGCTCAAATATGTTAACCCAGATTAACATAGATTCTTCTATGTCAACCTTTTTACATTATTCTTAATGTCAATTTCTTTTCTTTTCTTTTCTTTTCCCATAATATAAAAAAATAAGTAATCACCCTTGACCTATGGGGGCATAAAACATAAAAGTTCTGCCCTAAAAATTTTAGTTTATCTAACTTTGAATTTTATATTTTCCAATGCTTTCATGCTTAAGTGTTATTTCAAACCAAATTAAATTCTACAATTAGAAATAGTATCCAATCGTTAATAACTACCACAAGCAATGCAAGAACTAAAAATTAAAATCCCTGAATACTCTGTTCATAATATGCACCTAGTGATTGCATAGTGCATAAAACTGAGTTGTGCTATAGATGTAAGATTATATATATATATATATATATATATATATATATATATATATATCCACAGAGAATTCAAAAGTTTAAACCTAAAAGTAATAGTTAACATTAATTTAAAAGTAGTAAACTTCCTCGATGTAACACTCGACTTAGTAAATAATAATTACCAACCATACATAAAACCCAATGAATATCCATTATACATCCACCCAAAGTCAAATCACCCCCCCATGTATAATGAAACATATACCCTCCTCCATAGAATATAGAATTAGTAAACACTCTTCCAGTGAAGAAATATTTAACAAACACAAAAGTCTTTACAATAAATCCCTAAAAGAAGTGGCTACAAAAACCAAAACATCAAGTATACAACAAACTATAACAAGAAAAATAGAAAAATCATTTGGTATACACTTCTTTTCAACCAAATGGTAAACACCAAGTTAGGGCAGAAGTTCCTTAATTTAATTAAAAACACTTCCCCACCAACAACCCTCTAAGTAAATTTTTTTCACAAAAATACAATTAAACTGAGTTATAGTTGCACAAATAACTGTGAAAAAATCATAACTAATCATAATAAGAATATCTTAAATCAACATGTCGATCGAAATAAAATTAACTACCAAAATAATAAAGACAACAATAAAAACTTATACAATTGTAGAAACCTCAATAATTGCCCACTACAAAATAGATGTAAAATAAATTCAATTGTCTATCAATGCAATATGACATCAATAGAAAACCCCACTATAAATAAAGCATATATCGGATCTACAAAGAACACCTTTAAGCAGCGCTGATACATGCACTTAACTTCATTCAAAAACAACTTATATCGAAACCAAACATCCCTTTCTGCACATTTTTGGAAATTAAAGGACACAAAACAGAAACCCAAAGTAAAATGGAAAATCCTGGAAAAAACTAGAACCTGCAACTCGCTTAACGACATCTGCACTTTATGCTTAAGTGAAAAGATACACATTCTAAAGTACCTCAACAATGGCGAACTATTGAACTGTAGAGATGAATTAGCAGTGTTATGTAAACATGGAAAATATTTTTCATTAAAATTTAATTAATCAAGAAATACCTTATTCACATAAAATAATCCCCTCCAAAAAGGGAATTAATACCCATGTTTAATCCTCAAAATAAAAAAAAACATCGTTTAAATAAAAGAAAATAAACACACACAAGATTAATAGCAACTTCATTCCATTCAGTCATAGATAGTAGTAAAATAAAAAGTATCTACCCTTTCAAAAAACCCCAATATAAGAATTACCTAAACAAAACTAAAAAGTGACCTGTCCAAAACTAAGCTACTCCGCACCCATCTCCTAACCCAAGGCTGTATCACTATTGCTACAAATTGCCAGCTAAATCATACTAAACTCCCACCACATTCACTTACATATCATATTACCAAAAATAAATCATTTTCATCATTTATTTTTCATTTCAACTTATCACTAGATGAGGAGCAAACGTAGCTCTAAAACGTAAAAATTTTTGTGTAGTGATACTATGCTTTTATAAACCATTCTAACAACCATTACAATAAATAAATATATATATATATATATATATATATATTCTATAATATATATATATGATTGTGTAATTACTTAATTTTTGGTCATAGTAAAATTAGGCCAGCGAACACTTGTATTAAAAAGTGTTCAATACAATTATATGTAGAACTTTTGAATATTTTCCATTTGTAAATGAGTTATTATGCAACCCAGGTTTCTACCATGAGTTGTGTCTTCAGGTGATTTTTAGTAACTGATTTTACTGTTTCCCATTTGTTTTTTGTTGTTTTTTTTTTAAAGAACGCCCATGTGGCAGGGAATTTTTGAACACGCAATTTTTAAAATTACAAGAAATTATAACGTTTTCATTCATTGTGGTATGAACCTAAAAGGTATTTTTTAGTATGGTTTGCACTTAGTCATAATTTCCATTCTTTCATTCAATAGTTCATTTTTGTTTGCTAACTTTTCTTCTTGGCACAGTCTACATATTTTGCCACCATTGTAAGGCTTGGCTTTTTTTACTATACTCCACATTATGTCTGGGACTTTTCCATATTTTGATTTCAATTTCCACACGTGGCTAGCCAATTTTGTGAAATTTTTTAAGTTTTATATTTTAAATGTAGACTTGTGATTGAACCACCTGGTCTTAAAGGTGTCTTTAGTTGATCCCAAATATATTTTATTTTATTTAAATCATGTACTTTTGCCTTGTAAATGACTTCTTTTGTATTGCAAAGTCCTTGAAGTGGACATTTATTTTTGTCCCTGCAGTTGAATTCTTTATTAGTGGTCTTGTTTTTGTATGATGCTATCTAAATTTCTGGTGTTTTGTCTTTTTATGAAACTTTCTAAATTACTAGTACAACTATAACTTAGCTTGATTGTGTTTCTATTCAAGATTTTGATTAGTTCTGATTGTTTTGGAAAGTGTCTATCAGTTTAAAAAAACACTTGTCCTATTTTGGGCTTTACCTCTAAATTAAATGGTGGGTTGAACCAGATAATGTTTTGTTTTCTATGATCACTTTTTGTTTGTCTGTTTGGTTGAGAATTATATCGTAAAATGTTTTTATGGCCAGATTTTCTTAGCGCATCTTCATAGTTTTTTTTTTTCTTTTCATCAAATATTCTTTTATATTATATATAGGATTAATGTGGAGAAGTTTGTCACTTAACTGAGCAGATTCATGCCGACTTTGAAGTTTCATAAAGTCACCATGATGATGTATTCACTCCTCAGAGCTTATTTTTTAATTTTCTGTTAATCCTGTTCACACTCTATTGCTATCTCGATATTAAGCATGTTTTAACAAAAATCCTGCTTGCCAAAATATCTTTTTGTCAGTCAGTTAAGTGACATATGTGATACACACTTTGGGTGATCATGTCTTAAAAGTGACATGACTGACTGGGCAGAAGATTATCCTGCAGTAGTTTGCCTTGCTTTCTGCGGTAGACTGGTTGCTAGCTAATGCGATAGAACCCAATCTGTCCTATTGTTTAACCCATAACTGGAGGGAAGAAATGGATTAATACCTTTCTCAAGGGTATTTGTGTTTTAAATGAATGTCAGGAATTCAAGGGAAATTCGAATTTGACTCCCCAATTTGTTGTTCCAAGTTGATATCCACTGTACCACAACACATTTTTATCAGTAGAACACTGAAAAGCAACAATCTTGGCACTAAGCATTATCACAACTCAACAATGTGTGGAACTCACTCCCATATTCTTGCTTTCCTGACGGCTACGACCTCCAGAAATTTAAAAGCAAAGTTAATACTCACCTACTAACCACTGGACTCTAGCTCTCTCCCCTCCCCTGTATAATCTTCACGTTCTCTCTGCCCATGTATCTGTCATTGCACCTGCTTTCTCAGCTTTCTATTGTTCCTTTCTAACTAGCTTGTACTCCTCACTCTTTTCTAATTAATCTTTCTACATTTATGTAACCCCCTGCACATCAGTGGCGTTTCTGCCTTGCTCGGGGTGAAATGATTAAAAAAAAAAATATATATATATATATATATATATATATGTTTTTCAGTTTCAGACTACACTGAAACTCATGTTAGGTTTGCTATATGCTCAAGTATCATGAAAGATGGCATAACCTTTTCTGTAAATTTATTGCCAATTTCATCTTCTTTTGGTATCCATAATATATCTTTTTGTTTTGGTTCAGTTTTTTCAAAATATGCCTTTTTCAATCCTTAATCTTTTATCAATTATTTGAGCATTGGAGTGTGTTGAGTGATATAACCCAGAACTGTCTGTTGTAGATGCATTAATGTTAATAAAGTCATTGAAGAAATAAATCAACCAATGTCAATGTTTCTACAGTCATGATACACTTTACTACTCTGCAAATTCTGTTGGATTACTAAGACAAAAGTAACTAATTCCATTAAGTCCAACTAGTAAGATCATGTACCATTTTAGAGAACAACCATCCTCAAGGGTGAGATGTGTAGCATCACTAATGCTACAAACTATAACCTGTGTAAATCACTAAGACTTGAACTATCAATGTGCAATTTCTTTGCCTTCTTGATAATTCTGTTTACTTGTCTGATAGACTCCATTTTTTTTCTCTTGAAGCCAACTGGTCAGATTATCCACATCAAAACTTAGATCAAGTCTTGTTTGTGTTGCCAGCCAATTTACTGTTTAATGTAAGTAACCTCTTTGTCATTAAGAAGCTCTTCACTGTGTGTATATTTTTTGAGTTCAGTCTGCTTGAAGTCGTTAATATAGTCATCTTGACTTACAATTAATTTATTCCTGATTCACATCACATTCAAGCCAACCTAACCAAACTTTCAATGAACCTTCAGATTTGACAACAAATTTAAACTTCTGTCTATATTTCTGAGATGAGGTATTGTAATTATTTACACTATTTATATTTTTTGGACTGTTGTCCTCATCTTTATTGTCCTACTCACAACGTTTCAGTCATTGTATACTCTGGCCTTCTTCAGAATCTGTCTATATTTCTGAGATGAGGTATTGTAATTATTTACACTATTTACATTGTTTAGACTGTTGTTCTTGTCATTGTTGTCACATTCACAACATCTTGGCTCCAGAAAATACACAACACATAAAACTAGAAGAATCTATCATCATAGATTAAAGAAAGGTTTTGGATTGAAATTCCAATGTATATCACTTAAAGAAGGCCTAAGTATACAACATCATAATTGTGACAACAAAAATAAGGAAAATAACCAGAACAATGTAAATGGTGTAAATCTAGTCTTGAGTTAATAACAGCCATCTGATACAACTCTGTTTATATTAGTAAAAATTATCCACAGGAGTTGAAATGATATTGTGGGATAGGAAGTTAAGAATTAAAATCAACCTTCTTCACGTTTACAAAAATTCACAATGATGTGTGTAATCCTGGTTTTTCCCAAATAGAAAAAAATTGACCATGTGCTTAAAGAAAATGTTGAAACCGGATTTCACAAGTAGATGTTAAAATAGTTTTCTGATGAATGGGAGTAAATTGCAAGACCAAGAAGGACTTAAAAATCTAAATACTATAAAAGGCCTGATCAGCCTTAGTCAGTCAGACACATGGAAGCAGCAGAAACAACAAGCTAAAATGTAATGGGAGAAGCTTCAAGTGACCCAGACATTTGTCCTCCTCCTTTCTCGTGTGCTGATTCATTTTACTTCTTCATCCAATGACACTCCTACTGAACAAACCATACATACTTACATATGTAAGCATTAACTCTTTCCAACAAATTACTACTATGAAAATTTATATGAACTCTTGATACCCTTAACTTTCTCATTGAACTTTTAACTACTACCTATTCTTGTTATTCTTTCCTTTTAATAAATTCCTATTTTAACATGAAAAATGTATATTTTATTATTCCACTCTTCCACACTAAATTCACACATTCCAACCTGCTACCAACCTTCTGAGAATTCTGATGAAGATAATTCTGAATAAATCTGTAAGCTGTAGGGAGTTTGGTTGTTTGACACAAGGCTGAATTAATAACATTAAACCATTTCCCAATAGCCACAATATCAGGTAACATTTTATTATACTATTGCTAGACCACATTTATACATTTCTGGTACTAAGGGAAAGCAATTCCTATTGAAATGTAAGATACCATAACAGAAATATATCACTTAGATTCGTATCTATACATATGTAATTTCTATAATTTATCAGCAGTCACTCTGATCTTAATAGTGCCAAAGAAACCAATAGTACCAAATAGTCAACATTCATTGCATTCTTGATACCCATGGAATAATAGGGACAACTATTGGACACTATAATGGTAGATGTGATACTGAAACCCTTTTTAGGACATATTGATTAATTCATCCTGACAATATTGCCATATACATCCTGTAATACTCTTGTAAATAATTTTACTACCTTTTCTATTTTTCCCTCAACTTTGATTCTATCTTGAGTCAAAAAAGAGACAAGAAGATCTCGTTAAAAACAAAGAAAAAAGTATTGGACAGTTGTGATATTTGTTCTCCTATATGGCAGTGAATGTTGGAAAATGACCTCAGAGATGAAGAAGTGACAGAAATTTGGTTCAACAGAAGGATGCTGAGGATACCATCGACTGAGCATGTGAGCAACATGGTTTTGGAAAAGATGCAAGCAAAAAGGAAACATACTTAGCATCAGGAACAGACAGCTAAGGTTTCTGGGACATATAATGAAGGAAGGAAGGCTTGGAGAATCTAATACAGACAGGCTGAATAGAGGGAAAGAGAGACAGAGGAAAGCAGCATGAAGCATCCATGATGGGCTTGAGCAAGTGGATGATAAAGTGAGGTTTGAGAGAGATAGCGAAAAGGAAAGTGTTAAGAGTGACAAGTGATAGGGTCAAGTAGAAGTTCAGGATCATCGACATCCTGAAAGGATATGGCACATAAAAAAGAAATGAACTAAAACACTTTCTCATGATGAAATCCTGCATCATCATTTTTTTCTTCTTTGGCTCATTTTTATTCCATGATTTTCTTTTTTTACTCTTCTTTTGACTTATACCATTTCTTCTCTAATAGGAGTTTGGGACCAAACTAATTGCTGAGAATCTTGCACAGCCTATTTGTCCATCTGAAGAAATCAAGGACAGAGAATCACATCATGAACCCAACCACAAACCAACAGTTAATTTTGGGAATTTCTTCAAACTCAACATTGCTTGTTACAAGAGATATCATTAACATAGGAAAAGATGTTAGCGTCAGGTAATGTAACTCCATAAAGAATTAGGTTTCTCTTTCAACATGCACAGGAAAGGTTTAAGACCAAGGACATGCAGCAAAAATGAAAGCAGACAGCCTTGACAAACAGATCTGTAGAACATGAAAGGATTTAATGTTTTCTTGTACTATAGCTCTGAGATTTGCATACAAAAGGTGAATCAAGGTGTGGAAGTGTGACATAAATCTAGCACTGGATAAGACAGTTTTCAAGAAAAAAATGGTCAACCATATCAAAACCTTGGATTTATTGAAATTTATTAGGAAAATTTTACTGTAGATTTTCTCTATGATTATGCATACTAAATACTAATACTTTGAGATTTCAACTATAACTTACTACCTGATTAAACTGGTATGGTTGAAACCTGGGTAGTAAATAAGTGGTAAACATTTCATTCTTTTATATATGTGTATGTGTGTGCATGCATGTGTGTGTGTGTGTGTGTATATACGTATACATATATATATATATATATATATATATATATATATATACACACACACACACACACACACACCCTTGTGCAAATTAATTGAAACAAAGAAGCAATGTCTTCCTTGCAACTTTCACACTTTCTCTGATCATGTCCTCTCTTGAAGTTGTTGTTCTCTTTCTACTGCATGGGGCACCAGTGACCTAAGTTCATCGGAGCAGAAGCTGTGAAAGTATTTATAGTAGAGGCACAGGGAAGCCACGTCACGCCGGTGAGAGAGTGACTGCAGCCAGCCAAGTCGGTATCGATCACATTACAGATTCTCCATTGTATTTTGTCAAGAACCCCGAGGAGAATAGCAGGGGCACCCGACCAGCAGTACCTTCCCCTATGTAACCCCCTGTGCTATAGTGGCAGTGGAATGCCTTGCTTGGGGTGAAATGAATAAATAAATAAATAAAAAACAATAAAATATTCCCTTATGTCTTGGACTGACACATCTTGTTTGTTTTTTTCTCACCTTGATGACATGACTGACATATGAAAGGCTGATACCAACAATATTCATGATCTCTGTAAGGCTTACCAGTGTGTTTGTGCAGTGTTACAAGTTTCATACACTTTCTTGGAGTAATGTCTATTGCAGAAAATAGCTGTAAAACAACAATTGACAATCTAGACAACAGTGTCTGGGCATGATAAAAATCTGATGCAAATATGGATGACAATATATTTCAAGGCAAAACAAATTATTGGTAGAAAAATAGAAATTGATTACACCCTGTCACTCTAGTGGGTTTAAAACTGAAAGAAAAGAAGCTAAAGCAGTTGTTTCAAATATATTTGCACAGGGGGGTGTATATACATATAAATATGTATGTGTGTTTATGTGCATATATATATATGTATGTATATATTTAGTGTATCGAGGCAGCAAATAATTTTCTAAGCATATGCTGTTAAATATAAGAGTCAATGAATGTCTATTTTGTTTAATCATGAGCCGTTCTAAACATGGATATATATATATGTGTGTGTGTATATAATATATGTATTTGTGTGTAAATTTATATATAAAAATGTGTGTGTATATATGAATATGTGTATATGTATATATATGTGTGTGTGTGTGTATATATATATATATATATATTCTTCATTTGTAAACAAGTTATTACATGACCTAGGTATCTTCAGGCAATTTACAATAACTGATTCTCCTGTTAACCCCCTTTTTTTTAAAGAATGCTCACGTAACAGGTGGTTCAATCACAAGTCTACATTTAAAATAGAAAACTTTAAAAATTTCACAAAATTGGCTAGCAATGTTTGGAAATTGAAATTAAAATATGGAAAAGACCTAAACATAATGTGGAGTACAGTGAAATCAGTCAAGTCTTAAAATGGTGGCAAAATATATAGACTGTACCAGGAAGAAAAGTTAGCGATTATGCTATTTCCGAACAAAAATGAATTATTAAATAAAGGAACAGAAATTATGACTAAGTGCAACCATGCCAAAAAATACCTATTAGGTTCATACAACCCTCAATGAAACTGTCATAATTTCTTGTAAATTTCCCACTATTTTCCACTATGTGAGCATGAAAAAAAAATCACCGTTATGTCAGTCAGTTAAGTGCCATACGTGATACACGCTTGGGCGATTATGTCTCAAAAGAGACATGACTGACTGGGCAGAAGATTATCCCGCAGTAGGTTGCCATTGCTTTCTGCAGTAGACTGGTTGCCAACCAAGGCTATAGAACCCAATCTGTCCTGCTATTTAACCCATAACTGGAAGGAAGAGATGGATTAATACCTTTCCCAAGGGTATTTGCGCGTAAGTTAATACAATGGATTCAACTGGAATTTGAACTCAGCTCCCCGGTTTCTCGTTCCGAGCCGATATCCACTGTACCACAACGCACATCCTACACCGTTACGTAAGTGTTCTTAAAAAAAATTAGATAGCAAAATCAGTTATTGCAAATTGCCTTTAGATACCACATGGTAGAAACCTAGGTCACATAATAACTTGTTTACAAATGAAGAATATTAAAAAGTTCTACAATATAATTTTAATGAACACTTTTTTATACAAATGTGTACTGGTCTAATTTCATTATGACCAAAAAGTAAGTAATTAAGCAATATATATATATATATATATATGTGTGTGTGTGTGTGTGTGTGTGTGTTTGTGGTGTAAGAATGCTGAAAATATCATAGACTAAACTCCTGAGCAAAGGCAAATTTCTAGAGAAAATGAAAAAAAAAATACTTATACATAACATCAGAAAGAGCCAGTTTATATTTCTAGGGTACATAATGAGGAAAGAAGACTTTGAAAATTTGATACTCAAAGGACATATTGAGAGCAAGATGTTTTAGAAGAAAACAATTCATCACAAGCTTTTGAAAATGAATAGTAGAACAGGGTTTTAGAGAAGTAATAAAATGACAATTTACTAAGAGCTAAAGAAGAAATTATGGTGATCCAGGATCACCCAGATCCTGATCAAACATGATGCCAAAGATTAAGAAAATTAATAAACTACTGGCAGTAATCTCAATATTCCATAGAAATTCTTTAATTTATGACCAAGTACAAATGAACCAAAGACAAAAATTAACTCATCTCTCCACTACTATAATGAGGGAATTTTTTTTATAAGATTAGCATTCTTTGAACTAGTCTTCCCTAATAGTATAGAAAAGAGGGAATCATTGCTTTTTTTTTTCTCAATATTCACATAACGCTGACAATTGGAAAAGTTACGACCCTTCATAGGAACTTTTGTCTTTTACCACATATTTAAAAATATGAACATTTGATGTTTATTTTAACATTATTTAGAGAAGAAGGCATTATAAAAAAATAAATGCAACTAAAAGAATATTTTTATAAATTATTTGGAAGATTTTATTAATAGAAATTCAATTTCCTTGTGAGGAAAAAAATTACAAATTCTGCACATACATTGCTACTTAAAATATGCTAAATTAAAATCACATACACCACTTCAGATGTAGATGATTAGAACATTTTTAGAAAAAATGTTTGTGGAGGGTGTATTATATGAGGGTACAGTGGAGTATCAGATAGGGATTTGGATTAAAGAATTGGAGAGATAAGTCCAAATTTCACTTCTGTTCATTGTATTCACCATCCTGCAAATACACTTGGGAATGGTATAAAATCATCTCTCCCTCCCTTAGCTACTGGTTAAAATACAGACTGGGACTATAGCCTTGAGTAGTAACCACTCTAGAAGAAATCCAACTCTGAAGTCAAACCCTCTAAAATTTTTAAAATAACCTCAACAATCTACAACCGGGCAAGTTCGGTGATTTCAGCTACATCCATCAAGACATGATTAATCAGCAAAGGGTTTCTCCAAGGATCTGGATTTGGAACTAATCCAATGAGTTTTTTTTTTAATTTTATGTTTTATTTAAACCTTATACCTTCAGTTTAGTTTGCTCTCATTTGTTGAAATGAGTGTTATCACTAAGGCGACATCAAAAGTGTTCTCTGAGGCCTTAGGAAAGAAAGCATTAGATGCATATATGTCTGGTTAGAGATTTAAAATGTCATTATAACTCAGCCATTCATCAGAAAATAATTTACAAATAGAAAACATTTAAAAACAACTGCCAACATGTCCAAGTCAAGCAGTTTGAGCAATTTCAGCCCAAGAAAAATATTAGAGACCTCTTTGAAAATCCTAAATTATAATCCTTGGTTTTAAAGGGATTACTTCCTGCAGTTGATATCAAAGTACATGCATCTATTATTAAAAAGAGAGTGCACAAGTTTTGTACAATAAAGAAAGCCTTCCTGTGAAAAAAGAAAAGAAAAGATGCATTAAGGCAAGACCATTTTATGAGAAAAAGATGAAGAAATCTAGAAGAATGTGCTTCGGGCAGATGAATCATAATAGGATTATTTGGACATGTTTAGCACAAACCCAAGAACAAGAAACTCACAGCAACTGTAAAGCATGGATTGAAAATGTCAAGGTTTGAAGGTGTTTTCTGCAACTGGGCCTGACTAGCTCAATATCATAGAATTCATCAAATATTCTTTATTGTCCAAGAGGAAAACGTGATACCATCTGTCAGACTGCTGAAGCTGAAATAGATTTGGACCATCCAATATGACAATTATCCAAAATATTCCAGTAAATCCACGAGAAAATGGCTAAAAGAAAAGTTATAAGTTCTGGAATAGCCAAGTCAAAGCTTGTATCTTAATTCTATTTTGGGATAATTTGAAACAGACTGAGTGTGTAAGACACCCCTCAAAAATTGCACAAATGAAAGAAGTCTGCTGGTATGGGTAGGGTTGATTTCATTTAAATGCCAAAGAGAATTTTTTTATCTGCTATCAGCATGGTTGATGCTAGACTTCAAGAAAACACACTGTAGGTTCTTGGCCTCATGCTTTCCACTGACTTGCAATGGACTGACTATCTTGAATCAAGAACTTCATCTATTGTAAGAAAATTTTGATCACTTTGTCATGCCAAGAATTCTTTTTTTTTTAGTCTTTTTTTTGCACATAGAAAAATCTACCATTTGTCTGTGTATTAAATACTGTTTCTCTATTTGGACTGCTACTACTGTATACCTCAAGATTCTTGACAAAATTTAAGAAAGCGTTTGTAATTTCTAAAGCATCTCAACTTCAATCACTTTCTCAACAAAGCAATGTGGCTTCCCTCTGTCTTTTCTATAAATATTCTCATGGCAACATTTAAGCATGTGACTAGATTGGCAACTTTTTTTTTTTTACTTTTGCTGTTGAAATTGCTAAAAACCACTGTAACTTCTAATCGAACAGTTTCTTTTCTTGCACTTCCCAGCAGCAAAACTTCCTTCCATTTACTCACCTCCATCGTAACTACAATCTTCAAATATTTGCATACAATATCAATCACCATCTTCTCTTTCATTCTCTGTGCACTATTGCCATTCCTGCCTTGCTTGGGGTGAAATGATTAAAAAAATATTATCAGAAACTAATAAACAGTTACAGAGAATATCTGAGGTTAAATGACAGGAAAGGGTAACAAAATCCAATATTTTTATTCGATTGCATTAATTTTATCTATATATATTGTTTGAAAGAAGATTAGATATTGATATTTCCATATTTTCTAAAAAATTGAATACATATTTCTTGAGGTGTCTTTACTTTTTCACATTATTTCATATAGCAATGAGGTCTGACCTGATTGGCCAAGAACTCTTCACCACAATTGTCATGTAAATTAACTGTCAGTGACACCTGTTCTGACAAACTACAAACACAGCCGTGATAAGGGGAACAACCCACAGTCAACATTCGCAGACAGACATGAATATATATTAGCAGTCAGGAAATGCATTTTTCAGGGACGCCATTACCATGAATAAATTGTATATAAGTTTTGAAAATAGGAACAGAAAATTATAGCTTCAATTTGTATTATTTCAATTTTTCTACACAAGCACACTTTTCACCATTAGCTGGTTCACAAGACAAGCAAATTAAATAAAACAAAAACGATGAAAAGATGACATGAAGAATTAAAAAACTAACTCAATTTGGCTGGGTTTCATTTTTTTTCCTTGAAAAAGTTCATAAAAAAAACAACTTTAATATTAATTTAATAGCATTTAAAAAAACAGCATTCTAAAACTTTAAAAATTATCTTAAAATACCGAAATCTGACCATTTTCTATTCGGTAAATATTTCAAGTCCTTTTCACTCTTTCAAACTGCTTGTATTCATATAATGTTATATTTTTTCCATGTGGGATAAATTAGTGACAAGTATTTATATATTTGCCCATTGTGGTGCAGTGGGTATTGGCTCAGAATGAGAAATTCCAGTTGACTTCTTTGCATTCACTAATGCACAAATAACTATGAGGATGGTATTAACTCATCTTTTCTCCCTCTAGCTATGGGTTAAATAATGGGACAGATTGGGGTCTTTAGCCTTGGTTAGCAATTAGTCTACCACAAAAAGTAATGGCAACCTACTGCATAAAAAAATTTTTTGTCCTGTCAGTCATGTCTCTTTCAAGACAATCACCTAAACATGTATAACGTATGGCACTTAACTGTCTGATTTATATATTTGTATGCTATAACAGTATATAAAATGTCTTTGAGAACAATGTATGTTTGCCATTTTTTTCTTTCAACTATTCCAATGGTAATCAATATTTTTTCAGAGATGGACCATTTTCACTCAATTTTTTTTTTTTTGCTGAATTCAGAGATGGACCATTTTCACTCAATTTTTTTTTTTTTTTTGCTGAATCCCCATCATTATTTGATGAATAAAAATGTTCTTATTTATAAACAAATAAGTTGTACGATTGTATTTTTTTTTTTTGATCATTTCACCCCAAGCGAGGCAGAAATGCCACTGATGAGCTGGGGGCTACATAACTGTAAAAAGATTAATTAGAAAAGAGTGAGGAGTACAAACTAGTTAGAAAGGAGCAATAGAGAGCTGAGAATGCAGGTGGAAAGAAAGAGAAGGATATACGGGGGTGGGGAGAAAGCTAGAGTCCAGTGGTTAATAGATGAGTATTGACATTGCATTTAAATTTCTGGAGGTTGTAGCCATCAGGAAAGCAAGAATATGGGAGCGAGTTCCACAGGCGGGAAGTGCGAGAGAAGAAGCTGCAGGAGTAGAATTGTCGTCTGCATTTGGCTAACCTGACTGTGAATGGGTGGGACCCAGTTGCCAATCTGGTTACACGAGTAAACACCTGTTGAGGAGGCACCAGTGACTTAAGTTCATCCGAGCAGAAGCCATGAAAGTATTTATAGAACAGACAAAGGGAGGCCACATTTTGACGGTGGGGAAGTGGCTGCAGTCGAGCTGCCAGATCAGTACCTATCACATAACAGACTCTCCTTTGGAGCCTGTTGAGAACACTGAGGAGAACAGCAGGGGCGCCTGACCATGAATGGCAGCAGTACTCCATGCATGGACGGATGGTTGACTTGTATATATGCAGGATGGATTCAGGCAGAAAAAATATCCTGGATCGGCATAGTGACCCAACCTTCTTAGCAGTAGATTTAGCTATGGAATCAATATAGTGGTTCCATTTGAGGTCTGAGGAGAGGGTAAGGCCAAGGAGGTGTAGTGTGTTGCTCTCAGGGAGAATCACTTGGTCCATGCTTATGGGAGGCAGGAGAGGTTGCCTGTGATGGTTGACAGACAACAGCTTGGTCTTAGATGCATTGAAGTTGACAAGCCACTTCTTGCCCCAATTCACCACAGAGTATAGATCCCGTTCAATGTCAGCAGCGAGATTATGTCTGTCCACCATGACAGGTTTCTTACTGGTGCAGGAGTATATCGTGGTGTCGTCTGCGTAGATGCCTACTTGGGAACTGATCTCATCTGGGAGGTCGTTGATGAAAATAAAGAAGAGAGTCGGGCCCAGGATAGAGCCCTGTGGGACACCAGCATTCATGCTGTATGATGAAGAGATATGCCCATTCAAAACGACCTTCATTTTGCGGTTATTTAAAAAAGATTGGATTAGGTCAAGCAGGTGACTGGTAATACTGTAACTCCGTAGCTTGCATAGGAGGCCAGAGTGCCAAACCCTGTCAAAAGCCTTGGAGATGTCCAGAGCAACCGCGCAAGCCTCGTCAGACTCATCAAGGGCCTGGAGCATGTACTCCGTTACGGTTGTTAGCAAATCGACCATGGACCTGGCAAAGCGGAAGCCGTATTGCCTGTCAGAGAAGAGTTTGTGGGCAGTAAGATGTAAGCATTGATTATGGCCTTGAATACTTTCCCAAATATCGGTAGAAGACTGATAGGACAATAGTTGGATGGGTCCGAGGGTTCACCACAATTCTTAAATACAGGAACAACTGAGGAGAACTTCCAGCATGCAGGAAAGCAGGAAGCAGAAAGGCAGTAGTTAAAGTTTAGAGAGGACAGGGGAAAGTTCAGGGGCACACCTCTTAAGGACTCTCACCGGGATTTCATTGTCTCCACATGCCTTATGGGGGTAGAGTTTTGAGATTACTCGGGATACTACTGTCGGGGTAATATATACGTTGTGCAGTTTGGCCTCAGTTCTAATAGGGAAGTCGGGTGGGTGTACTCCAGATGAGTCAAATGTGGAGTTGGATGAGAATCTGTGGGCGAAGCATTCTGCTTTGTCCGCAGATGACGTGAGAACCTCAAATTCATGGATTAAAGGAGGTATTGAGTATTTGCTATTGTTCTGCACTTGTTTGCAAATCCTCCAATAGTCCTTGGAGCCGAACTTGTGGTTAGCTATGCGCTGTCGCATTCTCTCGGCAAGCAACCGTTTGGCATTATTTAGGGTTCTTTTGCACTCATTGTGAGCAGACGTGAACAGGCGCCTATTGTGACCAGATGACCGTCTTCGGAATAGATGTAATGGTTCCTGTGGGCAATGGCGGCTGAGCAGGCAGGAGAGAACTATGGAGAGGAATGAGGTTTTAGGCAATACTTCCTGGTGGGTATGAAGGCATCAATGCCAGCTTTCACCCATGAGGAGACCTCAGAGGCACAGTCATCAGCTGATAGATCGAACACTTTTCCCGAAGGGACGTCGCAGAGGAAATTGCGAAAGGCATCCCAGTCAGCTTTTTGGTATAGGTAGGAGGTCCTATAGGTTGGGGGCTTCTGAGGGGAGTGAGAGTGGAAAGAAATACTGAGAGAGACTACAGCATGGTCGAAGTTGCCGAGATGGCAAAGCTGTGAGACTTGACAGGTGTCAGGCACAAAGGTGAAACATATATCTAGTAGTGAGGAATGACCCGAGGGAGTGCATGGGAAGCAAGTGGGGAAGTCCACCACTTGCGTAAGGGATTGGGAAATAGCGAAGTTCATGGCGTGAATGCCCGCTGGATCAGTAACAGCGTTTTCAAGCCACTCAGACTGATGGGCGTTGAGGTCTCCAAATACAAATATGTGGTCGAATGGGTGATAGGAAATAGCCTTAATTATAGAAATAGTAAATATATATGCTTTATTTTGCAGAAAAGCTAATTTAATGAAAATAAACTTGTATTTAACAACTAAGTTCTATGGAACATTTATGTATCAGTCAGTCAGTAAAGTGCCATACGTGATACATGCTTGGACGATCATGTCTCGAAAGAGACATGACTGACTGGGCAGAAGATTATCCTGCAGTAGGTTGCCATTGCTTTCTGTGGTAGACTGGTTGCCAACCAAGGCTATAGAATCCAATCTGTCCTGTTATTTAACCCATAACTGGAAGGAAGAGACGGATTAATACCTTTCCCAAGGGTATTTGCGCGTAAATGAATTCGGCTGGAATTCGAACTCGGCTCCCCGATTTCTCGTTCCAAGCCGATAACCAATGCACCACAACGCACATTTATGTATATTATGAAAAGAAATTATAATAAACCATTTTAGATTTTTTACAATCAAAACATCTGGTAAGGTAAAATGACACTAACTTATTAATGAAACTTGTGTGTGTATGAATTCTAAATTCTGTACTGCTGTCACTATAGATACAAAATGGATTTTCTCAATTGTTTAGTGAAATCTTGAAGCCCTTGAGGAAAGAGAACTACAAAGACAATTATTTTGATCACCCCTGTCATATAATAGAGTGACATCATTTATAACTTATATAGATAATAGCCGAATGATAAAGATAAGACACACAAATATATTTTCCTTCAGTTCTAGTCTTTTATTTCCCAGCATTGATTACTTACATTAGAATATCTTTTATTTCAAGCAATGCATTTTCATTCTTTCCTGTTATGGGATTAGACTACCTAGTCTTCCTGGGGAATTCTCTTAACACCCACTAAGTGATGTTGGATACAACAGTAAAAAAAAACAAAAAGAGGCACAAACCCTCTCCCATTTTTCTATCTTCATATAAAGTACCAAACAAGACTCATTTCTAATTTAGGGATGCGGGGATCCCCCTAGTGAAGCATGTGTTTTATTGCATGTGGCACAATACTATCATTACAATATCTCCTTTCCAAAAAAACATCTACAATAAAAATATCTCCATTACAACATTATATTTATATATATATATACTTCTCCAACACATGAAAACGTTGCCACTTCAAAAAACTGGCCAATGCCACAACAAACTGATAAGTTAAAGCTGTTGCAAACTTATCCAATACACTGTACTTATGCAAGTTGCAAAGAAAAAGCTATTTATAATGGTATTTCCTATGTACTATCATATATATGTAAGAAACATGTTATAATAAGGAACAAAATAGGAAAAAGATTTAATGTCTTTTTTGAAAAACAGTTCTGCTGAATCTTAAATAGAAGTGAAACACTAAGTTTATAAATGTTTCTATTTTTTCCTTATTTATCATTCTGTCAAAATTAATCCATATTTGATTCCTATTATATTACAAAATGGCAAAATATGTAGACTGTGCCAGGAGTGCCAGTTAGCTATTATGTTATTCCCAAACAAAAATAAATAACTGAATGAAAGAGCAGAAATTATGACTAAATGTAACCATACCAAAAATTACCTATTAGAATCATACAACCATGGATGAAAACATTGTAACTTCTAATTTTGAAAATTGTGCATTCAAAAGTATTCTTAAAAAAACAGTAAAATCAGTTATTGTAAATCACCTGAAGACACCAGTTGGTAGAAACCTGGGTTGCATAATATAACTTGTTTACAAATGAAAAATATTAAAAGTTCTGCAAAGCAATTGTATTGAACACTTTTTAATACAACTGTGTACTGGGTTAATTTAATGATGACCAAAAACTAAGTAATTAAATAATTATATATATATATATATATATATATATATATATACAGACATACATACAGACAGACACACACACACACACTTAGTGACTATATATATATATTGCAATTTTGTTATTATAATGGCTTAAAAAAGTATTACATGTATGTGCGTGTGTACACACATTTTTATCTAGTAAGAAATTGCAATGTTAGTGATCACTTTCCCACTACCAGAACGTAGCTTCTCTATACCTTTTCTGTAAATATTTTCATGGTAATTCTTCTGAGGAATTTTTCTCTATGGTAGGCAGCCTTTATGAATTTAAACATTTTCTTGTGTTTTGTAGACTATGCAAAGACTTTCAACAAAGTACGCCACAAAGAATTCATAGAAATGCTCAGCAATCTTGATATATTTAGGAAAAACTTTAGAGTAATCAAGAACCTCTACTGGCAACAAACCACCTGCATACAGACAGGAAACAAATTCATTAGATATACAAAGATAGAAAGGGGCATAAGACAAGGCGTTATCTTTTCCCTGGATCTATTCAACTTGTACAGCAAGACTATTCTGAGGACCCTAAAAGTTATGCCAGGATTTGTCATTGGAAGACACAATCTTAACAACATAAGATACGTAGATGATACAGTGTTGATAGTCAACACAAAAAGAAAACTATAAGACCTACTAAAAAAAGGAAGATGAAGAAAGTCGAAAAAAATGCTACAAACATACTACAAAAAACCCAATGTATGGTCCTCAGTAAACACAAACAGAAGAGCCTAAAATGCTAATTACAAGTTGGGGATACTAAAATCAAGCAAGGACAAAAATTTAAGTACTTGGGAAGTGTTCTAATGGAAGACGGAAAGTGCAACACTGAGATCTAAAGGCAAATTGTCATGGCGAAGGACACATTCCAGAAGTTGAACAGAGTATTAAAAGACAAAATTTTGCTAGAAACAAAGAAGATAGTACTGGATTGCTATCTGTTCTTCAATATAGCAGTGAATGCTGAACAATATCATCAAAGATGAAGGAAAAACTTGAAGCAACTGAAATGTGTTTCTACAGAAGGATGCTGTGGATATCATGGACTGAGAATGTGAGTTTTGGAAAGGATGGAAACAAAAAGGAAATTAATACTGAGCATCAAGAAAAGACAGCTGAAGTTCTTGGCACATATGATAAGGAAGGAAGGCTTGGAGAATCTGACACTCACAGGTCAGATAGAAGGAAAGAGAGACAGGTGTAAGCAGCGGCTAACATATTTGAAGGGCCTGAAGGGTGACGGCAAAATCCCGGCCTGAGCAGGTAGATAGCAGAGCAGGGCTTGGGTTGGGTAACAACAGAAAGCATGCTAAGAGCTACCAGGGATAGGGAGACATGGAAAGCCATGATAACCTACGTCCTGAAGGAACATGGCACATAGAAGAAGAAGGCTAGACTGTTATGTGATATCTGTCCTACTATATGACAGTGAATGCTGGACAATCTTTTCAAGAATAAATAAAGCAGAAATGCTCAAAGCATCTAATGTTGTTCTACAGAAGGATTCTGAGGATATCATGGACCAAACATGTGAGCAATGACAAGGTGATGGAAGGATGCAAACAAAAGGAAGCTTATACTTAGCATCAGGGAGAGACACCTATGGTTTTTGGAACATGTAATGAGGAAGGAATGAAGGTTTGGAGAATCTGATACTCGCAGGATGGATAGAAGCAAAGAGAGACAGGGGAAGGTAGTGCAAGACATAGGTGATGAACTTGAGCAAATGGATGATGGAACAAGGTCTGGGAGGGATACTAAGAGGACAAGTATTGACAGCACCAAGGATTAGGGACAAGTGATCACTTCGAGAAGCAGAATCAGGCCAGAGATAGGGCAGGAACAGTGCGGGTTCGTCAAGGACACTGGAACAAGGAACGCCATATTCATGATTAGGATGCTCTCTGAAAGGGTATTGCAAATGAAGAAAGACTTGTACCTGTGCTTCATTGATTACGCAAAAGCATTCGACAAAATACGACACAAAGAATTGATGGAGATGCTGGGCAATCTCGACATTTTCGGCAAAGACATAAGAATAATCAAGAATCTCTACTGGCAGCAAATGGCCTGCATACGGACAGGTAACGACCTCAGTAGATACACAAAGATAGAAAAAGGCGTAAGACAAGGATGTGTCTTTTCACCGGATTTGTTCAACCTATACAGCGAGAATATTTTGAGGACCCTAGATGACACGCCAGGATTTGTTATTGGAGGCCACAACCTGAACAACATAAGATATGTGGATGATACAGTGCTGATTGCGGACACGGAAAGGAAACTACAAGACCTCATACAGAAAGTAGCAGTGGAGAGTGACAAGAAGGGACTACAAATAAACTTTAAGAAAACTGAGTGCATGGTCATCAGCAAAAGATACAATCCAAAATGCCAAATACAGGTGGAGGATAACAGAATCAAACAAGTCCAAGAATTTAAGTACCTAGGAAGTGTTCTAACAGGAGATGGAAAGTGCGACACGGAGATCCGAAGACAAACTGGCATGGCAAAGGACGCGTTCCAGAAGATGAGCAAAATACTAACACACGGGAAAATCTCAATAGAAACGAAGAAAAGAGTTCTAGACTGCTACGTGATGTCAGTTTTTCAATATGGCTGTGAATGCTGGACAATATCATCGAAAATGAGGACAAAACTGGAAGCGGCCGAAATGTGGTTCTACAGAAGGATGCTACGGATATCGTGGACTGAGCATACAAGCAACGACGAGGTGTTAGAAAGAATGGCAACAAAAAGGAAATTGATGCTGAGCATCAGGAAGAGACAACTGAAGTTCCTGGGACATGCAATGAGGAAGGAGAGCCTGGAGAACCTGATACTGACTGGACAGATAGAAGGAAGGAGAGACAGAGGAAGGAAGCGGATAACATATTTGCAGGGACTGATCAGGTGGATGACGGAATGGGGGTTGCCAGGAGCAACAGGAGAAAACATACTAAGAGCCACAAGGGATAGGGAGACGTGGAGAGCCATGATCGCCTACGTCCTGAAGGGACAGGGCACATAGAAGAAGAAGAAGATCACTTACGTCCTGAAGAGTCACAGCACATAAAGATGAAGACTAGACTGACTCATCGTTTTACAGAAGAAATAGCTAGATCTAACATTAAGCTTTATGCTAACAGATTCTTCTATTATACTTCTCACATGTGGAACTTCCTTCTGGCTTCTTACTTTGATCTTCAAAAATTTAAATTGCAATATCAATCATGGTCTTTCGTCTTCTTTTCCTGATCTCTAATTTTGGCAGAGAATATGAGAAAAAATTCAGTAACCACCTGTGTCTCAGGGACTTCATTACCTTGCTTTGGGGGAAAAAGATTAAAAAAAAATCTGACTTCTGATATCCTTCACCTTTAAAATCTCTAGATCATCAAAAATGGAGTACTGCTATCATATCTGAAGCTGCCCAGTCTATGGAGTTCAGTCTTGATAGTCGAAAAGTGTCTCCATCGGTGAGAAATTATTTTTCAGTCTACAAATCCTTTCCAATGGACAAAACATCACAAGACTTTTACTACTCTACAACACTGTAGTGAATCACCCTCATTCCCTTTGTATTTGTGGGATATAAGTTCTACTTCAAAATTATCTTCCCACAAACTGAACTGCTACTTTGTGGAACTCACTCCCAAGAGTATTCTTTCTTGATCACTGCAATTCTAACCAGTTTAAGAGTAAACTGTTATTTTCCTCACCTATCCATATAAAAGTTTTGCCCCTTACCTTTTATTATGTAACTCACTACCTCATATGGCTGTTGGGCTTTGTACAGGGTTAACATTATTGTAATAAATAATAGATATACATATACATCATAAATTGTCACATAGGCAGGTCCTCAATACCCACCTGTGTTTGTTTCAGCTTTATATATATATACACACACACACACACATATATATATATATATAAATATACACATACATATATGTATGTGTGTGTGTGTGTGTGTATGTATATATATATATATATATATATGCATGCATGTATGTGTATAAAACACATTTAGATCTTTGTGTTTGTGTGTTAAGTGTTGCTTTGAGAGAAAATTACTGATTAAACAAAACCTTTAAAGAAATGTTTCTTTAATCTCTTCCCTTCTATCAAAACACTGTATGCACAATATCCTCATTCCAGCTCTTCCCACACTGCTCCACACTATCTGAAGAACCTAGACCAAAATAACTCCCTCCCCCAGGGCCTGGCTTTTGCGTGTTGCCTTTGTAGATTGCCACTTCAGCTTATAAACAAAGCAACATCAACATAATTGATAAAAACCTTTCTGACACTTCAGGTGAAACGAAAAGTTAGTTTTTGTATTTTTATTTTTACTTCTTTCACGAATTTATTGTCCTTTATTTGAGTTTCTTCCTGATAATTTGTCAGATATTTGCCGAGTTAGATTTTACAAACATACAGAATGTCTTTGTACCAAAAAAGTAGTGAATAATTTTAAATACACTACTTTCATGTAACTATTGCAGATTTCACAATCATCAGTTGTTTTTAAAACCTGCACAAATTATAGAAACATGATATTAAAAGTTACTCATATATTGCATATGGTGACAGTAAAAGTTGGTCATTATTGCAGACATACAGGCAAACTTTAAAGGGTAGATTCAGTAATCAGTATCGAAATTGGAAATTGGAAAAAGGAAAATTGGATGAGAAAAAAAAATAACATTGCAAAATCTGACATTATTTAAACAGAAAATATATTGCCACCTACCTGTTTACTTGACATTGTACTTTAATATTTTTTCAAGCATCTAAACCTTATTTTTAAAATTACAGTTAAAATTTTATCAAGTCAAGATCAAACTTCTAATATACATATAAAGGAATTTCCACTTCTGGGAAGCAATTTTAATGGTGTGTGTCATCCAAAGTCATACACGGCAGTTAAGAATTTTTTTTTTTTTTTTTTTAAATCATATCACCCCGAGCAAGGTGGTAATGCCAGTGATGTGCAGGGAGCTATGTGAAGTGAAAAGATTGGAAAAGAGAAAGAAAGCCGGAAACCACATCCTAAACGGGAAACAAGGGATGAGCCTCTTCACCCGTTCAATAGACGTGGGTAAGTCTAGAGTATATTATAAACTACTGTATTTTTCTTGGCCCTAAAAAGGGTAGAAATATCTTGAACAAATGACCTCTTAACTACTTCATGTGTCATGCTAGTCTAGTTTCTTTGATGGTTGTGTTCTTTTGTTCCATTATTTCGCTGCATCTAGCTCAGAGTTCATGTCCTTTTGGCCAGGCTCCAAGACTCCGACATAAACCTGAGTTTCAGTTCACATCAAACCTCTTTACAGTATTTACATTATTCGGACTGTTGTCCTCATCTTTTTTGCCAGTTGTACGACGTTTCGGCCGTTGTACACTCGGCCTTCTTCAGGTGCTAGGAATTTCGAACCAAACCCTTTATTACAATCACTGGGTATATGAGCTTCATTTCTTGTGTAAATCCTCAATTGAAAGTCATGAGTTATCTTCATCTAACCTTGCCAGGGTTCAGCTTGAAATTCGTAGCACCTAAAGAAGGCCGGAGCGTATAATGTCTGAAATGTTGTACAAATGGCAACAAAGATGAGGACAATCGTCCGAATAATGTAAATACTGTCTCATCTCAGAAATATAAAAAAATTATCAAACCTCTTTGTGTTAATATTTTTGATTGGCCAAAATTATTTTATTTTCCAGTATTCATTTTTTTTTTTTTAATAAAAGAAGTTACGAATTTCCTGATTTTATTATTTTTCAGTCACAAAGTAGTATACTCTGGTCTCACAAAATTCCAGTGTTTTTCTCTGGGTTCAGTCTTTTCTTCTTTCTCCTTTTATTTGAGTGTCGCCTTCTTGTTAGTTGAGAGTGAAGTATATAGAAAAAAGTTTAGATAGTGAAGAATTTAAAAGGAAAGTGCAAATGCCTTATTTTACTTAGAATTCTTTTTATTTTTTGTATCTTAACACAATTAAGCAAAAATGAGAAAGCTATCATACATCTGGGTATTTGTAACTTGTTCTGCTCTATAAAAAAAAATAATTTTATCATTAACCCTCAAAAGAGCCACTAAGATGCAAGTAAGAAAGAAAGTAACAAAGAATCTGAGGAAAAGTAAAACATTTTTAAGAATAAAAAAAAAGGTATTAAAATCATTTGCTAACTATTGATACTATATTTTAGTCTTTGAAGATCAAAGGCAGAATAGATATAACCATTTAAGTTTAACAAATTTTGTAAGGTCCTTGCATTCATTTACGTGCAAATACCCTTGGGAAAAGTATTAATCAGTTCCTTCCCTCTAGTTATGGGTTAAATAATAGGACAGATTGGGTTTCATAGCCTTGGCTGGCAACCAGTCTACTGCAGAAAGTAATGGCAACCTGCTGCGCGATAATCTTCTGCTCAGTCAGTCATGTCTCTTTCGAGACATGATTTCCCAAGTGTGTATCGCATATGACACTTAACTGACTGAATGACTAAAAATATACTTTACATTTGAATTTGTGAACAAACATTTGGAATATAATATGAAAACTCTAAGTGAGTTCAACCTGCTAGTAATAATGCTTTTTATGACAGGAGAGTTACACACCACAAGTGAAAAAATTAACTTTTTCTGCGAAGCTGTATATAAGTTTTATTTCTCCACATGAGCTCCATCAACATCAAAGCCATTCTAAAAGCATTATATGGTAAAGCTATTTATACTCCTGGAAGAACTGAGAGTTACTGTGAATATAACCATATTAAAGCAGCCGTTATTGGCATTTCTCATGATCACAAAACGGTACCACTGAAAAGGTTAGGTAATAAAGAAAATTCAGAAAGTCTATAAATCTAATGAATCTTCATCAAAATTCTTGCAAAGTCCCTCATATTTGATGAGAAGAATGAGCCAATGTGTTGTTGGAGTGAAAAAGGATTTTATAATGAAGCTTTCCATGGTACTTTTTACTAAATTTTTTGAAAACACTTTTATAATAAGTTGATGTTTTCCTTCTCTAAACAAGAAATCCCAGAAAAATAGCTTCTACACAACCTTTTCTCCTGTTCAACTTAATTTTGCTTTGACTAGAACCATTGCATGTGTGGGTAAACAAGTAGAAGAGGATGGACATTGCTAAGCATAAACTTGTGGAAACAAGCTTAAATTTTTGAGTTGGCTGATGATATTGCGAAGTCATATATTTATCTGTTTTCAGATGAGACAAACTCAGGGTTTTTTGAATTGAGTGAAACTATGATTGATTGAAAAGTCATCTTTTATACTTCATTAACTCTTTTCTACTGCTTCTACAAATTTCTAGTCTTATTTTAGATTTTATTTTTGTTGGCTTTTTCATAGGGCCTCCCATTTTGATATATGTTGATTTTTATTTGCGTGATTTTTTTTTTACATGTTTCTGAAAACAATAATGTCTCAAAAATATGTATTTAAAAAAAAAAAAAATCAAGGTTACTCTTGGACATTATAACTAAGTAAGCCACAAATTGTAGTATTGTTAAGTTGTGGCTTGAGGTTGACTTATTTTTCTAAAAGCATACCAATGTTGAATTTTGCTTTAAAATATCATGTCTCCATTTTGTTTTAATTTAAATTTCCAGTTTTCTACTGACCATAAGAAGCTTTTTTTTTTTTTATCACAGACAATTTTTTCTATTATAAAAATGTTTTTTTGTAGGAAATATTCAGTTTATGATAGTTTTCTTTCAAAAACATTTTCTTATATAACACTGACATCTCATTTTAACAGACATATTTACCAAAATTACGCAAATTATCTTGAATTACTAAATATTAAATTTGTTCATTTTCTTTTGCCAAAAGTGAGTCTAGTGGACTTTGTTATGAATATACTACATACAATGCAAGCTGTGTTAGATAATGTATCTGTAGTATATATATATATATATATATGACAGATAGATATGAACTCAAATATATTTTAGAGAAATAATAAAAAAAAAACAATTCCCAGTAAGAATTAAAAACATTGTGAGCCACAATCATTGTTCATAATCTAACAAAAAGGCATTAGTCACAAATCCAAATGGATGATGGGGATGTTTCATAAATAAAAAGAACAGCAACACATACAGAATTATTGATTCTAAAGGAAATAAAGAAAAATAAAATAAAAAAGTGAAAAGAAATATTTTATCCATTATATCAGTTTTATGACAAATTTTCTTTCCTTTCAAAAGAAAAGAACATTTTATTTTCAATTGGAATTTACATTCACAAAAGCTTTAAAGCATGCAACTGACCAATTATAAATACAAACACACACAGATTGCTGCAGTTTGGGAATGTACATACATACATGCTTATATAGAAATCGACAAATATTCCTGATTCTATAGGTATATACATATATAACCACAGATCAACAGTAAACATGTATATTCAACACATATACTGACACATGTATATTGGCAAATGAATGACAAAATTTTTTCTCTATTTTTTTGTGCTACCAGATGAGGTGGTATTTACACTGTTTACATTATTCCAACTATTGTCCTCATGTCTGTTGCCAGTTTTATGACATTTTGGACGTTGTACACTCCAGCCTTCTTCAGGTGCTATGAATTTTGAACTGAATTCTTTATTATGATCACTGGGGTATATCACACTCATTCCTTGTGCTAGACCACTTCTGGTAGTCATTAATTAACTCCCTTAACCTGTAAAATTTTTTTTATCTTGCTATTCCTTTAATTTTTTAACTATTTTATATATATATATATATATATATATATATATATATTTTAATGTTTTTTTAAGGTTTTAAATGGAAATCATCTGCACAACCACACCAACATTGCCTGATGATGAGAACCTATCTTGAAACAGAAATTTCCACATCGCAATGTATATATATATATATATATATATATATATATTGTACTTGGTAACTGTCATCTAAATTACAGACAAATGAAAATAACACTGACATCTCATTTAATCAATATATTTACCAAAATTACACAAATTATCTTGGATTACTAAATATGAAATTTGTTCAATGAAATTGCCATTGGCTTGACCTACAGTCTGCAGATAACTTTGAAATTTCCTGCAACTCTTCTAGATGGTCTTGTTTAAGTTGGTGAATTCTGCCACAATCCTTGCTTTCAGTTCTTCTTTGGTGTTACAAGGTGTTTTGTTGTCCTTGCACAACTGTGCCACAGATAATAGTCTGGGGAGTTAGGTGACCAGACTGGATTCTCCTGCTTGTATTGTATGGTGCAGAGTCCTGTTCCCAGACATAGGGTCTTCTAGCAGCCACACTCTTGACCCAGGACAGTACTACTTGTTCAAACCTCTTGATGTTAAAATCCATTTTATCTCTGGGAAGATGAATGTAGGCAAAACATTGCCATCACATGATCACCACAAACACCTTTGTAATCACCATTAGATCTAAACTCTCTGAAATTGGAGCTTTTGGTGTGAATGCTAATCAGTACAGCATGCTGTTTTCAAATTTCTGAGAGAGTGTATTGCATCAAGGTGCTTTTTCTCACAGATGAGACTTAACTGACTTTAACATAATGTGCAGTTGAGAAAATCAAAACGAATGTGTATGCACAAAATTAAAAACATAAAATGGTGACAATTTACCCATTGTACCATATACATATTTGTGTGCATGTATGCAATTTCTAAGTTATTAATGGACATTATTTTTATTTTTATTCATTAATCCAATATATTTTTATTCCTTTATTATTTTTAGCAGATACAAATATTTTCGTAGATGCTCTATTTATTTTAAACAAGTTAGTTTTTTGTTTTTTTGTTTAGCAGGCTGAATATTTGAGAAAAATTATAAATGAAAAATTCTCCAGAAGTCTTATTTTTCTTTAATAAGAATTATCAAATATTCAAACCCTTGGATGAAATAGATTACTGTTTAGAACAAACAAAGCATCTACTCAAAATGGGTATTCACTAAAAATAATATTTAAAGTGATGAATAACTAAATAAATGTATATTATAAACAAAAATACTTCCAAAGAAGCACTGTTATAACATACTAGCAGTATAGCCCGGCATTGCTCGGGTGTAATGAAAGCTTTAAAACTAATCCATGGTCCTGGAACTCAGACTCTTTCAACGCTGGCACGAAAGACTAAAAAGCAATAGTTGTTTCCAGTTAAAGTGAAACCATAGACTAAAAGAAAAATGAGTGGATGTAAGTCAAATTTTGATTTCCTGGTATCAATATCAAATAAGTTTTTTTTGTCATAAACTGAATTTTGAAAGCTAAATAAGTCCTCTGAGTAAATGGTATCATGACTGAGACTAAGAACTACAATTATACCTACTTAGAGCCAAACCTGAAGCAAAAACTAAAATAAAAGGGCTGAAAAAATACATACAGGCAGACAAACAGACACACACAAACATCTTGCCTTTTATATATATATATGTATAAAATCAATTTTCTGCACTATTGTAAGAACTACAACCTTGAAACTTCTGAGTATCATTTCTTATGTCTTTGTCTATGAGTGTATCAAATTTGATTAAAATCAGAACACTCCTTCTATAACCCAATTTTTTTGATTATCAATTTTCAATATTTATCGGGGGTACCTCGACACAAAACCTAGCTAAAAACACTCGCAGACGTTTATAGTCCAACCTTGTAAATTTTCAAGAAAATCGGCTCAGCCATTTCGGAATCTATAGGTAATGGACACAGACAAAGTTCTATTTATCAATAAGTTTAGATTTAGATTAGATATATTACCTATTATATGTATTATAACCAAGAATGTTCAATCATTCTGACTCTAGCAGCACATTGATATAAATATATGCTTTTATATCATTATCACTTGTTACTTGTATGTATCTGTTTCATACATCATAGTTGATATCATTGCGTGTTAGCTTTTTCATTCTTGTTAATAATACTTTCATTATTTTTAGCCTTTTTTATTTAAATGTTGATGAGGCTATTATATTTGTTATCAATGAGTCGAAAATGGAGTTTGGTAGGGTCTCGATGTGTATTAGTCTCCATACTTCAACATTTGTCAATATTAGTTACAATAATATCATGTTATATGACAATAATATCATGTTATATGACAATTATATGACATGTTATATGACAATTATATGACATGTTATATGACAATAATATCATGTTATATGACAATTATATGACATGTTATATGACAATAATATCATGTTATATGACAATTATATGACATGTTATATGACAATAATATCATGTTATATGACAATTATATGACATGTTATATGACAATAATATCATGTTATATGACAATTATATGACATGTTATATGACAATAATATCATGTTATATGACAATTATATGACATGTTATATGACAATAATATCATGTTATATGACAATAATATCATGTTATATGACAATAATATCATGTTATATGACAATAATATCATGTTATATGACAATTATATGACATGTTATATGACAATTATATGACATGTTATATGACAATTATATGACATGTTATATGACAATTATATGACATGTTATATGACAATTATATGACATGTTATATGACAATTATATGACATGTTATATGACAATTATATGACATGTTATATGACAATTATATGACATGTTATATGACAATAATATCATGTTATATGACAATTGATCCCAAATGTAAGTTTCATACACATACTATCTTTTGACATGTGCAGAATTTTCTCACTTGGTAAGTAATTTGCGTTGGTGTGTCCACTTTGGGCAAATACCAAACACCTTTAGCCTAACATCTTTGGTTAGCCAAGTGGGAATGCTCATCACATCACTAGCAATCCCCAAAAACTTGATGATTGCATGTCTGGTTCATATAATAGGAATATATAACACCATTTTATTGAAAATGATACATACTATATACATATATTTTTCTATGTGCACAAACACAGGTACACACACTATATTTTTAAATATCTATATTTAATAATATAGTGATGATCCACGTATACTGTCTTTTGTTTCTGATGAAGGACCAAGGGTGGTCTGAAATATAAAATATAATAGTAGAAATAAACAAATACTGTCAAAACAACACATTTTCAAACTCAAAATGTTTTAATATTCTTTCCTATATTTAAGAATATAAATATCTGAATTAACATACATACTATATATTTTTCATGCTATATGATTCAATACCTTATTAAACTGATGTGTATCTATGTAAAAATATTAACTCTTTCCCTATGTCATAATCTGTGCCAATATATTATATTACACATTATATATATTTTAACCAAGAATGTTTTATCATTCTGATATTCTCTGCATATATATATAAAAAATGTATCCCTCTCTGTATATACACACACACATATCTATATTCTATGTGTGTGTGTGTCTCTCTTTCTCTCTCTCTCTCTATATATATATATATACACACACACACGTGTATATATTCTCTATCTCTCACTATATATATATTATATATATATATATATATACCTATCTATATTCTTTCTATACTTATCTCTCAATATATATATATATATATACTCTCTCTCTCTCTATATATATATATATATTCTCTCTATATCTCTCTAAATATATATATTCTCTGTATCTCTTTCTCAATATACATTCTCTCTATATCTTTATATATATAGTATATATTCTGTCTATATCTCTCTATATATATTTTTTTCTCTATCTCTCTCTCTCTAAATATATATATTCTGTCTATAAATATCTATACATTCTCTCTCAATCTCTCTCTCTCTATATATATATATATTCTGTCTATATTACTCTCTATGTATATATTCTTCCTTTCAATATATACTTTATTTTCTCTCTCTCTCTCTCTATATATATATATATTCATTCTCTCTACTCTCTCACCATATATATATATATATATATATATATATATATATTCTCTCTCTCTCACTCTATATATATATATATCTCTCTCTCTCTCTCTATATATATATATATATCTCTCTCTCTCTCTCTATATATATATATATTCTCTCTCGCTCTCTCTCTCTCTATATATATATATATATATGTTTGTTTGTTTTTTTTACTTCAGGAAAAGAAAAACTTATCTTTCATAGATTTATCAAAGTTGCGATAACATTGCCATATATGAACTGTATGGAAATGATGAAGTTTTCTTTCAAGATGGAACACTGCTACACTATCAGCATAACATGCAAGTTTATCTGAATGAGAATTTCTAACGACACAAGCTAAGGTGAAGAAGTGCAGTCATGCTCTCTCTCTCTACCTTCTCCTGATTTAACACCTGCAGGCATTTACCTAGAAGAGACCCTACAGAGTGTCATGCATCACAAAAAACTGACTACATTAGTGGCCCTTAAACAAGAAATTGAAAATGCATGTGTTGAAATCATACTGAACACTTTGGTCAACATTGCCTAAGCAGCAATTTGCCATACTAAAAATGTCTGGAAGCTAAAGGCCATCATTTTGACCATCTCTTGTGATTTTAAAAACTAAAGTTAAATTGAACTAATCTTGTGATGTCTGAATAAATTTAGTATTACAACATATACATAAATATAAGGTTTGGCTCACATTAAAATTTTTTGCATTTGTAGCTCTGCTTTTGTACTTTCGTATTGAGCACTCTCTTGTTAAGGCTTCGTCTCAGGGTTTTTTTCTTTCTAACAGGTACTCAACGTTTTGTGCTTGTACACCGTTTGTTTCTTTTTTATGCCTTACCTTTGCCCTAAGAAGAGGTTCTATTCTGGGTGTTCAAGACAATTAAATTATAGTAAAGTTAGCGCCAGTTCTTGTGGTTTGGTTTTCTATAATTAGTGTTAGTTTCACTGTGATTAGTATTAACATTATTATAATATATATATATATATATATATATAAGATTTTCTTTCCCTGAAGCATGTATATATTTTTTGGCTAACTCTGTACATATATATGTGTGTGTGTTATATACACACACACACTCACTCACTCACTCTTATTAGTGCTCACTCTTTCTCTCTTTTTATGCACACACATAGAGAGAGATAGAGTGAGAGCTGTAATTCTTTGTCTTGGTCAACTAAGCTGAACTCACTCAGTTCAAATTATTGGTTTTCTATATTATTTGACATAAATATATCCTTTATATCATTATCACTTCTATGTATCTGTTTTATACATCAATATATTTTCTACCTCTATACATACAAAGGTACATATTTAGTGATATTCATATCAAGCTATTACTCGTACTAATAGCAACTTGACATAAAAACTTATCTGAAAATAGATTATTGACTCCATTGTAATATGTATGTCTACCCAACAAATATCTGCAAGGAATATTTTAAGACCTACTTCATGGTCATATAAGCAAGACAAATGCCTTTGGTGCCAGTCCCTGTAAGTTTTGCTATTTTGGAAAACATTTTATTTGAAAGATGCAATTTTCACAGTATATGGCATTACCAATATTTAGTAATCCTGGATAGGCCATGTCCATGTATAGAAGTTCATTGGGCAGTTGAACTCTTACCATTGAGTATATTTCAGCTTTAGGAAAAATTTGTTTGCATAAACAAGTTTAGGAGACCATATATATAATTATGTATCTGGACAGTAGTACCTCTTTTACAGAAGTTTCATTAAAAATGACTGACAAGTTTGAGTTTAATGACATATCAACCTCTCTTTGTTATTTAATGCCAAAAAGGTGGGGTTTTAAGGTAATTTTTAATGTTCATTTAAAAGTTTGATTTAGTTAGGTTTTGATTAAATTTTTTTTATTTCAAAAACTGAAGATGTCTTCTAGTTTTGTATTCAAAAATGTATTGCTGATAATTTTTTTTTCTTCAAAAATGTGTTATGGTAAAAATTTTTCTTCGAAAATATATTTTTGGTAATGTTTTTCCTTTAAAAATGTATATTTTTCTATACAAGTCTATTTTTATGTATATATTTCTATAAAAGTCTATTTTAATACTTTTATAGTGTTTTGATCCCAGTTTGGGGTCAACTATTTGCCCATAGTTAGGATCCTAACAGGTTCTACCACCCTGTGTCAGTGGGAGCTGGGAACAACAGCAATTAAGAGGTGGTTTCATGCTCTTCACAACTCCTCAATCAGAGACCTGCTGCCGGATGCAATTTACCATCATACCCAGAACCAAAAAATGACTGACAAGGTACTGTGGTTAAGTTTTTTTATCTAATTTTTCTTGCATTCTTAAAATTTTCTTCTTTTCTGAATGCTTTACTTGTCCGAGTGTTTTTGGCTATACTTTTAGCTATTGTCAAGTATGATTTTGTTTTTTTTTAATTTTTAACTGAATGTTTTGATTGTCTTATGTGTGTATTTAGAGTTATAGGAATGTTCGATTTTCCAAACATTAAAAGCACATTGTTCACAGTTGATATCATTGCGTATTGGCTTTTTCTTGTTAGCTTCCATTATTTTCAGCTTTTTTTTTTATATGTGTAGATGAGATTATTATATTTGTATTATCGATGAGGTAGGTCTCCATGTGTGTTCAAACAAGATCAAATTGAGCTGTAGTCACTGAGATACATCTTCTTGTTAGGCATGTTACACAAAATAACTCTATATCTCTAAATACACGTATAAAACAATCCATGCATTCCTATGAAATTAAAAATAAAATCATCCTTGATAATGGCTAAAAGAATAGCTAAAATCACTCAGATATGAGGAGATTCTGAAAATTTATTTGTAATATATGCCCAGAAAAGAAGAAAATTATAAGAATACAAGAAAAATTAAATCTAAGCTTAACCACAGTACACTATCTGTTTTAACAAAACTTGTGTGTGTATATCTCCACAATATATAGATTGTGGTGGTTAACAAAACTTGTGTGTGTGTGTATATATATATATATATATATATATATATATATCCACAATATATAGATTGTGGATAATAAAAGACATACATTATTCTATGCATCATACCTGTTAAACTAACAATTTGATCAAATAATGGCAATTATGTAAGAAGTGCTGGATTAATGGCATGAGTATATCTATCCAAGAATGGATGGCACATGAGCACCAAAAATGTCTTCCAAAAGCTAAGCAAAGTCTTAAGAAATGGGAAAATTTTATTAGAAACAAAAAAAGAGTACTGAACTGTCATACAATATCAGTCCTCCTAAATGGCAGTAAATGCTAGACAATCTCCTCACAGAAAAAGAAGAAACTTGAAGCAATATAAATGTGGCTTTATTGGAGGATTAGGAGAATACCATTGGCTGGTCATGTAAGAAATAACAATTTTTTAGAGATAATGAAAAGACAATTATTCTTAACATCAGAGAAGGATAGTCCCAATTTCTATGATTCATCATAAAAAAAGGAATTGGAAAATTTGATACTGGACAGATTAAAGGTAAGAGGAACAGATTTGGTAAAAAGACATTGAAATTTGATACTGGACAGATTAAAGGCAAGAGGAACAGATTGGGTAAAGAAGACATGGAAAATTTGATACTGGACAGATTAAAGGCAAGAGGAACAGATTGGGTAAAGAAGACATGGAAAATTTGATACTGGACAGGTTAAAGGCAAAAAGGAACAGATTGTGGAAAAGAAGACATTGAAATTTGGATACTGGAAAGATTAAAGGCAAGAGGAACAGATTGGGTGTGCAGAAGACATTGAAATTGATACTGGAAAGATTAAAGCATAAGAGGAACAGATTGGGTAAAGAAGACATTGAAATTTGATACTGGAAAGATTAAAGGCAAGAGGAACAGATTGGGTAAAGAAGACATTGAAATTTGATACTGGAAAGATTAAAGGCAAGAGGAACAGATTGGGTAAAGTAAGACATTGAAATTTGATACTGGAAAGATTAAAGGCAAGAGGAACAGATTGGGTAAAGAAGACATTGAAATTTGATACTGGAAAGATTAAAGGCAAGAGGAACAGATTGGGTAAAAAGACGTTGAAATTTGATACTGGAAAGATTAAAGGCAAGAGGAACAGATTGGGTAAAGAAGACATTGAAATTTGATACTGGAAAGATTAAAGGCAAGAGGAACAGATTGGGTAAAGAAGACATTGAAATTGATACTGGAAAGATTAAAGGCAAGAGGAACAGATTAAAAAAGACGCTGAAATTTGATACTGGAAAGATTAAAGGCAAGAGGAACAGATTGGGTAAAGAAGACATTGAAATTTGATACTGGAAAGATTAAAGGCAAGAGGAACAGATTGGGTAAAGAAGACATTGAAATTTGATACTGGAAAGATTAAAGGCAAGAGGAACAGATTGGGTAAAAAGACGTTGAAATTTGATACTGGAAAGATTAAAGGCAAGAGGAACAGATTGGGTAAAGAAGACATTGAAATTTGATACTGGAAAGATTAAAGGCAAGAGGAACAGATTGGGTAAAGAAGACATTGAAATTTGATACTGGAAAGATTAAAGGCAAGAGTAACAGATTGGGTAAAGAAGACATTGAAATTTGATACTAGACAGATTAAAGGTGCAAGAGGAACAGATTGGGTAAAGTGAAGACATGGAAAATTTGATACTGGAAAGATTAGTGCAAGAGGAACAGATTGGGTAAAGAAGACATTGAAATTTGATACTGGAAAGATTAAAGGCAGGAGGAACAGATTGGGTAAAAAGACGTTGAAATTTATTACTGGAAAGATTAAAGGCAAGAGGAACAGATTGGGTAAAAAGACGTTGAAATTTGATACTGGAAAGATTAAAAGGCAAGAGGAACAGATTGGGTAAAAAGACATTTTCAAATTTGATACTGGAAAGATTAAAGGCAAGAGGAACAGATTGGGTAAAGAAGACATTGAAATTTGATACTGGAAAGATTAAAGGCAAGAGGAACAGATTGGGTAAAGAAGACATTGAAATTTGATACTGGAAAGATTAAAGGCAAGAGGAACAGATTGGGTAAAGAAGACATTGAAATTTGATACTGGAAAGATTAAAGATGTGAAACAGATTGCAAAAGACGTTGAAATTTGATACTGAAAAGATTAAAGGCAAGAGGAACAGATTGGGTAAAAAGACATTGAAATTTGATACTGGAAAGATTAGCAAGAGGAACAGATTGGGTAAAGAAGACATTGAAATTCTGATGATTGGAAAGATGAAGAGGAACAGATTGGGTAAAGAAGACATTGAAATTTGATACTGGAAAGATTAGTGCAAGAGGAACAGATTGGGTAAAGAAGACATTGAAATTTGATACTGGAAAGATTAAAGGCAAGAGGAACAGATTGGGTAAAGAAGACATGGAAAATTTGATACTGGAAAGATTAAAGGCAAGAGGAACAGATTGGGTAAAGAAGACATTGAAATTTGATACTGGAAAGATTAAAGGCAAGAGGAACAGATTGGGTAAAAAGACGTTGAAATTTGATACTGGAAAGATTAAAGGCAAGAGGAACAGATTGGGTAAAAAGACGTTGAAATTCTGATACTGGAAAGATTAAAGGCAAGAGGAAGATTGGGTAAAAAGACATTGAAATTTGATACTGGAAAGATTAAAGGCAAGAGGAACAGATTGGGTAAAGAAGACATTGAAATTTGATACTGGAAAGATTAAAGGCAAGAGGAACAGATTGGGTAAAGAAGACATTGAAATTTGATACTGGAAAGATTAAAGGCAAGAGGAACAGATTGGGTAAAGAAGACATTGAAATTTGATACTGAAAAAAGATTAAAGGCAAGAGGAACAGATTGGGTAAAAAGACGTTGAAATTTGATACTGGAAAGATTAAAGGCAAGAGGAACAGATTGGGTAAAAAGACATTGAAATTTGATACTGGAAAGATTAGCAAGAGGAACAGGACGTAGTAAAGAAGACATTGAAATTTGATACTGGAAAGATTAAAGGCAAGAGGAACAGATTGGGTAAAGAAGACATTGAAATTTGATACTGGAAAGATTAAAGGCAAGAGGAACAGATTGGGTAAAGAAGACATTGAAATTTGATACTGGAAAGATTAAAGGCAAGAGGAACAGATTGGGTAAAGAAGACATTGAAATTTGATACTGGAAAGATTAAAGGCAAGAGGAACAGATTGGGGTAAAGAAGACATTGAAATTTCGATACTGGAAAGATTAAAGGCAAGAGGAACAGATTGGGTAAAAAGACGTTGAAATTTGATACTGGAAAGATTAAAGGCAAGAGGAACAGATTTCTCAGTAAAAAGACATTGAAATTTGATACTGGTGATTTAAAGGCAAGAGAACAGATTGGGTAAAAAGACGTTGAAATTTGATACTGGAAAGATTAAAGGCAAGAGAAGCAGATTTGGTAAAGAAGATAATGAAATTTGATACTGAGATTAGCAAGAGGAACAGATTTGGGTGACGTTGAAATTATTACCGGAAAGATTAAAGGCAAGAGAAAACAGATTGGGTAAAAAGACATTGAAATTGATACTGCGGACAAAGGGGAGACAGATTGGGTAAAGACGTTGAAATTTGATACTGGAAAGATTAAAGGCAAGAGGAACAGATTGGGAAGAAGACATTAACATACTTGGAAAGATTGAAGGCAAGAGGAACAGATTGGGTAAAGAAGACATTGAAATTTGATACTGGAAAGATTAAAGCAAGAGAACAGATTGGGAAGAAGACATTGAAATTTTATACTGGAAAGATTAAAGGCAAGAGAAGATTGGGTAAAAGACGCTGAAATCGATACCAAAGATTAAAGGCAAAGATAACACATTTGGTAAAAAGACATTGAAATTTGATACTGGAAAGATTAAAGGAGGAACAGATTGGGTAAAGAAGACATTGAAATTTGATACTGGAAGATTAAAGTTGCAAGAGGAACAGATTAAAAAGACATTGAAATTTGATATCAAAGATTAAAGGCAAAGAGGAACAGATTGGTAAAAAGATATTGAAATTGACAATATCAAGATTAAAGTGCAAGAGGAACAGATTGAAGAAGACATTAAAATGATACTAGACAGATTAAAGGCAAGAGGAACAGATTAAAAGAAGACATTGAAATTTGATACTGGAAAGATTAAAGGCAAGAGGAACAGATTGAGTAAAAAGACATTGAAATTTGATACTAGACAGATTAAAGGCAAGAGGAACAGATTGGGTAAAGAAGACATTGAAATTTGATACTGGAAAGATTAAAGGCAAGAGGAACAGATTGGGTAAAGAAGACATTGAAATTTGATACTAGACAGATTAGAAAAGAAGAAAAGAGGAACAGATTGGGTAAAGAAGACGTTGAAATTTGATACTGGAAAGATTAAAGGCAAGAGGAACAGATTGGGTAAAAAGACATTGAAATTTGATACTGGAAAGATTAAAGGCAAGAGGAACAGATTGGGTAAAAAAAGACGTTGAAATTTGATACTGGAAAGATTAAAGGCAAGAGGAACAGATTGGGTAAAGAAGACATTGAAATTTGATACTGGAAAGATTAAAGGCAAGAGGAACAGATTGGGTAAAAAGACATTGAAATTTGATACTGAAAAGATTAAAGGCAAGAGGAACAGATTGGGTAAAAAGACATTGAAATTTGATACTGGAAAGATTAAAGGCAAGAGGAACAGATTGGGTAAAAAGACATTGAAATTTGATACTGGAAAGATTAAAAGGCAAGAGGAACAGATTGGGTAAAAAGACAAATTTGATACTGGAAAGATTAAAGGCAAGAGGAACAGATTGGGTAAAAGACGTTGAAATTTGATACTGGAAAGATTAAAGGCAAGAGGAACAGATTGGGTAAAGAAGACATTGAAATTTGATACTGGAAAGATTAAAGGCAAGAGGAACAGATTGGGTAAAGACGTTGAAATTCTGATACTGGAAAGATTAAAGGCAAGAGGAAATAGATTGGGTAAAAGACGTTGAAATTTTATACTGGAAAGATTAAAGGCAAGAGGAACAGATTGGGTAAAGAAGACATTGAAATTTGATACTGGAAAGATTAAAGGCAAGAGGAACAGATTGGGTAAAAAGACATTGAAATTTGATACTGGAAAGATTAAAGGCAAGAGGAACAGATTGGGTAAAGAAGACATTGAAATTTGATACTGGAAAGATTAAAGGCAAGAGGAACAGATTGGGTAAAGAAGACATTGAAATTTGATACTGGAAAGATTAAAGGCAAGAGGAACAGATTGGGTAAAGAAGACATTGAAATTTGAAAGCACTAGACAGATTAAAGGCAAGAGGAACAGATTGGGTAAAGAAGACATTGAAATTTGGCTACTGGAAAGATTAAAGGCAAGAGGAACAGATTGGGTAAAAAGACATTGAAATTTGATACTAGACAGATTAAAGGCAAGAGGAACAGATTGGGTAAAGAAGACATTGAAATTTGATACTGGAAAGATTAAAGGCAAGAGGAACAGATTTCAAAGACATTGAAATTTGATACTGGAAAGATTAAAGGCAAGAGGAACAGATTGGGTAAAAAGACATTGAAATTTGATACTGAAAGATTAAAGGCAAGAGGAACAGATTGGGTAAAGAAGACATTGAAATTTGATACTGGAAAGATTAAAGGCAAGAGGAACAGATTGGGTAAAGAAGACATTGAAATTTGATACTGGAAAGATTAAAGGTAAGAGGAACAGATTGGGTAAAAAGACATTGAAATTTGATACTGGAAAGATTAAAGGCAAGAGGAACAGATTGGGTAAAGAAGACATTGAAATTTGATACTGGAAAGATTAAAGGCAAGAGGAACAGATTGGGTAAAAAGACGTTGAAATTTGATAATTTTGGAAAGATTAAAGGCAAGAGAACAGATTGGGTAAAGAAGACATTGAAATTTGATACTGGAAAGATTAAAGGCAAGAGGAACAGATTGGGTAAAGAAGACATTGAATTTTGATACTGGAAAGATTAAAGGCAAGAGGAAATGATTAAAAAAGACATTGAAATTTGATACTGGAAAGATTAAAGGCAAGAGGAACAGATTGGGTAAAGAAGACATTGAAATTTGATACTGGAAAGATTAAAGGCAAGAGGAATAGATTGGGTAAAAAGACATTGAAATTTGATACTGGAAAGATTAAAGGCAAGAGGAACAGATTGGGTAAAGAAGACATTGAAATTTGATACTGGAAAGATTAAAGGCAAGAGGAACAGATTGGGTAAAAAGACATTGAAATTTGATACTGGAAAGATTAAAGGCAAGAGGAACAGATTGGGTAAAGAAGACATTGAAATTTGATACTGGAAAGATTAAAGGCAAGAGGAACAGATTGCAAAAAGATGCTGAAATTTGATACTGAAAAGATTAAAGGCAAGAGGAACAGATTGGGTAAAGAAGACATTGAAATTTGATACTGGAAAGATTAAAGGCAAGAGGAACAGATTGGGTAAAGAAGACATTGAAATTTTGATACTGGAAAGATTAAAGGCAAGAGGAACAGATTGGGTAAAAAGACATTGAAATTTGATACTGGAAAGATTAAAGGCAAGAGGAACAGATTGGGTAAAAAAAGACGTTGAAATTTGATACTGGAAAGATTAAAGGCAAGAGGAACAGATTGGGTAAAGAAGACATTGAAATTTGATACTGGAAAGATTAAAGGCAAGAGGAACAGATTGGGTAAGAAGACATTGAAATTTGATACTGGAAAGATTGTGCAAAGAGGAACAGATTGGGTAAAAAGACGTTGAAATTTGATACTGGAAAGATTAAAGGCAAGAGGGAACAGATTGGGTAAAGAAGACATTGAAATTTGATACTGGAAAGATTAAAGGCAAGAGGAACAGATTGGGTAAAAAGACATTGAAATTTGATACTGGAAAGATTAAAGGCAAGAGGAACAGATTGGGTAAAAAGACATTGAAATTTGATACTGGAAAGATTAAAGGCAAGAGGAACAGATTGGGTAAAAAGACATTGAAATTTGATACTGGAAAGATTAAAGGCAAGAGGAACAGATTGGGTAAAAAAAGACATTGAAATTTGATACTGGAAAGATTAAAGGCAAGAGGAACAGATTGGGTAAAAAGACGTTGAAATTTTACACTGGAAAGATTAAAGGCAAGAGGAACAGATTGGGTAAAGAAGACATTGAAATTTGATACTGGAAAGATTAAAGGCAAGAGGAACAGATTGGGTAAAAAGACATTGAAATTTGATACTGGAAAGATTAAAGGCAAGAGGAACAGATTGGGTAAAAAGACATTGAAATTTGATACTAGACAGATTAAAGGCAAGAGGAACAGATTGGGTAAAGAAGACATTGAAATTTGATACTGGAAAGATTAAAGGCAAGAGGAACAGATTGGGTAAAGAAGACATTGAAATTTGATACTAGACAGATTAAAGGCAAGAGGAACAGATTGGGTAAAGAAGACGTTGAAATTTGATACTGGAAAGATTAAAGGCAAGAGGAACAGATTGGGTAAAAAGACATTGAAATTTGATACTGGAAAGATTAAAGGCAAGAGGAACAGATTGGGTAAAAAGACGTTGAAATTTGATACTGGAAAGATTAAAGGCAAGAGGAACAGATTGGGTAAAGAAGACATTGAAATTTGATACTGGAAAGATTAAAGGCAAGAGGAACAGATTGGGTAAAAAGACATTGAAATTTGATACTGGAAAGATTAAAGGCAAGAGGAACAGATTGGGTAAAAAGACATTGAAATTTGATACTGGAAAGATTAAAGGCAAGAGGAACAGATTGGGTAAAAAGACATTGAATGATACTGGAAAGATTAAAGGCAAGAGGAACAGATTGGGTAAAAAAGACATTGAAATTTGATACTGGAAAGATTAAAGGCAAGAGGAACAGATTGGGTAAAAAGACGTTGAAATTTGATACTGGAAAGATTAAAGGCAGAGGAACAGATTGGGGTAAAGAAGACATTGAAATTTGATACTGGAAAGATTAAAGGCAAGAGGAACAGATTGGGTAAAAAGACGTTGAAATTTGATACTGGAAAGATTAAAGGCAAGAGGAACAGATTGGGTAAAAAGACGTTGAAATTTGATACTGGAAAGATTAAAGGCAAGAGGAACAGATTGGGTAAAGAAGACATTGAAATTTGATACTGGAAAGATTAAAGGTAAGAGGAACAGATTGGGAAGACATTGAAATTTGATACTGGAAAGATTAAAGGCAAGAGGAACAGATTGGGTAAAAAGACATTGAAATTTGATACTGGAAAGATTAAAGGCAAGAGGAACAGATTGGGTAAAAAGACGTTGAAATCTGATACTGGAAAGATTAAAGGCAAGAGGAACAGATTGGGTAAAGAAGACATTGAAATTTGATACTGGAAACATTAAAGGCAAGAGGAACAGATTGGGTAAAAAGACATTGAAATTTGATACTGGAAAGATTAAAGGCAAGAGGAACAGATTGGGTAAAAAGACATTGAAATTTGATACTGAAAAAAGATTTTCAAAGGCAAAGAGGAACAGATTGGGTAAAAAGACGTTGAAATTTGATACTGAAAAGATTAAAGGCAAGAGGAACAGATTGGGTAAAGAAGACATTGAAATTTGATACTGGAAAGATTAAAGGCAAGAGGAACAGATTGGGTAAAAAGACATTGAAATTTGATACTGGAAAGATTAAAGGCAAGAGGAACAGATTGGGTAAAAAGACGTTGAAATTTGATACTGGAAAGATTAAAGGCAAGAGGAACAGATTGGGTAAAAAAAGACATTGAAATTTGATACTGGAAAGATTAAAGGCAAGAGGAACAGATTGGGTAAAGACGTTGAAATTTGATACTGGAAAGATTAAAGGTAAAATAGAACAGATTGGGAGAAGACATTGAAATTTGATACTGGAAAGATTAAAGGCAAGAGGAACAGATTGGGTAAAGACGTTGAAATTTGATACTGAAAGATTAAAGGCAAGAGGAACAGATTGGGTAAAGATGTTGAAATTTGATACTGGAAAGATTAAAGGCAGGAGGAACAGATTAAAAGTAGTTACTGAAATTTGATAAGCATGGAAAAAGATTAAAGGCAAGAGGGAACAGATTGGGTAAAAGAGCTGAAATTTGATATTGGAAAGATTAAAGGCAAGAGGAACAGATTGGGTAAAAAGACATTGAAATTTGATACTGGAAAGATTAAAGGCAAGAGAAATACTAAAAAGACGTTGAAATTTGGATACTGGAAAGATTAAAGGCAAGAGGAACAGATTGGTAAAGAAGACATTGAAATTGATACTGGAAAGATTAAAGGCAAGAGGAACAGATTGGGTAAAAAGACATTGAAATTTTATTAATGGAAAGATTAAAGGCAAGAGGAACAGATTGAAAAGACATTGAAATTTGATACTGGAAAGATTAAAGCGTAAGAGGAACAGATTGCAAAAAGACGTTGAAATTTGATACTGGAAAGATTAAAGGCAAGAGGAACAGATTGCAAAGAAGACATTGAAATTTGATACTGGAAAAAGATTAAAGGCAAGAGGAACAGATTGGTAAAAAGACATTGAAATTGGATACTGGAAAGATTAAAGGCAAGAGGAACAGATTGGGTAAAAAGACGTTGAAATTTGATACTGGAAAGATAAAGGCAAGAGGAAATAGATTGGGTAAAGAAGACATTGAAAATTTGATACTGGAAAGATTAAAGGCAAGAGGAACAGATTGGTAAAAAGACATTGAAATTTGATACTGGAAAGATTAAAGGCAAGAGGAACAGATTGGGTAAAAAGACATTGAAATTTGATACTGGAAAGATTAAAGGTAAGAGGAACAGAGAGATTGGGTAAAAAGACATTGAAATTTGATAATTGGAAAGATTAAAGGCAAGAGGAACAGATTGGGTAAAAAAGACATTGAAATTTGATACTGGAAAGATTAAAGGCAAGAGGAACAGATTGCAAAGACGTTGAAATTTGATACTGGAAAGATTAAAGGCAAGAGGAACAGATTGGGTAAAGAAGAGCATTGAAATTTGATACTGGAAAGATTAAAGGTAAGAGGAACAGATTAAGTAAAAAGACATTGAAATTTGATAATTGGAAGATTAAAGGCAAGAGGAACAGATTGGTAAAAAGACATTGAAATTTGATACTGGAAAGATTAAAGGCAAGAGGAACAGATTGGGTAAAAAGACGTTGAAATTTGATACTGGAAAGATTAAAGGCAAGAGGAACAGATTGGGTAAAGAAGACATTGAAATTTGATACTGGAAAGATTAAAGGCAAGAGGAACAGATTGGGTAAAAAGACGTTGAAATTTGATACTGGAAAGATTAAAGGCAGAAGATAACAGATTGGTAAAGAAGACATTGAAATTTCTGATACTGGAAAGATTAAAGGCAAGAGGAACAGATTGGGTAAAGAAGACATTGAAATTTGATACACTGGCATTAAAGGCAAGAGGAACAGATTGCAGAAGACATTGAAATTTGATACTGGAAAGATTAAAGGCAAGAGAACAGATTGGGTAAAAAGACGTTGAAATTTGATACTGGAAAGATTAAAGGCAAGAGGAACAGATTGGGTAAAAAGATATTGAAATTTGATACTGGAAAGATTAAAGGCAAGAGGAACAGATTGCAAAGAAGACATTGAAATTTGATACTGGAAAGATTAAAGGCAAGAGGAACAGATTGGGTAAAGAAGACATTGAAATTATTACTTGGAAAGATTAAAGGAAGAGGAACAGATTGGGTAAAAAGACATTGAAATTTGATACTGGAAAGATTAAAGGTGAAGAGGAACAGATTGGGTAAAAAAGACATTGAAATTTGGATACTGGAAAAAGATTAAAGGCAAGAGGAACAGATTGGGTAAAAAGACGTTGAAATTTGATACTGAAAGATTAAAGGCAAGAGGAACAGATTGGGTAAAGAAGACATTGAAATTTGATACTGGAAAGATTAAAGGCAAAGAGGAACAGATTGGGTAAAAAGACATTGAAATTTGATACTAAGATTAAAGGCAAGAGGAACAGATTGGGTAAAAAGACGTTGAAATTTGATACTGAAAGATTAAAGGCAAGAGGTATCAGATTAAAGAAGACATTGAAATTTGATACTGGAAAGATTAAAGGCAAGAGGAACAGATTGGGTAAAAAGACGTTGAAATTTGATACTGGAAAGATTAAAGGCAAGAGGAACAGATTGGGTGCAAGACATTGAAATTTGATACTAAAAAAGATTAAAGGAAAGAGGAACAGATTGGGGTAAAGAAGACATTGAAATTTGATACCGGAAAGATTAAAGGTGAGGAAATAGATTGGGTAAAGAAGACATTGAACTTCTGATACTTGGAAAGATTAAAGGCAAGAGGAACAGATTGGGTAAAAAGACATTGAAATTTGATACTGGAAAGATTAAAGGCAAGAGGAACAGATTGGGTAAAAAGACATTGAATTTTGATACTGGAAAGATTAAAGGCAAGAGGAACAGATTGGGTAAAAAGACATTGAAATTTGATACTGGAAAGATTAAAGGCAAGAGGAACAGATTAAAAAGACGTTGAAATTTGATACTGGAAAGATTAAAGGCAAGAGGAACAGATTGGGTAAAGAAGACATTGAAATTTCTGATACTGGAAAGATTATAGGCAAGAGAGATTGGGTAAAAAGACGTTGCAATTTGATACTGGAAAGATTAAAGGCAAGAGGAACAGATTGGGTAAAGAAGACATTGAAATTTGATACTGGAAAGATTAAAGGCAAGAGGAACAGATTGGGTAAAAAGACGTTGAAATTTGATACCGGAAAGATTAAAGGCAAGAGGAACAGATTGGGTAAAAAACGTTGAAATTTGATACTGGAAAGATTAAAGGCAAGAGGAACAGATTGGGTAAAAAGACATTGAAATTTGATACTGGAAAGATTAAAGGCAAGAGGAACAGATTGGGTAAAAAGACGTTGAAATTTGATACTGGAAAGATTAAAGGCAAGAGGAACAGATTGGGTAAAAAGACGTTGAAATTTGATACTGGAAAGATTAAAGGCAAGAGGAACAGATTGGGTAAAAAGACATTGAAATTTGATACTGGAAAGATTAAAGGCAAGAGGAACAGATTGGGTAAAAAGACATTGAAATTTGATACTGGAAAGATTAAAGGCAAGAGGAACAGATTGGGTAAAGAAGACATTGAAATTTGATACTGGAAAGATTAAAGGCAAGAGGAACAGATTGGGTAAAGAAGACATTGAAATTTGATACTGGAAAGATTAAAGGCAAGAGGAACAGATTGGGTAAAAAGACGTTGAAATTTGATACTGGAAAGATTAAAGGCAAGAGGAACAGATTGGGTAAAGAAGACATTGAAATTTGATACTGGAAAGATTAAAGGCAAGAGGAACAGATTGGGTAAAGAAGACATGGAAAATTTGACACTGGAAAGATTAAAGGCAAGAGGAACAGATTGGGTAAAAAGACGTTGAAATTTGATACTGGAAAGATTAAAGGCAAGAGGAACAGATTGGGTAAAAAGACATTGAAATTTGATACTGGAAAGATTAAAGGCAAGAGGAACAGATTGGGTAAAGAAGACATTGAAATTTGATACTGGAAAGATTAAAGGCAAGAGGAACAGATTGGGTAAAAAGACGTTGAAATTTGATACTGGAAAGATTAAAGGCAAGAGGAACAGATTGGGTAAAAAGACGTTGAAATTTGATACTGGAAAGATTAAAGGCAAGAGGAACAGATTGGGTAAAGAAGACATTGAAATTTGATACTGGAAAGATTAAAGGCAAGAGGAACAGATTGGGTAAAGAAGACATTGAAATTTGATACTGGAAAGATTAAAGGCAAGAGGAACAGATTGGGTAAAAAGACGTTGAAATTTGATACTGGAAAGATTAAAGGCAAGAGGAACAGATTGGGTAAAGAAGACACTGAAATTTGATACTGGAAAGATTAAAGAGCAAGAGGAACAGATTGGGTAAAGACGTTGAAATTTGATACTGGAAAGATTAAAGGCAAGAGGAACAGATTGGGTAAAGAAGACATTGAAAATTTGATGGAAAGATTAAAGGCAAGAGGAACAGATTGGGTAAAGGCATTTAAGAAATTTGATACTGGAAAGATTAAAGGCAAGAGGAACAGATTGGGTAAAGAAGACATTGAAATTTGATACTGGAAAGATTAAGGCAAGAGGAACAGATTGAGTAAAGAAGACATGGAAAATTTGATACTGGAAAGATTAAAGGCAAGAGGAACAGATTGGGTAAAAAGACGTTGAAATTTGATACTGGAAAGATTAAAGGCAAGAGGAACAGATTGGGTAAAGTAGACATTGAAATTTGATACTGGAAAGATTAAAGGCAAGAGGAACAGATTGGGTAAAGAAGACATTGAAATTTGATACTGGAAAGATTAAGGCAAGAGGAACAGATTGGGTAAAAAGACATTTAAGAATTTGATACTGGAAAGATTAAAGGCAAAGAGGAACAGATTGGGTAAAAGACGTTGAAATTTGATGCTGGAAAGATTAAAGGCAAGAGGAACAGATTGGGTAAAGAAGACATTAGAAATTTGATACTGGAAAGATTAAAGGCAAGAGGAACAGATTGGGTAAAAAGACGTTGAAATTTGATACTGGAAAGATTAAAGGCAAGAGGAACAGATTGGGTAAAGAAGACATTGAAATTTGATACTGGAAAGATTAAAGGCAAGAGGAACAGATTGGGTAAAGAAGACATTGTGAAATTTGATACTGGAAGATTAAGTAGGAAGAGACGAATTGGGTAAAGAAGACATTGAAATTTGATACTGGAAAGATTAAAGGCAAGAGGAACAGATTGGGTAAAAAGACATTTGAAATTTGATACTGGAAAGATTAAAGGCAAGAGGAACAGATTGGGTAAAAAGACATTCAGAAATTTGATACTGGAAAGATTAAAGGCAAGAGGAACAGATTGGGTAAAGAAGACATGGAAAATTTGATGGAAAGATTAAAGGCAAGAGGAACAGATTGGGTAAAGAAGACATGAAGAAATTTGATGCTGGAAAGATTAAAGGCAAAGAGGAACAATTGGGTAAGAAGACATTTGAAATTTGATGGAAAGATTAAAGGCAAGAGGAACAGATTGGGTAAAAAGACGTTGAAATTTGATACTGGAAAGATTAAAGGCAAGAGGAACAGATTGGGTAAAAAGACGTTGAAATTTGATGGAAAGATTAAAGGCAGAGGAACAGATTGGGTAAAAAGACGTTGAAATTTGATACTGGAAAGATTAAAGGCAAGAGAACAGATTGGGTAAAAAGACGTTGAAATTTGATACTGGAAAGATTAAAGGCAAGAGGAACAGATTGGGTAAAAAGACGTTGAAATTTGATACTGGAAAGATTAAAGGCAAGAGGAACAGATTGGGTAAAAAGACGTTGAAATTTGATACTGGAAAGATTAAAGGCAAGAGGAACAGATTGGGTAAAGAAGACATGAAGAAATTTGATACTGGAAAGATTAAAGGCAAGAAGAACAGATTGGGTAAAAGACGTTGAAATTTGATACTGGAAAGATTAAGAAGCAAGAGGAACAGATTGGGTAAAAAGACGTTGAAATTTGATACTGGAAAGATTAGAAACCAAGAGGAACAGATTGGGTAAAGACGACGTTGAAATTTGATACTGGAAGATTAAAGGCAAGAGGAACAGATTGGGTAAAAAGACGTTGAAATTTGATACTGGAAAGATTAAAGGCAAAGAGGAACAGATTGGGGTAAAGAAGACATTGAAATTTGATACTGGAAAGATTAAAGGCAGAAGGAACAGATTGGGTAAAAGACGTTGAAATTTGATACTGGAAAGATTAAGGCAAGAGGAACAGATTGGGTAAAAAGACATTGAAATTTGATGCTGGAAAGATTAAAGGCAAGAGGAACGAATTGGGTAAAAAGACGTTGAAATTTGATGCTGGAAAGATTAAGAAGAGCAAGAGGAACAGATTGGGTAAAAAGACGTTGAAATTTGATGCTGGAAAGATTAAAGGCAAGAGGAACGAATTGGGTAAAGAAGACATGGAAAATTTGATACTGGAAAGATTAAAGGCAAGAGGAACAGATTGGGTAAAAAGACGTTGAAATTTGATACTGGAAAGATTAAGGCAAGAGAAATTGAAGATTGGGTAAAAAGACGTTGAAATTTGATACTGGAAAGATTAAAGGCAAGAGGAACAGATTGGGTAAAAAGACGTTGAAATTTGATACTGGAAAGATTAAGGCAAGAGGAACAGATTGGGTAAAAAGACGTTCAGAATTTGATGGAAAGATTAAAGAGCAAGAGGAACAGATTGGAAGTTAAAGAAGACATGGAAAATTTGATACTGGAAAGATTAAAGGCAAGAGGAACAGATTGGGTAAAGCATGGAAAATTTGATACTGGAAAGATTAAAGGCAAGAGGAACAGATTGGGTAAGGGCATTGAAATTTGATACTGGAAAGATTAAAGGCAAAGAGAACAGATTGGGTAAAAGACGTTTGAAATTTGATACTGGAAAGATTAAAGGCAAGAGGAACAGTTTGGGTAAAGAAGACATTGAAATTTGATACTGGAAAGATTAAAGGCAAGAGGAACAGATTGGGTAAAAAGACGTTGAGAAATTTGATACTGGAAAGATTAAAGGCAAGAGGAACAGATTGGGTAAAGAAGACGACTGAAATTTGATACTGGAAAGATTAAGAAAGGCAGAGGAACAGATTGGGTAAAAAGACGTTTGAAATTTGATACTGGAAAGATTAAAGGCAAGAGGAACAGATTGGGTAAAGAAGACATGGAAAAATTTGATACTGGAAAGATTAAAGGCAAGAGGAACAGATTGGGTAAAAAGACATTGAAATTTGATACTGGAAAGATTAAGGCAAGAGGAACAGATTGGGTAAAAAGACGTTGAAATTTGATACTGGAAAGATTAAGGCAAGAGGAACAGATTGGGTAAAGAAGACATTGAAATTTGATACTGGAAAAGTTAAGGCAAGAGGAACAGATTGGGTAAAAAGACGTTGAAATTTGATACTGGAAAGATTAAAGGCAAGAGAAACAGATTGGGTAAAGAAGACATTGAAATTTGATACTGGAAAGATTAAGGCAAGAGGAACAGATTGGGTAAAGAAGACATTGAAATTTGATACTGGAAAGATTAAAGGCAAGAGGAACAGATTGGGTAAAGAAGACATTGAAATTTGATACTGGAAAGATTAAAGGCAAGAGGAACTAGTTGGGTAAAAGACGTTGAGAATTTGATACTGGAAAGATTAAAGGCAAGAGGAACAGATTGGGTAAAGAAGACATTGAAATTTGATACTGGAAAGATTAAAGGCAAGAGGAACAGATTGGGTAAAAAGACGTGAAATTTGATGCGGAAAGATTAAAGGCAAGAGGAACAGATTGGGTAAAGAAGACATGGAAAATTTGATACTGGAAAGATTAAAGGCAAGAGGAACAGATTGGGTAAAAAGACATTGAAATTTGATACTGGAAAGATTAAAGGCAAGAGGAACAGATTGGAAATTAAAAAGACGTTGAAATTTGATACTGGAAGATTAAAGGCAAGAGGAACAGATTAGGTAAAGAAGACATTTGAAATTTGATACTGGAAAGATTAAAGGCAAGAGGAACAGATTGGGTAAAAGACGTTCAAGAATTTGATACTGGAAAGATTAAGGCAAGAGGAACAGATTGGGTAAAAGACATTGAAATTTGATACTGGAAAGATTAAAGGCAAGAGGAACAGATTGGGTAAAAAGACGTTGAAATTTGATACTGGAAAGATTAAAGGCAAGAGGAACAGATTGGGTAAAGAAGACATGGAAAATTTGATACTGGAAAGATTAAAGGCAAAAAGAGGAACAGATTGGGTAAAAAGACATTGAAATTTGATACTGGGAAAATTAAAGGCAAGAGGACAGATTGAGTGAAAAAGACGTTGAAATTTGATACTGGAAAGATTAAAGGCAAGAGGAACAGATTGGGTAAAGAAGACATTGGAAATTTGATACTGGAAAGATTAAAAGGCAAGAGGAACGAATTGGGTAAAAAGACGTTGAAATTTGATACTGGAAAGATTAAAAGACAGAGACAGATTGGGTAAAGAAGACATTGAAATTTGATACTGGAAAGATTAAAGGCAAAGAGGGAACAGATTGGGTAAAGAAGACATTGAAATTTGATACTGGAAAGATTAAAGGCAGAGGAACAGATTAGGTAAAGAAGACATTGGTGATACTGGAAAGATTAAAGGCAAGAGGAACAGATTGGGTAAAAAGACGTTGAAATTTGATACTGGAAAGATTAAAGGCAAGAGGAACAGATTGGGTAAAGAAGACATGGAAAATTTGATACTGGAAAGATTAAAGGCAAGAGGAACAGATTGGGTAAAAGACATTGAAATTTGATACTGGAAAGATTAAAGGCAAGAGGAACAGATTGGGTAAAAGACGTTGAGAAATTTGATACTGGAAAGATTAAGGCAAGAGGAACAGTTGGGTAAAGAAGACATTGAAATTTGATACTGGAAAGATTAAAGGCAAAGGGAACAGATTGGTGAGAACAGGTAAGAATTTGATACTGGAAAGATTAAAGGCAAAGAGAACAGATTGGGTAAAGACATTGAAATTTGATACTGGAAAGATTAAAGGCAAGAGGAACAGATTGGGTAAAGACATTGAAATTTGATACTGGAAAGATTAAAGGCAAAGAGAACAGATTGGGTAAAGAAGACATTGAAATTTGATACTGGAAAGATTAAAGGCAAGAGGAACAGATTGGGTAAAAAGACGTTGAAATTTGATACTGGAAAGATTAAAGGCTTAAAGGAAAGGAACAGATTGGGTAAAGACATTGAAATTTGATACTGGAAAGATTAAAGGCAAGAGGAACAGATTGGGTAAAAAAGACGTTCAGAAATTTGATACTGGAAAGATTAAAGGCAAGAGGAACAGATTGAGTAAAGAAGACATGGAAAATTTGATACTGGAAAGATTAAAGGCAAGAGGAACAGATTGGGTAAAAAGACATTGAAATTTGATACTGGAAAGATTAAAGGCAAGAGGAACAGATTGGGTAAAAAGACGTTGAAATTTGATACTGGAAAGATTAAAGGCAAGAGGAACAGATTGGGTAAAGAAGACATTGAAATTTGATACTGGAAAGATTAAAGGCAAGAGGAACAGATTGGGTAAAAAGACGTTGAGAAATTTGATACTGGAAAGATTAAGGCAAGAGGAACAGATTGGGTAAAGAAGATGATATGAAATTTGATACTGGAAAGATTAAAGGCAAGAGGAACAGATTGGGTAAAAGACGTAAGAATTTGATACTGGAAAGATTAAAGGCAAGAGGAACAGATTGGGTAAAGAAGACATGGAAAATTTGATGGAAAGATTAAGGGAGCAAAGAGGAACAGATTGGGTAAAAGACATTAGAATTTGATACTGGAAAGATTAAAGGCAAGAGGAACAGATTGGGTAAAGACGTTGAAATTTGATACTGGAAAGATTAAAGGCAAGAGGAACAGATTGGGTAAAAAGAAGACATTGAAATTTGATACTGGAAAGATTAAAGGCAAGAGGAACAGATTGGGTAAAAAGACGTTGAAATTTGATACTGGAAAGATTAAAGGCAAGAGGAACAGATTGGGTAAAGAAGACATGGAAAAATTTGATACTGGAAAGATTAAAGGCAAGAGGAACAGATTGGGTAAAAAGACATTGAAATTTGATACTGGAAAGATTAAGGCAAAGAAGACGAATTGGGTAAAAAGACGTTGAAATTTGATACTGGAAAGATTAAAGGCAAGAGGAACAGATTGGGTAAAGAAGACATTGAAATTTGATACTAGACAAGATTAAAGGCAAGAGGAACAGATTGGGTAAAGAAGACATTGAAATTTGATACTGGAAAGATTAAAGGCAAGAGGAACAGATTGGGTAAAGGCATTGAAATTTGATACTGGAAAGATTAAAGGCAAGAGGAACAGATTGGGTAAAAAGACGTTGAAATTTGATACTGGAAAGATTAAAGGCAAGAAGACAGATTGGGTAAAAAGACGTTGAAATTTGATACTGGAAAGATTAAAGGCAAGAGGAACAGATTGGGTAAAGAAGACATTAGGGGTGATACTGGAAAGATTAAAGGCAAGAGGAACAGATTGGGTAAAAAGACGTTGAAATTTGATACTGGAAAGGGTAAAAGGCAAGAGGAACAGATTGGGTAAAAGACGTTGAAATTTTGATACTGGAAAGATTAAAGGCAAAAGGAAGACAGATTGGGTAAAAAGACATTGAAATTTGATGGAAAGATTAAAGGCAAGAGGAACAGATTGGGTAAAGACGTTGAAATTTGATACTGGAAAGATTAAAGGCAGAGGAACAGATTGAGGTAAAGAAGACATTGAAATTTGATACTGGAAAGATTAAAGGCAAGAGGAACAGATTGGGTAAAGAAGACATTGAAATTTGATACTGGAAAGATTAAAGGCAAGAGGAACAGATTGGGTAAAGAAGACGTTGAAATTTGATACTGGAAAGATTAAAAAGGCAAGAGGAACAGATTGGGTAAAGAAGACATTGAAATTTGATACTAGACAGATTAAAGGCCAGAGGAACAGATTGGGTAAAGAAGACATTGAAATTTGATGCGGAAAGATTAAAGGCAAGAGGAACAGATTGGGTAAAAAGACGTTGAAATTTGATACTGGAAAGATTAAAGGCAAAGAGGAACAGATTGAGTCAAAGAAGACATTGAAATTTGATACTGGAAAGTTAAAGGCAAGAGGAACGAATTAGGTATTAAGAAAGACATTGAAATTTGATATAGACAGATTAAAGGCAAGAGGAACAGATTGGGTAAAAAGACATTGAAATTTGATATGGAAAGATTAAAGGCAAGAGGAACAGATTGGGTAAAGGAGCAGTGAAATTTTGATACTGGAAAAGATTAAAGGCAAGAGGAACAGATTGGGTAAAGAAGACATTGAAATTTGATACAGGAAAGATTAAGGCAAGAGGAACAGATTGGGTAAAAAGACATTGAAATTTGATACTGGAAAGATTAAGGCGAGGAACAGATTGGGTAAAACGAAATTTGATACTAGACAGATTAAAGGCAAGAGGAACAGATTGGGTAAAAAGACATTGAAATTTGATACTGGAAAGATTAAAGGCAAGAGAACAGATTGGGTAAAAAGACGTTGAAATTTGATACTGGAAAGATTAAAGGCAAGAGGAACAGATTGGGTAAAGAAGACATTGAAATTTGATATGAAGGAATTAAAGGCAAGAGGAACAGATTGGGTAAAAAGACGTTGGAAATTTGATACTGGAAAGATTAAAGGCAAGAGGAACAGATTGGGTAAAAAGACGTTTAAAGAATTTGATACTGGAAAGATTGAAGCAAGAGGAACAGATTGGGTAAAGAAGGCATTGAAATTGATACTGGAAAGATTAAAGGCAAGAGGAACAGATTGGGTGAACGTTTAGTTGATACTGGAAAGATTAAGAGCGAGGAACAGATTGGGTAAAAAGACGTTTGAAATTTGATACTGGAAAGATTAAGGCAAAGAGGAACAGATTGGGTAAAAAGACGTTGAAATTTGATGGAAGATTAAAGGCAAAGAGGAACAGATTGGGTAAAAGACGTTTGATACTGGAAAGATTAAAGGCAAGAGGAACAGATTGGGTAAAGAAGACATTGAAATTTGATGCTAGAAGGTCGAAACTGAAGGAACAGATTGGGTAAAAAGACGTTGAAATTTGATACTGGGAAAGATTAAGGCAAGAGGAACAGATTGGGTAAAGAAGACATTGAAATTTGATACTGGAAAGATTAAAGGCAAGAGGAACAGATTGGCTAAAAAGACGTTGAAATTTGATACTGGAAAGATTAAAGGCAAGAGGAATGATTGGGTAAAAAGACGTTGAAATTTGATACTGGAAAGATTGCAAGAGGAACAGATTGGGTAAAGAAGACATTGAAATTTGATACTGGAAAGATTAAAATATGAGGAAATAGATTGGGTAAAGAAGACATGGAAAATTTGATACTGGAAAGATTAAAGGCAAGAGGAACAGATTGGGTAAAGAAGACATTGAAATTTGATACTGAAAGATTAAAGGCAGAGTGAAAGTAAAATTTGATACTGGAAAGATTAAAGGCAAGAGGAACAGATTGGGTAAAAAGACGTTGAAATTTGATACTGGAAAGATTAAAGGCAAGAGTGAACAGATTGGGTAAAGAAGACATTGGAAATTTGATACTGGAAAGATTAAAGGCAAGAGGAACAGATTGGGTAAAGAAGACATTGAAATTTGATACTGGAAAGATTAAAGGCAAGAGGAACAGATTGGGTAAAAAGACGTTGAAATTTGATACTGGAAAGATTAAAGGCAAGAGAACAGATTGGGTAAAAAGACGTTGAAATTTGATACTGGAAAGATTAAAGGCAAGAGAAACAGATTGGGTAAAGAAGATGGAAAATTTGATACTGGAAAGATTAAAGGCAAGAGGAACAGATTGGGTAAAAAGACGTTGAAATTTGATACTGGAAAGATTAAAGGCAAGAGGAACAGATTGGGTAAAGAAGACATTGAAATTTGATACTGGAAAGATTAAAGGTAACAGGAACACGATTAAAAAGACGTTGAAATTTGATACTGGAAAGATTAAAGGCAAGAGGAACAGATTGGGTAAAAAGACGTTGAAATTTGATACTGGAAAGATTAAAGGCAAGAGGAACAGATTAAGAAAAGACGTTGAAATTTGATACTGGAAAGATTAAAGGCAAGAGGAACAGATTGGGTAAAAAGACGTTGAAATTTGATACTGGAAAGATTAAAGGCAAGAGGAATGCAGATTGGGTAAAGAAGACATTGAAATTTGATACTGGAAAGATTAAAGGCAAGAGGAACAGATAAAAAGACGTTGAAATTTGGATACTGGAAGGCAAGAGGAACAGATTGGGAAGACATTGAAATTTGATACTGGAAAGATTAAAGGCAAGAGGAACAGATTGGGTAAAAAGACGTTGGAAATTTGATACTGGAAAGATTAAAGGCAAGAGGAACAGATTGGGTAAAAAGACGTTGAAATTTGATACTGGAAAGATTAAAGGCAAGAGGAACAGATTGGGTAAAGAAGACATTGAAATTTGATACTGGAAAGATTAAAGGCAAGAGAACAGATTGGGTAAAGAAGACATGGAAAATTTGATACTGGAAAGATTAAAGGCAAGAGGAACAGATTATGAAGAAGACATTGAAATTTGATACTGGAAAGATTAAAGGCAAGAGGAACAGATTGGGTAAAGAAGACATTGAAATTTGATACTGGAAAGATTAAAGGCAAGAGGAACAGATTGGGTAAAAAGACGTTGAAATTTGATACTGGAAAGATTAAAGGAGGAGGAACAGATTGGGTAAAGAAGACATTGAAATTTGATACTGGAAAGATTAAAGGCAAGAGGAACAGATTGGGTAAAAAGACGTTGAAATTTGATACTGGAAAGATTAAAGGCAAGAGTGGAACAGATTGGGTAAAGAAGACATTGAAATTTGATACTGGAAAGATTAAAGGCAAGAGGAACAGATTGGGTAAAGAAGACATTGAAATTTGATACTGGAAAGATTAAAGGCAAGAGGAACAGATTGGGTAAAAAGACGTTGAAATTTGATACTGGAAAGATTAAAGGCAAGAGGAACAGATTGGGTAAAAAGACGTTGAAATTTGATACTGGAAAGATTAAAGGCAAGAGGAACAGATTGGGTAAAGAAGACATTGAAATTTGATACTGGAAAGATTAAAGGCAAGAGGAACAGATTGGGTAAAGACATTGAAATTTGATACTGGAAAGATTAAAGGCAAGAGGAACAGATTGGGTAAAAAGACGTTGAAATTTGATACTGGAAAGATTAAAGGCAAGAGGAACAGATTGGTAAAAAAAGACGTTGAAATTTGATACTGGAAAGATTAAAGGCAAGAGGAACAGATTGGGTAAAGAAGACATTGAAATTTGATAGTGGAAAGATTAAAGGCAAGAGGAATGATTGGAAGACATGGAAAATTTGATACTGGAAAGATTAAAGGCAAGAGGAACAGATTGGGTAAAGAAGACATTGAAATTTGATACTGGAAAGATTAAAGGCAAGAGGAACAGATTGGCAAAAGACGTTGAAATTTGATACTGAAAGATTAAAGGCAAGAGGAACAGATTGGGTAAAAGACGTTGAAATTTGGATACTGGAAAGATTAAAGGCAAGAGGAACAGATTGGGTAAAGAAGACATTGAAATTTGATACTGGAAAGATTAAAGGCAAGAGGAACAGATTGGGTAAAGGAGCATTGAAATTTGATACTGGAAAGATTAAAGGCAAGAGGAACAGATTGGGTAAAAAGACGTTGAAATTTGATACTGAAAATAAAGGCAAGAGGAACAGATTGGGTAAAGAAGACATGAAAAATTTGATACTGGAAAGATTAAAGGCAAGAGGAACAGATTGGGGCAAAAAGACGTTGAAATTTGATACTGGAAAGATTAAAGGCAAAGAGAACAGATTGGGTAAAGAAGACATTGAAATTTGATACTGGAAAGATTGAAGGCAAGAGGAACAGAGTCAGTAAAAAGACGTTGAAATTTGATACTGGAAAGATTAAAGGCAAGAGGAACAGATTGGGTAAAAAGATTTTGAAATTTGATACTGGAAAGATTAAAGGCAAGAGGAACAGATTGGGTAAAAAGACGTTTGATACTGGAAAGATTAAAGGCAAGAGGAACAGATTGGGTAAAAAGACGTTGAAATTTGATACTGGAAAGATTAAAGGCAAGAGGAACAGATTGGGTGAAGAAGACATTGAAATTTGATACTGGAAAGATAAAGGCAAGAGGTAGGTAAAAAGACGTTGAAATTTGATACTGGAAAGATTAAAGGCAAGAGGAACAGATTGGGTAAAGAAGACATTGAAATTTGATACTGGAAAGATTAAAGGCAAGAGGGAACAGATTGGGTAAAAAGACGTTGAAATTTGATACTGGAAAGATTAAAGGCAAGAGGAACAGATTGGGTAAAAAGCATTTGTACTGATACTAAAAGATTAAAGGCAAGAGTGAACAGATTGGGTAAAGAAGACATTAAATTTGATACTGGAAAGATTAAAGGCAAGAGGAACAGATTGGGTAAAGAAGACAGTGGAAAATTTGATACTGGAAAGATTAAAGGCAAGAGGAACAGATTGGGTAAAGAAGACATTGAAATTTGATACTGGCATTAAAGGCAAGAGGAACAGATTGGGTAAAGAAGACATTGAAATTTGATACTGAAAGATTAAAGGCAAGAGGAACAGATTGGCAAAAAGACGTTGAAATTTGATACTGGAAAGATTAAAGGCAAGAGGAACAGATTGGGTAAAGAAGACATTGAAATTTGATACTGGAAAGATTAAAGGCAAGAGGAACAGATTGGGTAAAAAGACGTTGAAATTTGATACTGGAAAGATTAAAGGCAAGAGGAACAGATTGGGTAAAGAAGACATTGAAATTTGATACTGGAAAGATTAAAGGCAAGAGGAACAGATTGGGTAAAGAAGACATTGAAATTTGATACTGGAAAGATTAAAGGCAAGAGGAACAGATTGGGTAAAAAGACGTTGAAATTTGATACTGGAAAGATTAAAGGCAAGAGGAACAGATTGCAAAAAGACGTTGAAATTTGATACTGGAAAGATTAAAGGCAAGAGGAACAGATTGGGTAAAGAAGACATTGAAATTTGATACTGGAAAGATTAAAGGCAAGAGGAACAGATTGGGTAAAGAAGACATTGAAATTTGATACTGGAAAGATTAAAGGCAAGAGGAACAGATTGGGTAAAAAAGACGTTGAAATTTGATACTGGAAAGATTAAAGCGCAAGAGGAACAGATTGGGTAAAAAGACGTTGAAATTTGATACTGGAAAGATTAAAGGTAAGAGGAACAGATTGGGTAAAGAAGACATTGAAATTTGATAGTGGAAAGATTAAAGGCAAGAGGAACAGATTGGGTAAAGAAGATGGAAAATTTGATACTGGAAAGATTAAAGGCAAGAGGAAACGATTGGGTAAAGAAGACATTGAAATTTGATACTGAAAGATTAAAGGTACGAGGAACAGATTGGGTAAAAAGACGTTGAAATTTGATACTGAAAGATTAAAGGCAAGAGGAACAGATTGGGTAAAAGACGTTGAAATTTGATACTGGAAAGATACTGTTGAAAAGGCAAGAGGAACAGATTGCAAAGACATTGAAATTCTATACTGGAAAGATTAAAGGCAAGAGGAACAGATTGGGTAAAGGAGACATTGAAATTTGATACTGGAAAGATTAAAGGCAAGAGGAACAGATTGGGTAAAGAAGACATGGAAAATTTGATACTGGAAAGATTAAAGGCAAGAGGAACAAAGAAGACATTGAAATTTGATACTGGAAAGATTGAAGGCAAGAGGAACAGATTGGGTAAAGAAGACATTGAAATTTGATACTGGAAAGATTAAAGGCAAGAGGAACAGATTGGGTAAAAAAAGACGTTGAAATTTGATACTGGAAAGATTAAAGGCAAGAGAACATTGGGTAAAGAAGTATTGAAATTTGATACTGGATTAAAGGCAAGAGGAACAGATTGGGTAAAGAAGACATTGAAATTTGATACTGAAAAGATTAAAGGCAAGAGGAACAGATTGGGTAAAGAAGACATTGAAATTTGATACTGGAAAGATTAAAGGCAAGAGGAACAGATTGGGTAAAAAGACGCTGAAATTTGATACTGGAAAGATTAAAGGCAAGAGGAACAGATTGGGTAAAGAAGACATTGAAATTTGATACTGGAAAGATTAAAGGCAAGAGGAACAGATTGGGTAAAGAAGACATTGAAATTTGATACTGAAAAGATTAAAGGCAAGAGGAACAGATTGGGTAAAGAAGACATTGAAATTTGATACTGGAAAGATTAAAGGCAAGAGGAACAGATTGGGTAAAAAGAAGACATTGAAATTTGATACTGGAAAGATTAAAGGCAAGAGGAACAGATTGGGTAAAGAAGACATTGAAATTTGGATACTGGAAAGATTAAAGGCAAGAGGAACAGATTGGGTAAAGAAGACATTGAAATTTGATACTGGAAAGATTTTCAAAGGCAAGAGGAACAGATTTGGTAAAGAAGACATTGAAATTTGACGAAAGATTAAAGGCAAGAGGAACAGATTGGGTAAAGAAGACATTGAAATTTGATACTGGAAAGATGGTGGCAAGAGGAACAGATTGGGTAAGACATTGAAATTTGATACTGGAAAGATTAAAGGCAAGAGGAACAGATTGGGTAAAGAAGACATTGAAATTTGATACTGGAAAGATTAAAGTAAGAGGAACAGATTGGGTAAAAATATCAAGAAATTTTGATATTGGAAAGATTAAAGGCAAGAGGAACAGATTGGGTAAAAAGACGTTGGAAATTTGATACTGGAAGACGGCAAGAGGAACCAGATTGGGTAAAGAAGACATTGAAATTTGATACTGGAAAGATTAAAGGCAAGAGGAACAGATTGGGTAAAGAAGACATTGAATTAAGAGGCCTGGAAAGATTAAAGGCAAGAGGAACAGATTATAAAGAAGACATTGAAATTTGATACTGGAAAGATTAAAGGCAAGAGGAACAGATTGCAAAGAAGACATTGAAATTTGATTGGAAAGATTAAAGGCAAGAGGAACAGATTGGGTGCAGAAGACATTGAAATTTGATACTGGAAAGATTAAAGTGCAAGAGAACAGATTGGGTAAAGAAGACATTGAAATTTGATACTGAAAGATTAAAGGCAAGAGGAACAGATTGGGTAAAAAGACGTTGAAATTTGATACTGGAAAGATTAAAGGCAAGAGGAACAGATTGGGTAAAGAAGACATTGAAATTTGATACTGGAAAGATTAAAGGCAAGAGGAACAGATTGGGTAAAAAGACGTTGAAATTTGATACTGGAAAGATTAAAGGCAAGAGGAACAGATTGGGTAAAAAGACGTTGAAATTTGATACTGGAAAGATTGGAAGGCAAGAGGAACAGATTAAAAAGACGTTGAAATCTGATACTGGAAAGATTAAGGGCAAGAGGAACAGATTGGGTAAAGAAGACATTGAAATTTGATACTGGAAAGATTAAGGCAAGAGGAACAGATTGGGTAAAAGACGTTGAAATTTATTGATGAAGATTAAAGGCAAGAGGAACAGATTGGGTAAAAAGACATTGAAATTTGATACTGGAAAGATTAAAGGCAAGAGGAACAGATTGGGTGTGAAGACATTGAAATTTGATACTGGAAAGATTAAAGGCAAGAGGAACAGACTGGGTAAAGAAGACATTGAAATTTGATTTCGAAAGATTAAAGGCAAGAGGAACAGATTGGGTAAAGAAGACATTGAAATTTGATAATTGGAAAGTTGATTGAAGAAGAGAACAGATTGGTACAGAAGACATTGAAATTTGATACTGGAAAGATTAAAGGCAAGAGGAACAGATTGGGTAAAAAGACGTTGAAATTTGATACTGGAAAGATTAAAGGTAAGAACAGATTGGGTAAAAAGACGTTGAAATTTGATACTGGAAAGATTAAAGGCAAGAGTAGATTGGGTAAAAAGACATTGAAATTTGATACTGGAAAGATTAAAGCTAAGAGAATAGATTGGGTAAAAAGACGTTGAAATTTGATACTGGAAAGATTAAAGGCAAGAGGAACAGATTGGGTAAAAAGAAGACATTGAAATTTGATATTGAAAGATTAAAGGCAAGAGTGAACAGATTGGTAAAGAAGACATTGAAATTTGATACTGGAAAGATTAAAGGCAAGAGGAACAGATTGGGTAAAAAGACGTTGAAATTTGATACTGGAAAGATTAAAGGCAAGAGGAACAGATTGCAAAAGACATTGAAATTTGATACTGGAAAGATTAAAGGCAAGAGGAACAGATTGGGTAAAAAGACGTTGAAATTTGATACTGGAAAGATTAAAGGCAAGAGAACAGATTGCAAAGAAGACATTGAAATTTGATACTGGAAAGATTAAAGGCAAGAGGAACAGATTGGGTAAAGAAGACATTGAAATTTGATACTGGAAAGATTAAAGGCAAGAGGAACAGATTGGGTAAAGAAGACATTGAAATTTGATACTGGAAAGATTAAAGGCAAGAGGAACAGATTGGGTAAAGAAGACATTGAAATTTGATACTGGAAAGATTAAAGGCAAGAGGAACAGATTGGGTAAAGAAGACATTGAAATTTGATACTGGAAAGATTAAAGGCAAGAGAACAGATTGGGTAAAGAAGACATTGAAATTTGATACTGGAAAGATTAAAGGCAAGAGGAAATATAGATTGGGTAAAAAGACGCTGAAATTTGATACTTACTAAAGGCAAGAGGAACAGATTGGGTAAAGAAGACATTGAAATTTGATACTGGAAAGTTTAAAGGCAAGAGGAAGAGATTGGGTAAAAAGACGTTGAAATTTGATACTGGAAAGATTAAATGCAAGAGGAACGGATTGGGTAAAGAAGACATTGAAATTTGATACTGGAAAGATTAAAGGCAAAAGAGGAACAGATTGGGTAAAAAGACGTTGAAATTTGATACTGGAAAGATTAAAGGCAAGAGGAGCAAATTGGGTAAAAAGACGTTGAAATTTGATACTGGAAAGATTAAAGGCAAAGAGGAACAGATTGGGTAAAGAAGACATTGAAATTTGATACTGGAAAGATTAAAGGCAAGAGGAACAGATTGGGTAAAAAGACGTTGAAATTTGATACTGGAAAGATTAAAGGCAAGAGGAACAGATTGGGTAAAAGACGTTGAAATTTGATACTGGAAAGATTAAAGGCAAGAGGAACAGATTGGGTAAAGAAGACATTGAAATTTGATACTGGAAAGATTAAAGGCAAGAGGAACAGATTGGGTAAAAAAAAAGACGTTGAAATTTGATACTGGAAAGATTAAAGGCAAAGGGAACAGATTGGGTAAAAAGACGTTGAAATTTGATGAAAGATTAAAGGCAAGAGGAACAGATTGGGTAAAGAAGACATTGAAATTTGATACTGGAAAGATTAAAGGCAAGAGGAACAGATTGGGTAAAAAGACGTTGAAATTTGATACTGGAAAGATTAAAGGCAAGAGGAACAGATTGGGTAAAGAAGACATTGAAATTTGATACTGGAAAGATTAAGGCAAGAGGAACAGATTGGGTAAAAAAGGCGATTTTGTTGATACTGAAGTGGAAAGATTAAAGGCAAGAGGAACAGATTGGGTAAAGAAGACATTGAAATTTGATACTGGAAAGATTAAAGGCAAGAGGAACAGATTGGGTAAAGAAGACATTTGAAATTTGATACTGGAAAGATTAAAGGCAAGAGGAACAGATTGGAGGTAAAGAAGACATTGAAATTTGATACTAGACAGATTAAGAGCAAGAGGAACAGATTGGGTAAAAGACATTGAAATTTGATACTGGAAAGATTAAAGGCAAGAGGAACAGATTGGGTAAAGAAGACATTGAAATTTGATACTGGAAAGATTAAAGGCAAGAGGAACAGATTGAGGTAAAGAAGACATTGAAATTTGATACTGGAAAGATTAAAGGCAAGAGGAACAGATTGGGTAAAGAAGACATTGAAATTTGATACTGGAAGATTAAAGGCAAGAGGAACAGATTGGGTAAAGACATTGAAATTTGATACTAGACAGATTAAAGGCAAGAGGAACAGATTGGGTAAAGAACCGGTGAAATTTGATACTGGAAAGATTAAAGGCAAGAGGAACAGATTGGGTAAAAAGACGTTGAAATTTGATACTGGAAAGATTAAAGCCAAGAGGAACAGATTGGGTAAAGAAGACATTGAAATTTGATACTGGAAAGATTAAAGGCAAGAGGAACAGATTGGGTAAAAAGACGTTGAAATTTGATACTGGAAAGATTAAAGGCAAGAGGAACAGATTGGGTAAAAAGACGTTGAAATTTGATACTGGAAAGATTAAAGGCAAGAGGAACAGATTGGGTAAAGAAGACATTGAAATTTGATACTGGAAAGATTAAAGGCAAGAGGAACAGATTGGGTAAAGAAGACATTGCATTTGATACTGGAAAGATTAAAGGCAAGAGAAACAGATTGGGTAAAAAGACATTGAAATTTGATACTGGAAAGATTAAAGGCAAAGAGAACAGATTGGGTAAAGAAGACATTGAAATTTGATGAAGGAATTAAAGGCAAGAGGAACAGATTGGGTAAAGAAGACATTGAAATTTGATACTGGAAGATTAAAGGCAAGAGGAACAGATTGAGTGAGAACATGAAATTTGATACTGGAAAGATTAAAGGCAAGAGGAACAGATTGGGTAAAAAGACACGTTGAAATTTGATACTGGAAAGATTAAAGGCAAAAGGAAGAGGAACAGATTGGGTAAAGAAGACATTGAAATTTGATACTGGAAAGATTAAAGGCAAGAGGAACAGATTGGGTAAAGAAGACATTGTGAAATTTGATACTGGAAAGATTAAAGGCAAGAGGAACAGATTGGGTAAAGAAGACATTGAAATTTGATACTGGAAAGATTAAAGACGAAGACAGATTGGGTAAAAGACATTGAAATTTGATACTGGAAAGATTAAAGGCAAGAGGAACAGATTGGGTAAAAAGACATTTGAGAATTTGATGGAAAGATTAAAGGCAAGAGGAACAGATTGGGTAAAGAAGACATTGAAATTTGATACTGGAAAGATTAAAGGCAAGAGGAACAGATTGGGTAAAGAAGACATTTGAAATTTGATACTGGAAAGATTAAAGGCAAGAGGAACAGATTGGGTAAAAAGACGTTGAAATTTGATACTGGAAAGATTAAGGTCAAGAGGAACAGATTGGGTAAAGAAGACATTGAAATTTGATACTGGAAAGATTAAAGGCAAGAGGAACAGATTGGGTAAAAACCTTGAAATTTGATACTGGAAAGATTAAAGGCAAGAGGAACAGATTGGGTAAAGAAGACATTGAAATTTGATACTGGAAAGATTAAAGGCAAGAGGAACAGATTGGGTAAAGAAGACATTGAAATTTGATATACTGGAAAGATTAAAGGCAAGAGGAACAGATTGGGTAAAGAAGACATTGGAGAATTTGATACTGGAAAGATTAAAGGCAAGAGGAACAGATTGGGTAAAAAGACGTTGAAATTTGATACTGGAAAGATTAAAGGCAAGAGGAACAGATTGGATAAAAGAAACGTTGAAATTTGATACTGGAAAGATTAAAGGCAAGAGGAACAGATTGGGTAAAAAAGGCGTTGAAATTTGATACTGGAAAGATTAAAGGCAAGAGGAACAGATTGGGTAAAAGACATTGAAATTTGATACTGGAAAGATTAAAGGCAAGAAGAACAGTTTGGGTAAAAGACATTGAAATTTGATACTGGAAAGATTAAAGGCAAGAGGAACAGATTGGGTAAAAAGACGTTTGTTGATACTGGAAAGATTAAAGGCAAGAGGGTCAAGATTGGGTAAAAAGACATTTATAGGTGATACTGGAAAGATTAAAGGCAAGAGGAACAGATTGGGTAAAGAAGACATTGAAATTTGATACTGGAAAGATTAAAGGCAAGAGGAACAGATTGGGTAAAAAGGCGTTGAAATTTGATACTGGAAAGATTAAAGGCAAGAGGAACAGATTGGGTAAAAGACATTGAAATTTGATACTGGAAAAGTTAAAAAGGCAAGAGGAACAGATTGGGTAAAGAAGACATTGAAATTTGATACTGGAAAGATTAAAGGCAAGAGGAACAGATTGGGTAAAAAAGCGTTTGAAATTTGATACTGGAAAGATTAAAGGCAAGAGAACGAATTGGGTAAAGAAGACATTGAAATTTGATACTGGAAAGATTAAAGGCAAGAGGAACAGATTGGGTAAAGAAGACATTGAGAAATTTGATACTGGAAAGATTAAAGGCAAGAGAACAGATTGGGTAAAGAAGACATTGAAATTTGATACTGGAAAGATTAAAGGCAAGAGAACAGATTGGGTAAAGAAGACATTGAAATTTGATACTGGAAAAGATTAAAGGCAAGAGGAACAGATTGGGTAAAGAAGACATTGAAATTTGATACTGGAAAGATTAAAGGCAAAGAGAACAGATTGGGTAAAGAAGACATTGAAATTTGATACTGGAAAGATTAAAGGCAAGAGGAACAGATTGGGTAAAGAAGACATTGAAATTTGATACTGGAAAGATTAAGAGCAAGAGGAACAGATTGGGTAAAGAAGACATTGAGAAATTTGATACTGGAAAGATCAAAAGCAGAAGAACAGATTGGGTAAAAAGACGTTGAAATTTGATACTGGAAAGATTAAAGGCAAGAGGAACAGATTGGGTAAAGAAGACATTGAAATTTGATACTGGAAAGATTAAAGGCAAGAGGAACAGATTGGGTAAAGAAGACATTGAAATTTGATACTGGAAAGATTAAAGGCAAGAGGAACAGATTGGGTAAAGAAGACATTGAAATTTGATACTGGAAAGATTAAAGGCAAGAAGAACCAGATTGGGTAAAGAAGACATTGAAATTTGATACTGGAAAGATTAAAGGCAAGAGGAACAGATTGGGTAAAAAGCGTTGAAATTTGATACTGGAAAGATTAAAGGCAAGAGGAACAGATTGGGTAAAGAAGACATTGAAATTTGATGGAAAGATTAAAGGCAAGAGGAACAGATTGGGTAAGAAGACATTGAAATTTGATACTGGAAAGATTAAAGGCAAGAGGAACAGATTGGGTAAAAAGACATTGAAATTTGATACTGGAAGATTAAAGGCAAGAAGACAGATTGGGTAAAGAAGACATTGAAATTTGATACTGGAAAGATTAAAGGCAAAGAGGAACAGATTGGGTAAAGAAAGACATTGAAATTTGATACTGGAAAGATTAAAGGCAAGAGGAACAGATTGGGTAAAGAAGACATTGAAATTTGATACTGGAAAGATTAAAGGCAAGAGGAACAGATTGGGTAAAGAAGCGTTGAAATTTGATACTGGAAAAGATTAAAGCCGAGGCATAGATTGGGTAAAGAAGACATTGAAATTTGATACTGGAAAGATTAAAGGCAAGAAGAACAGATTGGGTAAAAAGACATTGAAATTTGATACTGGAAAGATTAAAGGCAAGAGGAACAGATTGGGTAAAAAGACATTGAAATTTGATACTAGACAGATTAAAGGCAAGAGGAACAGATAATAAAAAGACATTGAAGTTTGATACTGGAAAGATTAAAAGGCAAGAGGAACAGATTGGGTAAAAAGACATTGAAATTTGATACTGGAAAGATTAAAGGCAAGAGGAACAGATTGGGTAAAGAAGACATTGAAATTTGATACTGGAAGATTAAAGGCAAGAGGAACAGATTGGGTAAAAAGACGTTGAAATTTGATACTGGAAAGATTAAAGGCAAGAGGAACAGATTGGGTAAAGAAGACATTGAAATTTGATACTGGAAAGATTAAAGGCAAGAGGAACAGATTGGGTAAAAAGACATTGAAATTTGATACTGGAAAGATTAAAGGCAAGAGGAACAGATTGGGTAAAAAGACATTGAAATTTGATACTGGAAAGATTAAAGGCAAGAGGAACAGATTGGGTAAAAAGACATTGAAATTTGATACTGGAAAGATTAAAGGCAAAGAGGAACAGATTGGGTAAAAAGACATTGAAATTTGATACTGGAAAGATTAAAGGCAAGAGGAACAGATTGGGTAAAAAGGCGTTGAAATTTGATACTGGAAAGATTAAAGGCAAGAGGAACAGATTGGGTAAAAGACATTGAAATTTGAAATTACTGGAAAGATTAAAGGCAAGAGGAACAAGATTGGGTAAAGAAGACATTGAAATTTGATACTGGAAAGATTAAAGGCAAGAGGAACAGATTGGGTAAAAAGGCGTTCAAATTTGATACTGGAAAGATTAAAGGCAAGAGGAACAGATTGGGTAAAAAGACATTGAAATTTGATACTGGAAAGATTAAAGACAGAGAACAGATTGGGTAAAAAGACATTGAAATTTGATACTGGAAAGATTAAAGGCAAGAGGAACAGATTGGGTAAAAAGACATTGAAATTTGATACTGGAAAGATTAAAGGCAAGAGGAACAGATTGGGTAAAAAGACGTTGAAATTTGATACTGGAAAGATTAAAGGCAAGAGGAACAGATTGGGTAAAAGAGCGTTGAAATTTGATACTGGAAAGATTAAAGGCAAGAGGAACAGATTGGGTAAAGAAGACATTGTGAAATTTGATACTGGAAAGATTAAAGGCAAGAGGAACAGATTGGGTAAAGAGCGTTGAAATTTGATACTGGAAAGATTAAAGGCAAGAGGAACAGATTGGGTAAAGAAGACATTGAAATTTGATACTGGAAAGATTAAAGGCAAGAGGAACAGATTGGGTAAAGAAGACATTCGAAATTTGATACTAGACAGATTAAAGGCAAGAGGAACAGATTGGGTAAAGAAGACATTGAAATTTGATACTGGAAAGATTAAAGGCAAGAGGAACAGATTGGGTAAAGACATTGAAATTTGATACTGGAAAGATTAAAGGCAAGAGGAACAGATTGGGTAAAAAGACATTGAAATTTGATGGAAAGATTAAAGGCAAGAGGAACAGATTGGGTAAAAAGGCGATTGAAATTTGATACTGGAAAGATTAAACAAGAGGAACAGATTGGGTAAAAGACATTGAAATTTGATACTGGAAAGATTAAAGGCAAAGAGAACAGATTGGGTAAAAAGACATTGAAATTTGATACTGGAAAGATTAAAGGCAGAGGAACAGATTGGGTAAAGACATTGAGAAATTTAGTGGAAAGATTAAAGGCAAGAGGAACAGATTGGGTAAAAAGACATTGAAATTTGATACTGGAAAGATTAAAGGCAAGAGGAACAGATTGGGTAAAAAGACATTGAAATTTGAGTACTGGAAAGATTAAGGCAAGAGGAACAGATTGGGTAAAGACATTGAAATTTGATACTGGAAAGATTAAAGGCAAGAGGAACAGATTGGGTAAAAAGACATTGAAATTTGATACTGGAAAGATTAAAGGCAAGAGGAACAGATTGGGTAAAAAGACATTGAAATTTGATACTGGAAAAGATTAAAGGCAAGAGGAACAGATTGGGTAAAAAGACATTGAAATTTGATACTGGAAAGATTAAAGGCAAAGAGGATTGGGTAAAAAGACATTGAAATTTGATGGAAAGATTAAAGGCAAGAGGAACAGATTGGGTAAAAAGGCGTTGAAATTTGATGCTGGAAAGATTAAAAAAAGGCAAGAGGAACAGATTGATAAAGACATTGGAAATTTGATACTGGAAAGATTAAAAGCCACAGAGGAACAGATTGGGTAAAAAGACGTTTGAAATTTGATACTGGAAAGATTAAAGGCAAGAGGAACAGATTGGGTAAAGAAGACATTGAAATTTGATACTGGAAAGATTAAGGCAAGAGGAACAGATTGGGGTAAGAAGCGTTGAGGAAATTTGATACTGGAAAGATTAAAGGCAAGAGGAACAGATTGGGTAAAGGAACATTGAAATTTGATACTGGAAAGATTAAAAAGGCAAGAGGAACAGATTGGGTAAAAGACATTGAAATTTGATGCTGGAAAGATTAAAGGCAAGAGGAACAGATTGGGTAAAAAGACATTGAAATTTGATACTGGAAAGATTAAAGGCAAGAGGAACAGATTCAGGTAAAAAGACAATTAAAAATTTGATACTGGAAAGATTAAAGGCAAAGAGAACAGATTGGGTAAAGAAGACATTGAAATTTGATACTGGAAAGATTAAAGGCAAGAGGAACAGATTGGGTAAAAAGACATTGAAATTTGATACTGGAAAGATTAAAGGCAGAAGGAACAGATTGGGTAAGAAGACATTGAAATTTGATACTGGAAAGATTAAAGGCAAGAGGAACAGATTGGGTAAAAAGACGTTCAGAATGATGCTACTGGAAAGATTAAAGGCAAGAGGAACAGATTGGGTAAAGAAGACATTGAAATTTGATACTGGAAAGATTAAAGGCAAGAGGAACAGATTGGGTAAAGAAGACATTGAAATTTGATACTGGAAAGATTAAAGGCAAGAGGAACAGATTGGGTAAAAAAGACATTGAAATTTGATACTGGAAAGATTAAAGGCAAGAGGAACAGATTGGGTAAAGAAGACATTGAAATTTGATACTGGAAAGATTAAAGGCAAGAGGAACAGATTGGGTAAAGAAGACATTGAAATTTGATACTGGAAAGATTAAAGGCAAGAGGAACAGATTGGGTAAAAAGACGTTGAAATTTGATACTGGAAAGATTAAGGCAAGAGGAACAGATTGGGTAAAGAAGCGTTGAAATTTGATACTGGAAAGATTAAAGGCAAGAGGAACAGATTGAGTAAAGAAGACATTGAAATTTGATACTGGAAAGATTAAAGGCAAAGGGAACAGATTGGGTAAAGAAGACATTGAAATTTGATACTGGAAAGATTAAAGGCAAGAGGAACAGATTGGGTAAAGAAGACATTGAAATTTGATACTGGAAAGATTAAAGGCAAGAGGAACAGATTGGGTAAAGAAGACATTGAAATTTGATACTGGAAAGATTAAAGGCAAGAGGAACAGATTGGGTAAAAAAGGCGATTTGAAATTTGATACTGGAAAGATTAAAGGCAAGAGGAACAGATTGGGTAAAGAAGACATTGAAATTTGATGCTGGAAAGATTAAAGGCAAGAGGAACAGATTGGGTAAAAAGACGTTGAAATTTGATACTGGAAAGATTAAAGGCAAGAGGAACAGATTGGGTAAAGAAGACATTGAAAATTTGATACTGGAAAGATTAAAGGCAAGAGGAACAGATTGGGTAAAAAGCGTTGAAATTTGATACTGGAAGATTAAAGGCAAGAGGAACAGATTGGGTAAAGAAGACATTGAAATTTGATACTGGAAAGATTAAAGGCAAGAGGAACAGATTGGGTAAAAAGACATTGAAATTTGATACTAGACAGATTAAAGGCAAGAGGAACAGATTGGGTAAAGAAGACATGGAAAATTTGATACTGGATAGGTTAAAGCCAAAAGGAACAGATTGTGGAAAAGAAGACATGGAAAATTGATCCTGGACAGATTAAATGCAAGCAGAACAGATTGGGTAAAGAAGACATGGAAAATTTGATACTGGACAGATTAAAGGTAAGAGGAACAGATTTGGTAAAGAAGACATTGAAATTTGATACTGGACAGATTAAAGGCAAAAGGAACAGATTGTGGAAAAGAAGACATGGAAAATTGATCCTGGACAGATTAAATGCAAGCAGAACTGATTGAGGAAAGTAGGTATAGAAAATTTGATACTGAACAGATTAAATAGCAGGTAAAACACATTGAGAGAAAGAAGGCATGGAAAATTTAATACTCAGATTAAAAAGAAGGAAAAACAGATTGAGGAAAGAAGGCATGTAAAATTTGATACTCAAGAAATTAAAGGCAGAAAGAAATGATTTGGGAAAAAAGGCTTATAAAATTTGTTACAAAACAGACTGGAGGCTAGTAGAAGAGATTTGAGAAAGAAGGCATAGAAAATTTGATACAGGACAGATTAAAGTCAAGAGGAATAGATTGTGGAAAGAGGGCTTGGAAAGTTGGTAATGGAGAGATTGAAGACAAAACAGTTTATAACCTCAGAAGCTTGTGTAAAATGTATGGCAGAACAGTGTTTAGGACAGATAACAAAAAAGAAAAAGCACTCAATGCTGTGAAGAACAGGAAATTGTAGAGTGCAATGACAAACAACATTTTGAAGGATTGAAGAACCATGACACGTAGAACAAGAAGTTATGATTGTTGTGTATGACTGCAAAGAATTTAGTGCAATCTGCGATTTGATTTATACATTTCAGTGGGTTTAAAGTTGATAAGGGTAATGGAAATATTAGAAGTTTCCTTATAAGAAAACATTTGGCGTTCACTGATAGAGCAGCCAGTGCTAATTTCAGTTGTACTTTATGAAACCTTTCTCATGGAACAATTTTTTAGGAAATTAGATTTCTGAAGTTCAATAACTTATCAATCTTTCCAGTAATTCCTCTGAACCTTCTTTTTCAATAATGTGGAATGTCAACATTTTGATTATATCATTATTTTATTAAGTTACATGTGCTATCCCTTTTAGTTGTTGCTGCTATTGAAAGTACTTGTGTGATGTGGTTTCTGTCATCATGTAAAGTTCATTCTCTGTGATTTGCAATACCAGTTCACAAGGTTTAACCCTCTAGGGCCATTCGTATCATATTTGATACAGTATGAAAACAAGCCTTGAAAGAAATATTTTCCTGAAAAATCTTTTAAGAGAAATATTTTATAAATTTCAAATGAAAGCAGTACTGACTGCTCAGTCAATGAATACCAAATGTTTCCTTATAGGGAAATACTGTATCAAATAGGATACGAATGGCCCTAGAGGGTTAAAGAAGAATGGTACTTCCTATGACATACAGCCTTTAAAAATATTTTAACCTTTGATATGAGAAAACAGTTGCATACAAGTCTTCATGCAGATATTTTTGAGCAAGTTTAGCTTGCCATCAACAAGATCCACATTGTACAATGAGTGGCCATGGTTAAATGTAAATTAATGGCACCCAATGAACAAAATTAATAAAGTTTGCAATAAACAATAACTAAAAAAAGAAATCACAGAGCAAAAATAATGTAAATCAAGCAGGATGGGCCTATAGTTTCATGTGGTCTCCACCCACAAATTTCACTATCTTCTCACAAATACTGAATGTGTGAGCTATACAACTGGATAACATAGGTTTTTATTGCATAGTCTAAATGAGAAGGCAGGTTATGTACAACTTTCATTTAGAAAGGGTTATTTTAATACTCTAAAACTCTAAATTCTTCTTTGTGTTTTCATCAATAACAGTAAAATCTTTATTGTTGCCAATAAATACAAAACTACTTTATTAATTTGAAATAATATAGAATATGAAATATACTGTATTTGTCTATACTTCTGGAATGAGGCAGTATTCACATTATATACACTTGACTGTTGTCGTCATCTTTATATCCAGGTTTAAGATGTTTCAGCTGTTGTACACTCCAGCCTTCTTCAGGTGCTATGAATTTTGAACTAAACCTTTTATTATGATCACTGGGGTATATAATTCTCATTCCATGTGTGATGCCACTTCTGGTAGCCATGTAGTTATCTCCCTATATAACTAGAAGTCAAATGAAGTTGAAGGATTATTTGTAAGACACAAGCATTTGACAGGCAAAAGTTGCAACCTGAGCATGAACCTGGAGTCTGGTCTGAGCTACAACACTCCATTTGAAAAACTAACTAAATAAGCAAAACAACATTAGACACATACATAGACTGAATTGATCATTTGATCTTTGAGAAAATCATCAGTTTCTCACCAAGCTACGATTGACGTATTTCTGTCAAGTCCCAGAAATACAACTGACATCAGTGGCAGTGACTGACAAAAGTGTGATTTTATCAAAGGCAGAAAATATAAACAGTGATAAACATAAATGTGATTACTTCAAAGACAATAATTGGTGAAAATGATTGATAGATATGCCTAACTGTAGATGACACAATTGAGCAAAAATTGAAAAGGGCAAAATATGTGGAAATTTCAGCTTATATAAGATTGGGGTTTTTCAGACCAAAGGCAGGACCCAAAAAAGAATGCAGAGAAGAGAGAAGTAAACTTCTGCTCGTCAACTCCCTCACATGTGTATGATTTTCTCTACCACAGAGGCAGTATATAACACCAGCTTGTCTTTGCCTTGAAGTCAGAATGCCATGTTTGCTTGTTCACACTTTGTAAAATTTTACTCTATTACTGTTGCTTCACCTTAATGCTTTGGAAAAATCATCAGTTGCCCACCATGCTACAGATTCAGGGATTCAGAAATGCATACTGGGATTCATTCCCTTGGCCCATTCTCTTTTTCATTTGACTCCAGTCTGTCTAGTCTTTAAGTCAGAATGCTGTGTTTGCTTGTTCGAACTTGCTTTTGTGTGTCAACCTCATTTCTTTGTTTGTAAACTTTTTGCCTTATTAATTTGCTTTGTCTATATTGTTTACTCACTTTATATTATTTTTTGTCCAGTTCTTTTTCTTTCTTATAATTTTATTGCAAACTTTGTCAAATCTATATTTACATTGTTTGGACTGTTGTCCTCATCTTCATTGCCATATTCATGACAGTTCTGCCATATTCATGACAGTTCAGCCATTGTATGCTCTGGCCTTCTTCAAGGGCTTAGAATTTTGAACCAAACTTTTTATTTCAATCACTAGTGTCCTTGTGAATAAACCTGTTCATTAGATCCAAAAGTTCACCCAAAGTTCAATACCTTGAACTGGAATGAGAATGATATACCCAAGTGATCAAAATAAAAAGTCCAGTTCTAAATTTCAACTACTTGAATAAGGCCAGAGTGTACAAATCAGGAATATGGCAATAAAGATGAAGACAACAGTCTGAACAATGTAATTTATATCAATACTACCACATCTCAAAGTATAGACAAACTTTGTCAAGTCTGTTTGTTAGGCAGTTCTACCATTTATTTATTTTCAATTTAACCATGGATACTTACTCCACAGATTAAAAGAACTCTTACATAGTTTCTATGCCCTTCGTCTTTATGTGCTCTGTCCCTTCAGGACGTAGGCAATCATGGATTTCTATTTGCCCTTTAACAATTTTCCTCTTGGTATCTCTTTCAAACCCTGCTCAGCCATACTCCTGCTCAAGCTCATCAGGTATGTCTGTGTTGCTTTCCCCTGTCTCTCTTTCCTTTTATCCAGAACCTCTTTCCTCATTACGTGTCTCAGGAACCCCATCTGTTTTTCCCTTATGTTAAGTATGAGTTTTCTTCTTGTTGAATCCTCATTAACACTTCGTCATTGTTCCCATGCTCCATCCATGGTATCCTCAGCATTATTCTGTAGAACCACATTTCTGCTGCCTTGAGCCTCTACTTCATCCTTGAAGAAATTGTTCAATATTTGCTGCCATGCAGAAGGACACATATCACATAGCAATCTAGCACTGTTTTCTTTGTTACCAATGGGATTTTCCTGTCTCTCAGTACTCTGGTTTGCTTTGGAAATGTGTGTCTGGTCATGCCAATGCATTTTTTGATCTCAATGTCACACTTTCCATCCTCTGTCAGCACGCTTCCCAGATATTTAAATTTCTTTACTTGTTTTAGTTTAGTCTCTTTGATCTGTAGTTGTCATTTTGGGTTCTTCTTTTTGCTGGTGATCATACATTTAGTTTTCTGGAAGTTTATACCTAGTCCTTTCTTCTCCTTTTTTCTATAGGGTTCTTCTTTTTGCTGATGACCATACATTCAGTTTTCTGGAAGTTTATACCTAGTCCTTTCTTCTTCTTTTCTCTATTGGGTTCTTCTTTTTTGCTGATGATCATACATTCAGTTTTCTGGAAGTTTATACCTAGTCCTTTCTTCTCCTTTTCTCTATTGGGTTCTTCTTTTTTGCTGATGATCATACATTCAGTTTTCTGGAAGTTTATACCTAGTCCTTTCTTCTCCTTTTCTCTATAGGGTTCTTCTTTTTTGCTGATGATCATACATTCAATTTTCTGGAAGTTTATACCTAGTCCTTTCTTCTTCTTTTCTCTATAGGGTTCTTCTTTTTTGCTGATGATCATACATTCAGTTTTCTGGAAGTTTATACCTAGTCCTTTCTTCTTCTTTTCTCTATAGGGTTCTTCTTTTTTGCTGATGATCATACATTCAATTTTCTGGAAGTTTATACCTAGTCCTTTCTTCTCCTTTTTTCTATAGGGTTCTTTTTGCTGATGATCATACATTCAGTTTTCTGGAAGTTTATACCTAGTCCTTTCTTCTTCTTTTCTCTATAGGGTTCTTCTTTTTTGCTGATGATCATACATTCAATTTTCTGGAAGTTTATATCTAGTCCTTTCTTCTCCTTTTTTCTATTGGGTTCTTCTTTTTGCTGATGATCATACATTCAGTTTTCTGGAAGTTTATACCTAGTTCTTTCTTCTCCTTTTCTCTATTGGGATCTTCTTTTTGCTGACGATCATACATTCAGTTTTCTGGAAGTTTATACCTAGTCCTTTCTTCTCCTTTTCTCTTGCTACCTTTTGTAGGAGTGTTAGGGCGCCACCCCTATTTGACTACATAATGGACTGTTCCCATTGCTATATATAGCAATGGTGGATTCTCTACAGGGAGAGTCGTACGGAGTCATACAGAGTCGTACAGAGTCACTTGAGAGTCATTGCGAGAGTTAGTCACACTTCCGGTGGCATACCGGAAGTAATCACGTATACACACGTCTTACGACGGATTGGACTCTTGTATCTTTTATATTGTAAATATTACTTCTGTACATACTAACGTCTTTCCGCGGAATACAACTTATATTCTGATTCTGTTGTTGAGTTATTCATTTATATTTGGTGACATAACAAGGAGGTCCAGCATTCTTTTTTCCGTGTCAGCTATCAGCACTGTGTCATTTGTGTATCTTACATAGTTGAGATTGTGGCCGCCAATGACAAATCCTGGCAAGGATATTATTTCTCTCATAATTGTTTTACTGCTTAAGTTGAACAGACCCAGTGTGAAAACATGTATGCCCCACCCTATGCTAATTAGGCAGTCATTTATATCTCTACAAAAAGTAAAAAAGAAAATGATTAAAGAGAAAAATGAAATTATGTATTAGCTTTTTGTAGACTGACAGCTGCATTAAGAGGAAACTATTTTCATGCGAATTTCCTTATCTTTGTAGTATGAACATTTCTCCTCTTTATCTCTGACAGGTCCTGGGTATGATGGTAAACTGCATCCAGCACAAAAGCCTCAGATTGGGAGGTTGTGAGGAGCATGAAACCACTTCTTAATTGTTATTGTTCTCAGGTCCACCCTGACTTGTAGCACCTGTTAAAGTCCCAGCTATGGGCAAATAGTTAACTCCCAAACTGAGGTCAAGGCACTATGAAAGTATAAAAGTACACTTTTGTAGAAATATTTACATAAAAATAGACTTCTATAGAAAAAGATACATTTTTTTAAGGAAAAATAATACCAACAATATATTTTTGAAGAAAAAAAATTATTCTCAGCAAAACTTTTTTGAATACAAAACTAGAAGACATCTTTAGTTTTCTAAAATAAAAATACAACAAATTTTCATCAAAATCTGACTAAATCCATCTTCTTACTATTACTGAACATTAAAAAATCATATCTTAAATCCCTACCATTTTGGCATTAAACAACCCACAGAAGTTGATATGCCATTAAACAGAACTCAAATTATATCTGACAACTGCACTATTTATATAGTTTATAATAAATATATGTTGTTCGAACACATTGTAATAGCATATCACCTACAGAGCAGCAAAAAATGAGATTTATTGCTAACAGGTTCCTTATAGAACAATGCAATCATTGCTTTCCACCCAAAAAACAAAAGCATCCGTGACCATTGAGTGAATGCATGCTTTTGCATGCACACAGTAAAAAAAAAAAATTACTCGGTCTATTGATAATCCCTAAATAAAAAAAGCTGATCCTTTAGATCCAGGAGAAGAATGATTTTGGGCTGCTTCCAGCCAAATGGTTATATTGTTTTCTTTCTTTCTGTGTTCGTTACCAAACAAGATCCATGCCAAACAAAAAGAAGCTGCCAGGCATCAGTTTCACAAGTTGTTGTGAAAATGCTTTGTTTATTCTTCTTTTGACAGAAGCATTTTCGTATAATGCCTTTTCAAAGATCCCAAAACAAACATGACATTCTGTCTTGCTTTTTGAAATGGCTCTCTTTGTTCCCAGACCTGCATTTGTTCTTTAAATCCCTAATGTAGTTATATGAATCTCGCAAATGTGTAAGTGACCACAGTGAGTGTGGAAGGCAAGCATCAGATTGACTGATTATATCAAAGATGTATTTGAGAAAGCAAGACAATTTCTTTTATCTAATTCTCTTTAAGCCAATTTTAAAAAAATGAAAGAACAAGTCTTGTGCATTTCTAATTTAATATAGTTCACCTAAAACAAGTCACAAGAGCCACTTAGGGCAAAGGGTTACTGAATGAGATACATGATAAGAATGGAAAAGAAGTGCATTCTTTGAAGAAAATGAGGATTACAGGGTACGCTTGGTAAATTGTCACCATTTTATATTTGTTAATTTTGCACATTGTTTTTGATTTGTCAACAGCACAGTATATTAGGGTCAGTTGGGCACCAAATGTAAGAAAAAAAATAGTACCATGACTCAATTCACTCAGCCAGAAATTTGAATGTGACATTCTGTACTGTTTAACATTTGCACCAGAAGCTTCAATATGATTGTTTGGGTGTCAATCTAAGGACAGTGCAGAGGATTCAAAAAGAGTTGGAGGAGTCTAATGGTGATTATGAAAGTATGGCAGCTTGGAAAACTAACTTTGTTTTGATAAGGAAAGAACTTTCAAATTTGCTGGTGAGGGCCTCTGACTTAACACAGTGGTCTACATTGAATGCCTTGAAGAGTTAGTGCTGCCCTGGACCAAGAAGGTGGCTGCAACAGGACTGCACCATGCTACACAGAAAGGAGAACCCAGTCATGGCCATCAGACAATTTCTGCCACCAAATCCCTATTTACATCCAGCCTTGTAACTGCAAGCTTCTTGATCATAATGTGTGGGACACATTTGAGCAAGAGACCATCAAAACTACTTGTAATACCAAATATGAACTGAAGGCAATGATTATGGCAGCATACATCTGGAGACCATGTTTGAAGACAACGGCAATTTTATTGAATAGACTTACTATTTAGTATTTAAATATATTTGTATGTGATTTTGATAAATATACCTGTTAAAATGAGATGTCAGTGTTTTTTTGATTTTTGTGTAATTCAGAGGACAATTTATCCATCGCATTATCTATAAAACATCTAGTGTATAGACGTGATGAGATTATGATTGCAGTGTTCAGGGAAGAACCATGTGGCAATCTGTTTGATAACTTAGAAATAAGCTTTCCTAGTCTAACACTATTCTTACTACTGTTGACTCAGTCAGGCTGCAAACTAATTTTCCCAGTTATGATGTATAAATGCTTACACTATTTGATGTGCATTGTAGTGCAGTGGATATCAACTCAGAATGACAAATCAGGGAGTCGAGTTCAACTTCTAGTTGAATTCCTTGCATTCACTTACACACAAATACCCTTGCGAAAGATATTAATCCATCTCTTTCCTCCAGTTTCCAGTTGGCAGGCAACCAGTCTACTGTAGAAAGCAATGACAACCTACTGTTGGATAATCTTCTGCCCAGTCAGTCATGTCTCTGGTAAATGAGTAACAGAATTTTCTTTTAAGCCTGGAGTTGTGAACTTTAAGAAGACAAAAATTATGGTTGTCAGCAAGAGAAAAGACTAAGATGGGAACTATGAATTGGTGATGTCAATGTCAACTAAATACAGAGATTAAATGTCTGGGGAGTCTTAATATAGAATATAAAACTTAATACTGAAATCCAATAGATGCTTTTCAAAATCTAAACAAAGAACTAAAAATTACGATAATTTTGTTAGAAACTGTTGCGGAATAGTTTTCACACTGAAGGTTATAATTGGGCAGTGTCGGTTGCTAATCGACTTAACGCACCCAAAATGTTAGAAACTTGGTAATCTTCCACTGAAAATTGACTCCTTAGTATTCAGCTAACTGCCAACTAATATCAACTGCTTTAGTCCAACTATGTCCAAACTGGAAATAACTAGCAGTTTTACTGAACTCTAAAGAACTCTCCAGAAATTTAAGAACTTCTCAAGAATTTCCTGTTATTAATATAATAGAGAGAATCCATTATCTGAGGAATAGGTGTGTTTCCCCATAACAGAAACAAAGAAAAATATGATGAATTCCTTTGTAATACGAATCCTTTTATTTGATAGTGAGTGATGAATAAAGAGAAAACTTGAAGCAATAAAAACATGTTACTTTTCTTTCTTTTTTTTTTTTTTTTTAAATATAAAGCCCCTAAGATGCAAGGGGTTACTAAATCTTAATGAATAAAAAGATTATTTAGGAGAGAGAACAATAAACAAACAGGAATAACAATTAACATTACATTTAATTTTGGGGAGTCAACTTGAAAGTGTAAAACTGGAAGAGAGTTCCACGAATGAGACGTACGAGAAAAGAAGCTGTTAGTATTTTTTCTATTTTATTTTTGTATTTGTTTCATCCTAAGCAAGGCAATACTGTCATTGTGTACAGTGGGTTACAGTGAGAGGAGAGGAAAGAGAGAAAAGAAAAAAAAACAGGACAGGAAATGTTTGAGAAAAGAAACTGGTAGAAAAGAAGTGGCAGTTACATTTACCTATTTTGACAGTAAAAGAGTGGGACCTAATTGCCATCTAGTTGCACAAAAAAATTCATGAGGGCAAGGCACCAGGAAGTGAAGCTCATCAGAGCAAAAGCCATGAAAATACCTGTAGAAAAGACAGAGAGAAGCCACATCCCATCAGTGAAAAAGTGACTGAAAGCAAGCTGCCAAATTCGTATCAGTTACATTGTAGATCCTTCTTTGCGTTTTGTCGAGAATCCCCAAGAAAAATAGCAAAAGCACTTGACCATATATTCAATGCACGGACAAATGATAGATTTATAAATGCACAAGATGGATTCTGACAAAAAAATTTCCTGATTTAGTACAGCCACCCAACCGTCTTTGCAGTAGATGTAGCTATTGATTTGATGTGTTCATTCCACTTAAAATCATCTAAAAGAGGCAAGGAGGCACAGTGCATTGCTTTCAGGGAAACTAGCATGATCCATAATGATAAAAAGTAGAAAAGCTGCTTGCTAGTGGTTAACAGAGAGCAGGTTCAATTTGGAAGCATTAAAATTTACAAGCCATTTATTTACCTGAATCCATCACAGATTGAAGGTCCTTTCCAAGAGCAGATGTGATGCTTACTTTGTCAGTTCTGTTGACACAGAACTAGATGGTGTTGTTTGCATAGCTTCCTATTTGAAAACAGATTACCTCAGGAAGATCATTGATACCTATCAGGAAATGCATAAGACCTAGGATAGATCCTTGAGGGACACCCATTTCTACATGATAGGATTTAGAAGCACTTTCCCTTCCACATGATTGCTTCCTCGACAGCTACAATCTCCAGAAGTTTAAATGTAAGGTCAAGAGACACCTCCTAATACATTCATTCTCTCAAACACTTCCCATCTGCCCAACCCTCTGCCTCGGTATCCTTACCTGTCTATCACCCTCCTTCTGACATTTCCTATATCTAACCTCTCTTCCTCTTCACCTTCCCCTATGTAACCCCCTGCGCAATAGTGGCAGTGGAATGCTTTGCTTGGGGTGAAATGATTAAAAAAAATGCCCATTCACAATGACCATTTTTCCACAATTTGATAGGAATGATTTAATTAAATCAAAAAATCATCCAGTTACACTGTAGTCCTGTATAATTTCAGCACTGATAATAGCCTCAAACACTTAGCCAAAAAGCAGTAAGAGGCTGATAGGTTCATAATTAGAAGGGTCGGAATGTTGCCCAGAGATTTTAAAAACAGGAACTACAGAGAAGGACTTCCAAAAAGCAGAGAAGCAAGAAGCAGCAAGGAAATAATTAGAGTTTGGAAAGAACCGGGGCACATTTCTTTGGGATGATGACTGGAATTCTATCACATCAACTTGCTTTATGGGAGTAAAGCTTAGTAATAATGTGAAAGACCAAAGACTGAGTTATGTATATATCACTCAGTTGGGCCTCAGTTCTAAGTGGGAAGCTAGATGTGGGTACTCCAGATGATTCAAATGTGGAGTTGGAAGAGAATTTGTGAGCAAAACACACAACCTCATACGCTGTTGATGTGGGGACCTCAAAATTATTGAATAGTGGTGGGATCCAAGGTTTGCTGTTATTTAACACACTTTTCCAGAGCTGCCAATAGTTCTTAGAGCCAAACTTGATACTATATGCTGCTTCATTCTATTAGCAAACAATAGCTTAGCATCATTTTGAACATGCTTGCATTCATTGCGAGCAGAGACAAAATGGTGCCTATTATAGTCAAATGCATCACTCCAGTGAAGTCAGAATTGATTCCTGTTGGCAATGGCAGCTAAGCAAGCAGGAGAAAACCAAGAACAAAGAATGAGGCTTAAGTCAGTACTTCCTCGCTGAAAGCATTGCTACTGGTACCTCAGAGGTGCAGTCTTCAACAGGGAGACTAAAAACTTTGTTCCAAGGAACATCACACTGGAAGTCACAAAGCACATTGCAGTTCCCTCTTTGATAGCAGTAAAATATTCCGCTGGTAGGAGGTTTCTGGAAGAAGCGGGAGAAGATGGAGATATTAACAGAAGCCATGCTTCAGAATTGCCGAGAAAACAGAGCAACATGGCAAGGCAACAATCAGGGACAGAAGTGAGGCAAAGATCTAGCAGTGAAGCAAGGATGGAAAGGAAAGGAAAACTTATACGTAATATCAGGAAAAACAGCTGAAGCTTCTAGGAGAGGTAATGCTGAAGGAGGGCTTGGAGAATCTGATACTTACAGGACTGATAGATGGAGAGACAGGGAAGCAATAGATGACATATTTTAATGGGTTTGAGCAAATAGATAGCAGAGCAGAGTTTGGGTGGGGTAACAAGAGAAACAATGTTAGCAGTGTATTCTACAAAAAATAGGGAGATGTGGAAGGCCATGATCGCCTACCTCCTGAAGAGACACAGCACATAAAAGAAACTCAATGATTTTACCACAATACAACCTTGCATTATTCTCATCCATTTTTTGCTATGATTTTTATTTGGTCTCCCTAATTGTCGTAGCTTATATGAGTTGGTGAATAAATTCCTGAAGAAGTCTATTTTTATGAAACAGCAAGAAATATGAAAATTGCTAGCAAAATAAATTTGACATTGTTTTGATAAGTATTTGATTGTTGTCAAAATTAAGAATGCTGATAAATTTCTTCGTGTCAGGAAAATATTTGATTGTTTTGAAACTAGTGTAGCCAAGGTCAGATAATGTTGGCTTTAGAATTATATAAACAATGTGTCAGGATATGACCTGATCTAAACTTACTTATAAATGGAACTTTGTCTGTGTGTGTGTCCGTTACCTATAGACTCCAAAATGGCTGAATCGATTTTCTTGAAAATTGACACAATTGTACTATAAGCATCTGCCGAGTGTTCTTAGCTAGGTTTTCTGTCGAGGTACCCCTGATAAATATCGTAAATCGATAATCAAAAAAATCGGGTTATAGAAGGAGCGGTCTGATTTTAATCAAATTCGATACACTCATAGACAAAGACATAAGAAATGATATTCAGAAGTTTCAAGCTTGCAGTTCTTACAATAGTGCAGAAAATCGATAATATATATATATATATATATATATATATATATATATATATATAAAAGGTAAGATGTTTGTATATGTGTCTGTTTATCTACCTGTATGTCTGTATTTTTTTTCAGCCCTTTTGTTTTAGTTTTTGCTTCAGGTTTGGCTCTAAGTAGGTATAATTGTAGTTCTTAGTCTAAGCCATGATACCATTTACTCAGAGGACTTATTTAGCTTTCAAAATTCAGTTTACGACAAAAAAAACTTATTTGATATCGACAACAGGAAATCAAAATTTGACTTACATCCATTCATTTTTCTTTCAGTGTATGCTTTCGCTTTAACTGGAAACAACTATTGCTTTTTAGTCTTTTGTGCCAACATCCAAAGAGTCTGAGCTCCAGGACCATGGATTAGTTTTAAAGCTTTCATTACACCCAAGCGGGCTATACTGCTAGTCACTTATAAAAGAGACAAAATTATCAGTAGTGAGCAGCTGATCGATAGAATTTAAACCAAAGACTGAGAAAGACACAGGGAAACCACAAATGAGTGCAGCCTTGGACCCATTGATACATGTGTGCTGTCACCTTCAAACATATGATGGTCAAATGAGTGATGTTCATACGTGCTTGTCCCTTTGACCACTCCTCTACACACCACTATCACACTGATTTCAGAGAATAAATTAAGTGAATATATATTTTTTTATACACACGTTGTCCATCATTATATTTCAAGTTGATCATCAACATTGGTTCTCAGGTGCAGTATAGAACATCTTTTGATTTGGTACCATGATCAGGATTTTTTGCTTCTTTAAATTCTGTTCAAATTTTGTTCACCTTCTTTTGCAAAGATTACATATTGACTTGTTTTCAAACTATTTTTAATAACTTTTTTTATTAAATTGCTTTTACATTTCTCTATAGCTGTTGAGTGGCACTAAAGCCACTAAGATCCAATGGGTGACAGTGAAAGAATATAAGAAAAAGAATATTAAAAAAACATTAAAACCTTATTTAACAACTATCTCACTCATGATCATTTACAGAGATACAGTTCTTTTTAATAATTTCATCCTAAAAAGGCAATAAAGCCACTAAGATGCAATAAGTGACTGAGGGTGAGAGAATATAAAAAAAAGAATATTAAGAAAAAAATATTTAAGAAAAAATTAAAATCTGACTCCTTCAACAACAACTATCTCACTTGTGATCATTTACACAGATACAGTTCTTTTTTTTTATCATTTCATCCCAAGAAAGGAAATAAAGCTACTTCTTCTACTTCTTCTATGTGCCCTGTCCCTTCAGGACGTAGGCGATCATGGCTCTCCACGTCTCCCTATCCCTGGTGGCGCTTAGTATGTTTGCTCCTGTTGCTCCTAGCAACCCCCGTTCCATCATCCACCTGATCAGGCCCTGCAAATATGTTATCCGCTGCCTTCCTCTGTCTCTCCTTCCTTCTATCTGTCCACTCAGTATCAGGTTCTCCAGGCTCTCCTTCCTCATTGCATGTCCCAGGAACTTCAGTTGTCTCTTCCTGATGCTCAGCATCAATTTCCTTTTTGTTGCCATTCTTTCTAATACCTCGTCGTTGCTTGTATGCTCAGTCCATGATATCCGTAGCATCCTTCTGTAGAACCACATTTCGGCCGCTTCCAGTTTTGTCCTCATTTTCAATGATATTGTCCAGCATTCACAGCCATATTGAAGAACTGACATCACGTAGCAGTCTAGCACTCTTTTCTTCGTTTCTATTGAGATCTTCCGTATGCAGGCCGTTTGCTGCCAGTAGAGATTCTTGATTATTCTTATGTCTTTGCCGAAAATGTTGAGGTTGCCTAGCATTTCCATCAATTCTTTGTGTCGTATTTTGTCGAATGCTTTCGCGTAATCAATGAAGCGTAATCAGTCTAGAACTCTTTTCTTCGTTTCTATTGAGATTTTCCTGTGTGTTAGTATTTTGCTCATCTTCTGGAACGCGTCCTTTGCCATGCCAATTCGCCTTCAGATCTCCGTGTCGCACTTTCCATCTCCTGTTAGAACACTTCCTAGGTACTTAAATTCTTGTACTTGTTTGATTCTGTTATCCTCCACCTGTATTTGGCATTTTGGATTGTATCTTTTGTTGATGACCATGCACTCAGTTTTCTTAAAGTTTATTTGTAGTCCCTTCTTGTCACTCTCCACTGCTACTTTCTGTATGAGATCTTGCAGTTTCCTTTTCGTGTCCGCAATCAGCACTGTATCGTCCGCGTATCTTATGTTGTTCAGGTTGTGGCCTCCAATAACAAATCCTGGTGTGTCATCTAGGGTCCTCAAAATATTCTCGCTGTATAGGTTGAACAAATCTGGTGAAAAGACACATCCTTGTCTTGCGCCTTTTTCTATCTTTGTGTATGTACTGAGGTCATTACCTGTCCGTATGCAGGCCGTTTGCTGCTAGTAGAGATAATGCAGATATAAGAAAAATAATACTGACACAAATGACAATATGTAAAGATTTTCATATGTATAAGTGTAACTAAAACAAAAGAAACAAAAACATAGGATTGTAGAATAGTGATTATATACTCAAGCTTGTTAGGTTATGCATTATTTTTATGTCTCTTGCCTTCAATCTGTCCTGTGAATATCAAAATTTCCAAGTCCTCTTTTCTCATTATTTGCCCTAGAAATTTCAAATATCTCTATCCATTTCTACGTACAAGAATTCTTTTTGTTTCCATTTTTTCTAAAACATTATCATTGTTCAATCCTTGGTATTTTTTCACCATTCTTCAGTAGAACCATATTCCTGTTGCTTCAAGTCTCTTCTTCATCTGTGTGGTGATTGTCCAGCATCCACTGCCATACAGGAGGACTAATATTATGTTCAATACCCTTTTGTTTCTAATAAAATTTTCCAGTTTCTTAATACTTTAAAAAAGTTCTATTAACAAAAAACAAATTTTCTTCCTAAATAAAAAAAGAAACCAAGAAGAACTTGTGAATTTGCTTCTGTAAATCTCTATTAAAAAAGAAAAAAATAAAGAAACTAAACTCATATACACAGTGAATTGCTGGAAAATATGATTTCTGAGGATTAAGGTGGAAGTTTTGTGTAAGATTTCATAAATTCACTAACAATTCATAATTGTAGGAAATTCATTAAACATTAATTGTATATATTGTAAATTATGTTGCTCATAAACCAATGTGTATATCATATCAGGTCAGCTTACATTAATAGCAGCTGTCACAAAAACTTGAGTATGCCTAAAAATATACATTCCAAGGCACTTGTAAGGTTAAGGTATCAAGAATATTTCCATAAATCACTTGCAAAAAGTCAGTATCTGAAGAAATTATTTGTTTCATGATTTCTTCCATTTTAAATATGCGATATAGAAGGACAGCAGCAACAGGAAAGAGAGGCATCTTTCTGGCATTGTATGGCACCAAGGCTTAAGTTTTCTGTCCTGTTGCTCTTTGATAAAGTTCTTTATGTATATTTCAAATTGGTAAGAGGCTTGCATAAAATGAAGATAAACAGCAAAAAAAAAAAACATTGTCAAGTACCTTACTGGTGACGCGGTTTTCTTCATTTTACAGTTGAAATGGTTAGATGTAACTTTAAGTTCTATGCTAACAGTTTCTTCCCTCAGACTTGTGGAACTCTCTTTTGGCATCATGCTTTCTCAGTCAACTTTGATCTTAAAAAATTCAAACTTAATGACAACTGTTGTCTTTTGTCTTTGGAATCAAAGCAAAATTTTAAAAATATGAAGTCAACACCAATGACAGAATAGGTATTTTCTTTTTGCCAGATAGAACACTTATAGTTAATACCAGAAAGAGATTATTAAAACTTGTAGGACATATAATGAGGAAAGTGGACTTGGAAAATGTGACATTCACAAGACAGATTAAAGGTAACAGAAACAGTGGAAAACAATACATAACCCAACTATCAAGCTTGAGGATATAATCACTATTAATGCCTGTCCTTTTATTGTTCTTGCTCCTTAATCCTTTTTTTTTTTTTACTCATATTCATTCACACTCATGAACTCCTTGCATCTTAGGAGCTTTATTACCTTGCTTGGGGTGAAATGGTTGGTAAAAAAATGTGATAAGAAATGATTACATTTGGGTTAAGTCAAACTGGAATGAATTGGTTAAGAAATTTCACTCCACCTGCAAAGTAGATAGATATATTTGAAAGGTCACCGGGTCAGTCACCCAGAGTTCATTAAACAAACACTACAAAGGAAACTAAAGGAAATGCCCTCAGGATTCACCGAAAGGGAGGAAGGATGATGGATCCAAACAGGTTAATTGGCAATGATCCCGGACCGAAAAACAATCTATGAATTTAAAAAAGTGTACGGACTTCCCATGTGTTTGCGGTCGGAAATTCAGGTCCCAAAAGGGAGCGAAGATTCACCTTACAAAAATGGGTTGTGCTTCCCTGAAAATGGTTCAGGAGCAGTGCTCTGTCAACGCAGATAAGACGTCGGAAAACCAAGGCCAGGATGCATACCACAGTGCTGAGGATATCCAAGCTGTTGAATTAAAGGATGGGACGCAAATCAAACTGCCAAGAATCAAATTTCCACCAGCATCCGACTCGGAAGCGTGGTGTATGCTAGACAACATCATTAGCAAAACATTACATAAAGAACGGGGAAGAAAGAATTATCAAGAACGTTTAAACAAAAGTAGTAAAATAATCTACAGGGTTTGTAAGGAAGTCTACGGCGTGAAAGAGGAAAATGATAAGCCATCACCCAAAAAGAACAGACGTCAAAGGCCCCGAAATGGTGCACATTCTCTCCTGATGACCCCAATTAAAATATAAATTCAAAAGGACAAAAGTCCAATGAAGTCATATGCCGTAGAGAAGTTTGGTGGAATTGTTATTGGTAAGAGGAGAATTTTATATTCAGCTCGCTTTAGGTGAGTGTCAATTACTTTCCAGTAATTTCCTTCTGAGAATAAAATGTTAAGGTGCAGATGCACTGGGAAGAAAAATATTACAAAAACAATTTACAAAGAAATATTTGGAAAATGTTGGGAGACAAGCTAAGAGAATATGAAACAAATTACCTACAAAATTATTGAGAAAACATTGGAAAAAATATTGAAGGATAAATGTTGGAACATAATGAAGATATTGGAATACCTGCTGGCATGATATGTCAGTGATATTGATAAAATGCTATTAAAAAGTCTGGAAAGTATAAATAAAATTACTGAGAAGATGTTGTAGTTTTTTGAAAATTGATTTTAAAATATTTTAGGAGAAATCAGAAGACATTGTCAGAATAATATAAATACTGAAGTAATATTACAATAATAATATAATTACATTTCTTCCAATGTAATAATGAAAAAAATGTGCAAAAATATTTAGATAATGTGAAGACAAATTTAGAAAGAAAACTTGAAATTTCAAGAATACAATTTTAAAATTTAAAAAGTAATGTCTGAATGAAATAGCCTTATTCACATAATAAATTTCTTATGACAGAACTTGATGATACAACATATTGGAAGAGTGGATAATAAATTTTAAGGTAATTGAAGGAGAATATATATATTTTAAATCATTTCACCCGAAGTAATACTGGAATGCCACTAATGTGCAGGGGTTTACAGTGAGAGAGAGGGAGAGAAGAAAAAAAAACAGAGTATAGGAGATATTGAAGAAAAGATAAGAGGTGGATAGGATTCAAGGAGACAGAAGATGGCAACTGACGTTGAATTTAAACTTTTTTTGAAATTATAGCTCTCAGGGAAGCAAATAAATGAGAGGGAGTTCCACAGGTGGGAAGCGCGAGAAAAGAAACTAAATAATGTTAGAATATTGTTGTTATAAATATTTATAGAATATCAGAATAGAGAGAGAATACAACTAAGAAACTGCTGAAAAGAGTATAACTGTTGAATAATGTAAAATCCCAAAAATAAGAATTCAAGACAAATACAAAGAATGCAAAGAAAAATATGAAAGAACCTTGTCTGACTGCATGCTGAAAGAATTTGGAATTTTATATATTAATCCTTTCCAGTAGTCTAATCAGTTTTTTTGGGGTGGGGGGTTTGATGTGTTGTAGAGTGGCTGACACCCCTGCAGCTCTGCCCATGATAGAATGGCCTATGGCCTAAAATAGTCTAATTAAGTAAAGAATAATAGCATCTGAGGCGTAATATTCAAGTGTCATTCAAGTCATATCCGGAATTATTACTTCAGCAAATAATGTGATCTAAACCTCTCTGCTCTGTATTGTAAGTTCTGCCCTGTCTATTGTTGTAACTATTGAATCCGTTTAGCACCAGATATTGTGCTGAATAATACTGCAGCACACTTTCTCTTGGTATAATAACCACCTTGGCAATATGATGAGACGAAAATAATCAAGGAAAACAGCATAATATTTTTAACCCAAGTACATTCAAAATTTTATAAGATCATTGACTACACCAGTAAAATAATATACAAAACTTCAAATCAAGACCGTCTATATCAAAATCAACCCACCAACACTCAACAAAATTTATTACGAATATAGCAACAACATATTAAAGCACATAACATTTATATACTAATACCATTTTACATTTCTAATAGTTTCTGGTCAGGTTCCTTATATTGAAATGTTTTTTTCATAAAAATAATTCCCTAACTACAACAGATAAATTTGAAAATAGCTATAACAGCGTGTTTGTGCATGTTTTTTAAAATCAATATCACAACAGAATGCAGATTTTCTCACAGTTGCAATATGTTGTCCTTGTAATTTACTCCTGGAGATGATCTTAGAAATTTACTCCTGGAGATGATCTTAGAAAAGATTTAAAGTACTTGGATTAAAAAATAAATCTACAACACCTTCCTTCATGAATTTTATCTTGACATCAAGAAACAGATTAGATAACAGGAAAGGATCAGTATTAAAGTAAGTACACACATTATGTCTACATTAGTCAATGAAACACACACACACACACATATATATATATATATATATATATATAAAAATGGTAAAAGAGAAAGGCTATAAAGACAGTCAGTCAGTTAAGTGCCATACGTGATACACGCTTGGGCGATCATGTCTTGAAAGACATGACTGACTGGGCAGAAGATTATCCCGCAGTAGGTTGCCATTGCTTTCTGCGGTAGACTGGTTGCCGACCAAGGCTACAGAACCCAATCTGTCCTGTTATTTAACCCATAACTGGAAGGAATAGACGGATTAATACCTTTCCCAAGGGTATTTGCGCGTAAGTGAATACAATGGATTCAACTGGAATTTGAATTCGGCTCTCCGATTTCTCATTCCGAGTCGATATCCACTGCACCACAACACACAACACATAAAGACAGTACTTAATGTAAAATATAGAAAGATTCAAGTGATAATATACAAATATTTATGAATAAGTAATGGAGTATTTCATTGCTTTTACCCATAAGGAATTTTGAGACAGCAATATCAACATCTTAGTATTCACATGAAACTTTAGTAGTAATATATGAACATTTTTACTTTATATATAATCTAAACATTTTCATAAATGCCCAGATACAGACATTTTAATACAAATCTTAACAGACACACAAGCTTTCCTGACAATCAAAGACCATAAAGAAGATTTACCAACAACCCATGATATCAATTCATAAATCCAACAAAAACAGAAGTGAGCAAAATAAGCCATCAAATATTAAAAAATATTTGTGACTTGCTAAGAACAGCCACTTAAGCAAACCAGTGGAAGAACACAAGTGATTGCATTTCCTTGTTCCAAAAAATTAAATGCAAAAATAAATAGACATTCATTAAATATGACAATTTCTGAAAAAGGTTGAATGGAAGCATTTAATTTTGCTAAAAGGTACATACAAATACCATCTGAACAGATTGACATGATTCTACATTGCTGCAAATCAATACTTTTCAACAAAGGTAAAGCATGGATCAAGAAATCAAACAACGGCACATTTGATGTACCACAAGAATTGTATGATGCATCAGAAATTTCAGAACAGGGCATATACATTTTAAATAAAATCACCAAAATAATCCATATAGACAATCACGGATTATATAGAGATAGCACCAGACAACAAAAGAGAAAATGATAAAATAAGGAAAGTGCTTTTCAAACTATTCAAAGAACTAGATTTTGATATCATAGTAGAAACAAATAGAAAAGTGGTACAATATTTAGATGTGGAATTTGATTTGCAAACTGACAATGTCTCGCCATACATGAAAACAAACACTAAGTTAACATACATAAATACAAAATCCAATCATCTAAAAAGTATAATTCAACACATTCAGAAAGAAATAGAACACTATCAAATAATTCCTCAAACAAATCAATATTTGATGAAAAGAAAAATATCTATGAAGATGCACTAAGAAAATCTGGCCATAAAAACATTTTACTATATAATTCCCAACCAAACAGACAAATAAAAAAATGATAATAGAAAATGAAACATTATCTGGTTCAACCCACCATTTACTTCAGAGGTAAAGACCAAAATAGGACAAATATTTTTTCAACTGATAGACACTTTCCAAAAGGATCAGAATGAAACAAAAATTTTAACAGAAACACAATCAAGCTAGGTTACAGTTGCTCTAGTAATTTAGTTTCATAAAAAAAACAAAATGCCAGAAACTTAAATAGCAGTGTAAAAACAAAACCATTAATAAAGAATGCAACTGAAGGGACAAAAATAAATGTCCACTTCAAGGACTTTGCAACACAAAAGAAATCATTTACAAGGCAAAAATACATGACTTATATGGCCAAAATAAAATATATCTGAGTTCAACCAAAGACACCTTTAAGACCAGGTGGTTCAATCACAGGTCTACATTTAAAATAGAAAACTTAAAAAACTGCACAAAATTGACTAGCCACGTGTGGAAATTAAAATCAAAATATGGAAAAGACATAACGTAAAAACAGCCAAGCCTTACAACGGTGGCAAATTATGTAGACTGTGCCAAGAAGAAATGTTAGAGATTATGCAATTCCAAAACAAAAGAAAACTGTTGAATGAAAGAACAAAAATCATGTTTAACTGTAACCATACTAAAATATACCTTTTAGGTTCTATACAACCATGGATGAAAACACCATAATTCCTTGGAATTTTAAAAATTGTGGGTTCAAAAATTCCCTGCCAGGTGAGTGTTAAAAAGAAAAACACCATTACATGAGTGTTCTTAAAGAAAACAGTAAAATCAGTTATTGCAAATTGCCTAAAGACACCACTCATGGTAGAAACCTAGGTTGCATGATAACTCATTTACAAATGGAATATATACACTTCAGGGTTTTGGTTTTCTGTTAAGAGTGAAGACACAACAATAATACCTTCACAAAAAATCAAATTCGGCATGATGGAAATGACTGCTTAGCTAAGTGACAAACTATTTCACAATAATTCTATTAATGCTCTATCTCGATATTGAGCACTTCAGGACAAAAACACCTGCTTGACAAAAATGCCTTTCTACCAGTAAACTCTTAAAAAACAGCAGTTTTGGCATTAAGCATCATTCCAATTGGACAGTATATATATATATCTGTTACATTTGGAAATGAGTTATAAGTTCTACAATATAAATATATTGAACACATTAATACAACTATGTTGTGGTGCAGTGGATATTAATTCACAACGAGAAATTGGGGAGCCATGTTTGAATTCCATTTGAATTCCTTGTATTCCCTTGCACACAAATACCCTTGGGAAAGATATTAATCCATCTCACCCCTCCAGCTATGGGTTAAACAACAGGAAATATTGGGTTCTATAGCCTTGGCTGGCAACCAGTTTACTACAGAAAGTAATGGCAACCTACTATGGGATAATCTTCTGCCCAGTCAGTCATATCTCTTTTGAGACATGATTGCCCAAGCGTGTATCATGTATGGCACTTAACTGACTGACTGGCCTAATTATGACCAAAAACTATATGTCATATTTAACTTATATTTATTTGCTTACTAGCAGTATAGCCTGGCGTTGCTCGGGTGTAATGAAAGCTTTAAAACTAATCCATGGTCCTGGAGCTCAGACTCTTTGGAGTTCGAAAGACTAAAAAGCAATAGTTGTTTATAGTTAAAGCAAAACCATAGACTGACACACAAACATCTTTCCTTTTATATATATAATGGATTTTCTGCACTTTTGTAATAACTGCAACCTTGAAACTTCTGAATATCATTTCTTATGTCTTTGTCTATGAGTGTATCAAATTTGATTAAAATCGGACCACTCCTTCTATAACCCAATTTTTTTGATTATCGATTTGATATTTATCAGGGGTACCTCGACACAAAACCTAGTGAAGAACACTTGCAGACGCTTATAGTACAACTGTGTAAATTTTCAAGAAAATCGGTTCAGCCATTTTGGAGTCTATAGGTAACGGACACATACACACAAAGTTCCATTTATAAATAAGGATAGATAGCTAGATAGATAATGGCTTTAGATGCAATACAGTTTTGATTTGATGACATAAGCATGGATATAACACCAACAGATTATAGATATTCTTTTTCTAAGTACCATGTTTCTTCAGAATGTAGGCCATCATAACCCTCCACAACTTTCTACTTTTTGTAGATCTTAACAAATATTTGCTTTTTTACTATCCTTTCCACACCCTGACCTGATTTATACTTAAATAACCTTGTTAGGTTTGCCATGATCCACTTCCCTTTAAAGCAAACATCAATTATCTGATTATGTAACCTAGAAATTTCAACTACCTCTTTCTGATTCTAAATAGAAGTATCCTGTTCTCCCCGTTCTTTTGAAAACTTCTTTATTGTTCACATGCTACATTCATGGTATTCTCAGGGTCTTTCTCTAGAATTAGATCTTTTTTGGCTCAAGTCTACTCTTCATGCATGAGAAAATTGTCGATCATTTTCTACCCTATTGGAGGATTGATATTACACAGCTGTCCAGCACTCTTTTGTTTTGTTTGTATAAAATTTTCCTGTTTTTATTTTTACTTTGTCTAGTTTTTGTCTTCACACGTTTTTGATTCAATGTTACATTTTTTATTGTCTGTTATCTTCCCAGATATTTAATTTTCTGTATTTGTTTGAATTTGATATTTCCAATTTTAATCTTGTGCTGTCTCTTCGACTCATTCTATATTTTTACAATTGAGGCTTATTTGCTTTATTTTATTACATTGGCTGGGAGGTCCAGCATTTTTTTCTATATCTGCTATTGTCTAAAATTACCATTTTTTCCATTAGTACAACCACTTTCACTGAGGTAAAAATCCAACATCTTTGCAAATTTATGTCCAACGTTCATTTAAATTTAAATCAATTATCAATTTCAAAAATATAATACACTCATAAATATTTCTTAGCCTAACTCTGTGCAGTTACTAACTTGTTTACTTTAATCAATTGTTTTTTTTTTTTGCTTATCAACCTTTTTCAGATTATTTTAAGACAAAATATCAGAATAGCTGTTTTTTTGGCAAGGAAATAATGCATTTTTTAAAAAATATTTTTTTTCCAGATACACGTTTTATTATTTAACCCATAGTTGAAGGGACATGGCACATAGAAGAAAAAGAATGAATGAATTTTGCTTTTTTCTGATGTGTAGCTTTCAAATAAGTAAACTGGCACTTTTTTGTAATTGATCACAGACTAATGTGAAATAAAATTTAAAAACTTTGGCATGAATGTAGAAAAAACTAAACTCAAGAGGGAATAAGAAAAATTGCACATTTAACTGTCTCTTATATATATAATCCATGTATATATATTAAACTTTATTCTTAGCAGATAAGCTGTATTTGAGTAGACACTCAAGAGGGTGCATAATTTTGCTTCATAAAATTTCTCAAATATTCACGCAAGATACTAATAAATATAATGCTTAACAATATGAAAAAAACAGACGATTATCCACTAAGAATAATGTTTAAGTGATAAATACTTACATATACACACACAAATTCACACACACATATATACATATGAATCTAATCTAAACATATTTATAAATGGAACTTTGTGTGTGTGTGTTACCGATAGACTCCAAAACGGCTGAACCAATTTTCATGAAAATTTACACAGTTGCAATATAAGCATCTGCGAGTGTTCTTAGCTAAGGTTTGTGTTGAGGTACCCCTAATAAATATGAAAAATCAAAAATCAAAAAAATCAGGTTATAGAAGGAGTGGTCCAATTTTAATCAAATTTGATACACTCATAGACAAAAACATAAGAAACTATATTCAGAACTTTCAAGGTTGCAGTTATTACAAAAGTGCAGAAAATTGATAATATATATATATATATATATATATATATATAAGGCAAGATGTTTGTGTGTATGTCTGTTTATCTACCTGTATGTCTGTATTTTTTCAGCCCTTTTATTTTAGTTTTTGCTTTGGGTTTGGCTCTAAATAGGTATAATTGTAGTTCTTAGTCTCAGCCATGATACCATTTACTCAGAGGACTTATTTAGCCTTCAAAATTCAGTTTACGATGAAAAAACTTATTTGATATCGATAACAGGAAATCAAAATTTGACTTATCTCCATTCATTTTTCTTTCATTCTACGTTTTCGCTTTAACTGGAAACAACTATTGCTTTTTAGTCTTTCATGCCAACATCCAAAGAGTCTGAGCTCCATGACCATAAATTAGTTTTAAAGCTTTCATTACACCCGAGCAATGCTGGGCTATAATGCTAGTATATATATATATATATATATATATATATATACGCATGCATGCATGCATTATCTCAGAACTTCTGAAAATATTGATTCATTTTTTTAAGAGGTATAAACAAATTTGTTTATACCTCTTACTAAATAATCTGGTTAATCAAAAAAAAAATATTTATTTCCACCTACAAATGACAGGAATAACTGCAAACAATTCCATGTTTACATGTAACAAGGTATTGTAAACGATATAGAAATTCCACAATTCCTCATTCCAATTTAAACAGAACATGGCTTAGCTCATATTTTAAGTGTGTAAAACGTTACTCACAGATTTTAATAAATTACATATTTTAGCTGCTAATCATCTATAAATGAATAACATTTTAATGAATTTTTATTGATCACTGTTTTAGACCACTGCTAATATATTATAAATTGATAACATTTTAATGAAAAATACCATTATTCTAACTAGGTATTTGATGGTGAATTTGCAATGATCCTCTTCTTAAATTTTCCAAGAAATGCACAAAAACAATTTACCTTGTAAAAAAAAACAACAAAAATCATTGTTCTTTGCCTTACACATAAAATTTAATTAGTTTAGAACAATCAGGCTGTAGATTAAACAACAAAGCTCTTTGCCATTAGATACTAATTTTAAAAACTTTATTTGACTGAGTTTTTTAATTCTGAAAGAATTAGCAACAGATTCGTGTTTTGTACTGAAATTGTTGTGTATACTGTCAGTAAATTGGTGCAAAAGTATATAATTCATAAAATGTTTGATAATGTCAGATTCATGTTGACCTCAGTGATGATGCATCAGTGAAAAAAAAACTGCATCAGTCACTTCAGTAAAAACTTTACGAAAAACATTCTCTTTCTAATGATATTGAATAAATTCTTCCCTCTCGTGATTTCTGCCTTTAAAGTATTGAACATTTAATAAAGATTCTGGCTATCTATATGAATACAGGAAAGATTGCATACATCTATGATCACCAAAGGGTATATATGACGAAAGAACTTATCCGACTTCTTTTACTTTTTATGCAATTTTCCAATATTTTTTCTATTTTTTATTTCTCTTCTTTCTAATCTCCAGGATGAAGACATAATAAAACCAGATTTTTCATGTTTTCACTCCAGAAAAGAAGGAAATAAATTCAGATGGTATTAATATGCTTCTGGAGTTTGTTCCGGCCAATGTCTAAGCTCTGGTTGCCTTTGCAACCCTTCATCACTACTTTATTAGTGGTCCTGAATGTCAAATGCTTCCTTGCAGTGAGGCATTGATTGAAGTAATGGTTATAGAATTTATTGACCTTGCTTTTATGTATTCTTGAAAAGAAAAATGGCTGAAATAGAGACGGTAGTTAAAGAGGAATGGACAGTAATGGATCATTGGATTTAAGCCATTAAATCTGATTTTTGAACAACTAATCTTTATTAATATGAACTTTAAGAAGAGTTTTACAATAGGAACTGAGACAAGAAATAACCTTTTATTTTCAAATTTTTTTTGATGTATTACTATTTTGTTTTTGTAATTGTTTCACCCCATGCAAGGCAAGACTGCTTCTGGTGCAGAAAGAGGGAAAAACCTGGTATAATGGGTACTGGAGAAAGGATGGGATTTATGGAGGTGGAATGGATTTAAAGTGGTAGAAGATGGTAATTGATGTCAAATTTAAACTTTTGGAGATTGTAGCTATTAGGGGAACAAGTATATGAAAGGCCTTCCACAGATGGGACATGGGAGAAAAGAAACTGTTAGAGTAGAAGTGTAGGTTACATTTGTCTATTTAGATGGTAAAAGAGTAGGATTTTGATGCCAATCTTGTAGCATGAGTAAATTCATGAAGTTGGGCACCAGGGAAAGAAACTCAACAGAACAGAAGCCATGAAAATATTTGAAAAAAAAAAAACAGAGAGAAGCTACATTTTGCCAGTCAGAAAGTAACTGAAGGTGAGACAGGACTGACTATGTTGCAGATCCTCTTTTGGATTTTGTCAAGTACCTCAAGATGAATAGCAGAAGCACCCAACAAGATATAGCAACAGTATTCAAGGCACATGCAAATTGTAGATTTATAAATGGGCAAGATAGATTCTTGTTGTAACTGAAAAGACTACTTTGTCAGTAATAACCCAATGGAAGGTTGGAAACACTAATATTTATAACACATCAAATACAAGACTTGCAAGCTGCGTGAGTTTGGATGGTTTATTCAATTTTAAAAAAATCAGAACAGCAAATAAAATTTCCAAGAGGCAGTGAGGCATTTATTATACAGTTTAAGGAGAACAAAAACCAGTTCAGGAGGCACTTTTCTTAAGGATACCATTAGGTCCATATAGTTGTGGTGACTAGATAATAGATGATGATGTAAAGTCAGTCAGTCAGTCAGTTAAGTGCCATACATGATACACGCTTGGGTGTCTCAAAAGAAGATTATCCCGCAGTAGGTTGCCATTGCTTTCTGTGGTAGACTGGTTGCCAACCAAGGCTACAGAACCCAATCTGTCCCGTCATTTAACCCATAACTGGAAGGAATAGATGGATTTATACCTTTCCCAATGGTATTTGTGCATAAGTGAATGCAATAAATTCAGCTGGCATTCGAACTCAGCTCCCCGATTTCTCGTTCTGAGCCAATATCCAATGCACCACAGTAGAGTACTAAAAGAAAAACAACACACTCTTTCAATAGAGTCCGTGTATATAAGGATTGAGACATAACCATTACTTTCTGTCGGTATGTACGTAAAGATTCTGATGAGAAAAACTTTCTGGTTTGACAGTGTGACCCAACCTTTCTTTCCACTTGAGGTCAGTTGAGAGAGTGAGGCCAAAGAGGTGCAGTGTGTTGCTTTCTAGGACTATGACAGTGAAGAACTCCAGGTCATGATCACCTAAAACAACGTTTTATGTTTTATAAAAAGTTCTTTTTCTTTAAAAGTATTTTCCCTTCTTGCAGCTAATGACATTTATTCTTTCATTCAAATCAGACGGAGCTTTTGAATCAAGCAAGAATTCCCTGACAAATGAGCTTACTCCTAACAGTCCTCTGCTAAAAATTAAGCATTGATCAATATGCAAATGAATAATAAATGTAAAAAAGCAGCTAAGTCACTGTTTGCTGAGAGAATGAGGTACCATATTGCATCTAACAACATTGACTCTCTTGATTACAGGTGGCTCTTTAATAATAGGTTGAATAAGAGTAAGATTTTTTATTTCTCTTCTTTTCAATCTATTTCTGATGTTCACATCTTCTGCTAATGAGGCTGAATATTTCACCTGTAAATTCTACTTGAACTCTACTCTTGACTCATTTGGAGCATCCTTGCTTAACTACCTACTTAGAACCATGTCTTTTGAGTGATATGCATATAATCCCTTCTATGGTCTATGTCATCATCTAGTCACCACAAACTATTTGTTTCCTTAAGAAACATGCTCTTGAACTGGCCCCTGTTCTCTCAAGACTGCATAATAAATGCCTTACTGCCTCTTACTTTTCTGCTTGTTGGAAATTTCATCTCTTGTCCTAATTTTTCAAAAACTGGATAAACCATTCAATCCTCCCAACTACTAGCCTTCTACATTTTTTGAGAAACTACTAGAGGCCTTAATCAATACATTAAAAGCCTTCTTTTAGCCAAGTAATATGTTTTTTGTTTCCCTAGGTCAACTACTGATGTACTGAAAATAGTTCTAGAAAAAGTCTATCAAGCTCTAGGTAAGAATGGTGACACTCAGGCTGTTTCATTAGATATCTCTATAGCTTTCAACAGCATTTAGCATACATGTCTTCTCCAGACAAATTTTTGAACTGATCCAGTTTTCTCATCAAAACATGAATGACCCCACTCGCTTCTAAATTATTTCGTACTATACAAATGTCCCCTAGGGTTCTATCTTTAGTCCTACATTGATTTTAATTTTTATTAATGACCAAAAAAATATTATGCAGCGGATACTATAATGTTTGCTATCACAGTTATTTTACCAATTATATCAAAAGTAAATATGGTTAACATATTTCTTCATTATGGTTTGCTTGATGGAGGATTTGCTGTGTTTATACCTCCAATAGAGTGTGGATAAAACTAAACGTCTCTTGTTTATGCCTCAAGTAGGAAACTTATGCTGAGTATAAGAAAGGGATAGTTGAACTTTCTGAAACATATAATAAGGAAAGTGGGCTGGGAAAATCTGATACTCATAGGACAGATTGAAGGCAAGAGGGACAGAGGAAAACAGCACATAAAATGATGAGCTTGAACAGAGATTCCATTTTAACTTTCAATTAAAAATGGATTTAAAAACATTGGCAAAATAAGAGCAAAAAAAAATGTTGCAAATAAAATTTTTTTGAAAAATAAGGTAATAACCAAGAAATTATTTTTTATAAAATGATATTGCAAATGTACACAGAGAGAAAAAAAAATGCAAATTATTAAGAACATTAGCTATAAAGATGAAAGCAACCATCATCTTCTTCCTGTGCTGTGGGCAATCATGGACTTTCACTTAGCTCTGTCACTTGTCGCTCTCAATATTTTTCCTCTTGATATCTTTCCCAAGCCCCACTCCTCCATTCATTTGCTCAAGCTTATCAAGTAGGTCTTATGTTGCTTTCTCCTGTCTCTCTGTTTTTATATCCATTCTGTGAGTATTAAATTCTCTTGGCCCTCCTTCCTCATTACATGTCGCAGGAACCTCATCTGTCTTTTCTTAAGTATGAGTTTTTTCATCATTCGTCATATGCTCAGTTCATGGTATACTCAGCATCCTTATGTGAAGCCACATTTCTGCTGCTTCAAGCCTCTCCTTCATCCTTGATGAGATCGTCCAACATTCACTCCTATAGGGAAGGACAGATATCACATAGCAATCCAGAATTCTTCTTTGATTCCAATGAGATTTTTTGGTCTTTCAGTACACTGATTAGCTTTTAAAATGTGTCCTTGGCCATGTCAATGCGTTTTTGGATCTCAATATCGCACATCCTCTGTCAAAACACTTCCCAAATATTTAAATTTCTTTCCTTGTTTTATTTTAGTTTCTGTGACCTGTAGTTGGCATTTTGGGATAAATTTGTTCACTGTGTGAAGAAGTACATGGAAACTGGTTACTGAAAAGTGATTTTTAGTAATAGATCTATGGCCAAAATTGCAATTAAGTAGTATAATTACTTTATAGCAACCAAGTGAGACTAAAAATGTCAGAAGCTAATATATTACAATTGCATGTATTTTGCGAACTTGTGTGTTTGTGATTAAAAGATAGAAAATACCCCCCCCCTCACTAAAGGTAAATGGTAATATTAGATATTTTCTTACAAAGAAATATTCAGCATTTATAAACCAAGCAGCAATTGCTACTTTCAACTGTGATTGATAAAATCTTTCTATTAAAACAGTTTCTCATGAATATAATTTCTCAAATCAGGTAAGTGTTATTGCTCTTTTCAGTACTGATACAGGTTTCCTTTCTAACCTTTTCTTTAAAATAGTGTAGAGCATCGACATCTTGATTATGTCATTATTTCTTATTTGAATTACGCTGGTACAGTTCTGTGTCTGTGACATATTACAAAATGTCCACAAGGTTCAAAGAAGGATGGTCTTCACTAAGACCTTCAGGTTTCATTGATGCAAAGCCATTTATAATCAATGATCAGAGAATGTGATTGTTTACAGATGTCAGTTCAGATATTTTTTAACAAATTTGGTGCAATAATGCCATCCATTTACTTTTTTTTTTGAATGAAACGGAAAAGTGGCAAATTAAAATTATTATAAACATCAGAGAGAAGTTACAGTCTTAAATCTTCAAATTACTTAAAAAAGAAAATAGTACTGAATCTGCAGCAGAATGAGAAATCTGTAAATGTGTACAATCATTGTTACATAATTCATGACATCTCTCTCTGTGATCAGTTAAATTTTCCTGGCATTTACATAAACAGAAACAAAAAAATCTATTTTAAAAACTTTTATGGCTGAGATTTTTTGAATGAAACATAAAAGTGGCAAATAAAAACTCAAGAATATATTTTGATTCCTGATAATCTCAGCCAATAAAGCAGAAGTGAGAATTAAGAAAAAGGAAGAAAAATAAACAGCAGAGAAATTTATCTTTTTTTATTCACTATATCTTATCTCCTATGTCGTATTGCCCCAAGCAAGGCATTATACTGCCACTGTTGTGCAGGGGTTACATAGAAGGAAAGTTATGAGGAGTGACAGAATACAGAGGGTGCCAGGAAGTGGGTAAGAGAAGAATGAGAATACTGAAGAAATGAGATGAGAACATGAGAGAGAAGATGCAAGTAAGTGAGATAGGAGATGACTATTGACTTTACATTTAAATTCTTGGAGATTGTAGCAGTTGGGGAAACAAGTAAATGGAAGGGAATTCCACAGGTTAGAAGTGCAAGAAAAGAAGCTGCTGGAGTAGAATTTGCATTTACATCTTATTGGTCTCACACTAAGAGGGGTGGAACCTAGTTACTAATCTTGTGGATTGAGTAAATTCGTGTATCAGAGGCACCAGAATAAATTCATGTATAGGGGGCAACATATAAGTATTTTCATCTAACAAGACGATTAAAAAACATGTCTTAAAATAGTCACTAGAAATATTAATCTTTTTTTATTGCTTAAAAAATTTGCATTTAATCCCAAGCCACTGAATTATAAATTTTACCATCTATGTGTACATGGAAATAATGTGATTTGAGAAATTTAATCAAGGGAATAAAGTGATTTATCAAGTTATTCATACAGCTCACTGTTGAATGGATGTGTATATTCAGAAAATGGTTATAAAAGTATCAGAGATCTGGATGTCAATAGATAGAGATATTACTTTTTTTATTTTATTTTCATGCCTAAAAAGTTTATACAAAACTAAATGAAAAGAGAAAATATAAAACAATATATATGAATGTGAACAAAATAAAAAGGCTTAATGAATATGACATGATAGCCCAATATTAGTGAGATATTGAATGTCTTTCTAGTGTTAACTGGGAACAATTTCAACCCTACACAACATTTCCAGAGCAGCATTGCAATAAACTTCCGGACAATGTGCAACATCTCCACTTCTGATTGCAAGCAACAAACCTGCCTGCATCTTTTCCTTTTCGGTTCTGCTCTATTCCACAACCAGTTTCTCTCTCTATTTCTTTTCTTTACTTAGGAGGCCATATTGGAAAGAAACAATATTAACTCTCATATAAGCAGCCTACTGCAATATTGGTGGACAAGAATCATTGGCATTTGTGTGTTTGCGTGGGTGTAAGTGTGCACAAGGTAGCAACGGGTGCTATTGAAATATGGCGTGAGTGGTTTGTGATGGTGATGCGATAGGTAGTTGGGCTCGGATGGCAATTGAAGTTTCTGACCTGGCCTAGAGCAGCTTCATCCATTATTTGATAGCAAATGGATGGATGGATTATAAAAATGAATATAACGACATTTGCTTTTGTTTTTCTTTTTCTGTCCGAGAGTTTGTTAACTTGCTTTCACACTGCATTTTGTGTCCGTCCATTTTGGGTTTCTATACTTTCAGAGGTTAAGATGGTGGTTGGTTCATTTATAGCAGGTGGTAGACAATAATGCAAGTAACTTCTTAAATTGTATACAGTTGATGATGCCATTTTGAACTCTTGGGTCAGTGTTCAATAAGAAAATCCCTGCTGTTTCTAGGGCTAAAAGGCCTTTTCAGTAACATTTACATAATATTCACTATTTAAACCTGAAAATGTGTTGGAAATGAACATAGAAAGAAATGAATTACCTCTGATTTTCTAAAAAATGTTTCACAAAATATTTCCAAAAAGAACTCAGTTTTCTTGGCAAAAGTGACTGATATCTGCTTCTAGGATTTATAAAGTCAAAACACTGTAAATGAAAATGTCAAAACAGAAAATACTAAACAGAATATTTTTTGGTTTGTGAAAGGGATTTAAAATATATGAAGTATGATATTGTTCTGCAAGAAATTTTAAACCTGGCATTTTCTGTTTTTTGTGAGATGTATATTTTTTAAATTTATATTTTAATGTTAAATAATGTAGTATTATTCAGTAAACAATCTTCACCTTTTTAGGCAAATATGTAGATGCACAGTAGAATAATGGATAGCAGCTTTGATTGATAAATTGGAGAGCAGAGTTCAAGTTTTAGTAGAGTTCATTGCTTTCACTTACATGCTAATACCCTAGGATATGGTATGAATTCATTTTTTCTTCCCAGTTATGGTTAAATAGCAGAACAGTCTGAGCCCTATAGCCTTAGTTGGCAACCATACTAGGAGAAGGAAAACTGAATTTAAACTACTTGTTGCCTTGTAGGTCATGCCTTTTTAACTTCTGAGAGGAGGGACAGCATAACCCCAACATCCCCAATGCAAGTGGAATCAGCAAGTCATTGCACTATTCTACCTTAAATTGCAATTGTGAAATGGACAGGAGCAGTGACTACAGTTGAGCAGAATGAGCTAACTGAATAAATAAAATAATCATGATGATGAGGCAAGTGTAGAAACATCTAGTAACAAAAAACAGGTGAAATTTCTGGGGCATATAATAATAAAAGAAGGCTTGGATAATTTAACACTCACAAGACATTGAAGGAGAGGGGGAAACAGCAAATAACAAACAATATGTTTAAATGAAAAGATGACAGAACAAGGACAAGGAGGAAAATTACTTATAGTAACAAAAAGAGTGGAAGTTGTGAATAGTCATAATTTTCCCATCGTGAAAGGAAAGTTAAAAGAAGCCAACTGAACCCTCTTCACTTAATGATTTTCTTATTTTAAACATGTAGAAATTTAGTGGCTCATAAAGAAAAACTAAACTGATAAAGAATGTAATCTTTGTATTTTCAGTGGTGGTGTAATGGATGTCAGTTGAGAATGAGAAATTGGAAAGAGCTCAAATTCCAGTTAAGTTCATTGCATTCACTTACGTGCAAAGATCCTTGGGAAAAGTATTAATCTGGCACTTCTCCCTCCAACTATGGCTAAAATAGAAAGACAAATTGAGTTCTATAGACTTGGTTGGAAATCAGTCTACTACGGAAAATAAGTGCATCCTTCTGTGGGAAAAATATTCTGCCCTGTCAATCATGTCTCTTTTGTGACATGATCACCCAAGCATGTATCATACATGACACTTAAGTGACTGATTTCCAGGCAAGGTTGCAAATGAAGAACTGATATTTTTGGTTTATAAAATATTTTAGTGAAACAGCCCATGAACTAGAAAGTAGAGACACAAAAATCAAGCACGTACAAAAATTTAAATATTAGGGAAGCGTTTTAAGAAAGGACAAAAAAAAAAAATGCAATACTGAAATCTGAAGGTGCATTGGAACAATGAAAGATGCCTTCCAAAAGTGAAGTGTTAAGAAAAAGAAAAATTATGTTAGAAATGAAGAAAAGATTAATATCAGTCCTCCTATATGTCAATGATTTCAGATGAAGAAAAGAATTGAGGCAACTAATACTACAGACTATGACATTGGATATCTCAGTTTTAGTTAATTCACCTTGATAACTCAAGGCCAGGGGCTGAACTCACAACTCTTTGGGTGAAATCCCTTTTTGGAGTCAATCAAAAATTATAAAAATGTAAGAACCAAATAAAGAAACAAACATCTGGAGTTTAATTATACTAAAAATAAATGTTGACACCACTCCAAGCCAAAAATAAAGTATGAAGTCATTCAATGTTTCATAGATTTTTTAACAGATAAATAAGTATTATTAAAGAAATAATAAAAAGTTTTATTCAAAATTTCAAAAATATTACTTGAAGAATACTAGAGTATCTTCTATGTGCCATGTCCCTTCAGGATGTAGGCGATCATGGCCTTTTATATCCCCCTATCGCTAGTAGCTCTTAACACTCTTTCTTCTGTTATCACTCCCAAACCTCACTCTGCCATCCATTTGCTCAAGTCAATCAAGTATGTTATACATTGGTTTCCCCAGTCTCTCTTTCTGACCTGTGAATATCCGATTATTCAAGCCCTTCTTTCTTTCTTCTGTTATCACTCCCAAACCTCACTCTGCCATCCATTTGCTCAAGTCAATCAAGTATGTTATACATTGCTTTCCCCAGTCTCTCTTTATGACCTGTGAATATCCGATTATTCAAGCCCTTCTTTCTTTCTTCTGTTATCACTCCCAAACCTCACTCTGCCATCCAGTTGCTCAAGTCAATCAAGTATGTTATACATTGCTTTCCCCTGTCTCTCTTTCTGACCTGTGAATATCCGATTATTCAAGCCCTTCTTTCTTTCTTCTGTTATCACTCCCAAACCTCACTCTGCCATCCATTTGCTCAAGTCAATCAAGTATGTTATACATTGCTTTCCCCTGTCTCTCTTTCTGACCTGTGAATATCCGATTATTCAAGCCCTTCTTTCTTTCTTCTGTTATCACTCCCAAACCTCACTCTCCCATCCATTTGCTCAAGTCAATCAAGTATGTTATACATTGCTTTCCCCTGTCTCTCTTTCTGACCTGTGAATATCCGATTATTCAAGCCCTTCTTTCTTTCTTCTGTTATCACTCCCAAACCTCACTCTGCCATCCATTTGCTCAAGTCAATCAAGTATGTTATACATTGGTTTCCCATGTCTCTCTTTCTGACCTGTGAATATCCGATTATTCAAGCCCTTCTTTCTTTCTTCTGTTATCACTCCCAAACCTCACTCTGCCATCCATTTGCTCAAGTCAATCAAGTATGTTATACATTGCTTTCCCCAGTCTCTCTTTCTGACCTGTGAATATCCGATTATTCAAGCCCTTCTTTCTTTCTTCTGTTATGACTCCCAAACCTCACTCTGCCATCCATTTGCTCAAGTCAATCAAGTATGTTATACATTGCTTTCCCCTGTCTCTCTTTCTGACCTGTGAATATCCGATTATTCAAGCCTTTCTTTCTTTATTACATGCCCCAGAAACTTAAATGTAAGTTTCCTTTTCATTTCCCTTTTCTCCAAAGCCTTGTCATTGCTCACATGTTTGATCCACGGTATCCTCAGCATCCTTCTGTAGATTGACATTTTGGTTGCTTCAAGTTTCTCCTCCATCTTTGAGGAGCATTCACGACCATATTGAAGGACAGACATCACATAACAATCCAGTACTCATTTTTTTTTTGTTTTCACTAACATTTTTCTATCTTCCAATACTTTATTTAGCTTCTGGAATGTTTCCTTGCCCATGCCACTTCATCTTCGATCTCAATATTACACTTTCTGTCCTCTTTTAGAACACTTCCAATTTGATTTTAGTATCCCCAGCATGTAGTTGGCATTTTGGGTTCCTCATTTTACTGGCAAACATGCATTCAGTTTTCTTGTAATTTATATGGAGTCCTTTCTTTCTGCTATCTTCTGTTAGTTTCTGTAGAAAGTCTTAAAGGCCAAAAGACAATGAATATGGCAATACAGATGACAACAATCCAAATAATGTAAATAGTTACAATAACTCATCTCAGAGATATAGGCAGATATAACAAAATTACTTTTTTTCCACACGTTTATAAGTATAGGTCAAAAATGGCAATGTACTTTCATAGTTAAGGGTGTGCATTTTTAAAAATTACTTTCACATGGTTTTGTTTTTGTTTGGGTACATAGTTGGAAGAATGTGCATTGTGGTGCAGTAAATATCGGCTTGGAACAAGAAATGGGGGAGCCAAATTCGAATTCCAGTTGAATTGCTTTTATTCACTTACGCGCAAATACCCTTGGGAAAGATATTAATCTATCTCTTCCCTATAGTTATGGTTTAAATAGCAGAACTGATTGGGTACTATAGCCTTGGTTGGCAACCAGTCTACCACAGAAAGCAATGGCAACCTACTGCGGGAAAATCTTCTGCCCAGTCAGTCATGTCTCTTTCGAGACATGATCACCTAAGCATGTATCACGTATGGCACTTAACTGACTGACTGACATAGTTGGAAACCTAACAGTTGTTTGCTTCCCCAGGTCATCCATGTTTTTCAAAACCTCTACTCTCCCAACCAGAGGCATTGCTACTGGATGTATCTCACCCTTGTTAAATGGGTAAGCAAAATCATCAAATCAACTGTTTACGTCTAATGTCAAGGTGATACATAAATATTTCTTATGGATTTTTATATATATATATATATATACTTCTCTCTCTCTCTCTCTCATATATGTCAAACATAATCTTTAATAATAGACTTTCTAAATGATAAAAATTACACTTCAGTTTGTGATCTTGATTTATGACCTTTTCACCAGACTTGGCATCAAATCTATTTATATCTTAGTAGGTTTGTTTTTGGTCTGTCACTTTTCATTTCAAGTGTGTGAATGTATAAGTTTTGAAGATCAATTTAGTATCATTTCTATTACAGAGTAAGATGAGAGAACTTTAAACACAATGCCTTTTATTGCTGCTTGTGCCAGAAATTTACCTCAATAGAAACACCAATCATCAATTATTTTACTGGAGTTGTCATGCCACGTTAAAGAATATCAAAATAGCAAAAGAGACCTTCCAGAAACTAAGCAAAGTATTAAGAATATTAAGTAAATTTAAACCAAAAGGACACTTTTATATAGCATCAAAAATTGACAGTTTAAATTATGACAGTACATAATGAGAAAAGAGGGCTTGGAAAATTTAATACTCACAAGGTATATTGAAAGCAAAAAGGGACCGAGGAAAGTAGTGAATAGCTTACTTAGCAAGCTTGTTGAAAGAACTGGGATTAGGAGAGATCGCAAAAAGACAAGAATTGCTAAGAGCTACAAAGGACAGAAGGTTGTGGAAGGCCATAACTACTCATTCCCTGAAGAGTCATGGCACATAAAAGAATAACATTTTAGACAAAATTGAAATAAAAAGAAAAAAAACACTTATACATAGCCTCAGAAAGAGGCAACTGAAAGATCTAGGGTGCATAATAAAGAAAGAGTACTTAGAAAATTAGATACTCATGGGGTAGATTGAAGTAAAGAGGGACAGGGAAGTGCAGTGCATAACCTACCAAACAAGTTTGTGTAAATGGTTGGTAGAACAAGGATTAAAAGAGAGATAACAAAAAGATAAAAATTTACTAAGTGCTTCAAAGAACAGGGAGTTGTGGAGAGCCATGAACTGTTTTGTTTATGACTAAGAAGTTATAGTTTTGAAAATAACTTGTCACCCACAAGGACCAACAGAAATTTGGACTCTTGAGACAGGAAGGAAAAAAACTGTCCATATATGACAGTAGTACTTTATTTTCAATCTGATTTTGCCCTTGTACAAAAGGGTAAAAGACAGCAGGAGGATTCAGGTACTTACTAGAAGTGACCATTTTTCCAGTATCAAGGAACCGTAATATCAGAAAATTACCAAAATCCAGTTTTAATGTGGAAATAAATTCTAAACATTCTGTATTCAATGAGAGATTGTATGCAGTCTTTTTATATTTCACAATTATATATATTTTATTATGTGTGGGTCAAAATTGGTTAAGTATCAACTCTAGATGTTGATTAGCTGGTTGATTTTAAAATATATCAACCTCTTTTAAGTTATCTAATGTTGGATTCTTATATTGGACATCCAGTGAGGATTAAGTTCACTACTTGTTGCTTATAGTCAGTATGGAAAAAGGTAATGGTCAACCAAACTAGCCTCACTGACAATTATGCCATAGAAAGGTACCAACAATTTTAGAATGATAATGCTACAATTCTTCTTTTATGTACCCTGTTCCTTCAAGACATAGGCAATCATGGTTCTCCACGTCTCCCTATCCCTTTTGGCTCTTAGTATATTTGCTCCTGTTACACCTCGCAACCCCCATTCCGTCATCCACCTAATCAGGCCCTGCAAACATGTTATCCGCTGCCTTCCTCTGTCTCTTTTTCCTTCTATCTGGCCAGTCAGTATCAGGTTCTCCAAGCTCTCCTTCCTCATTGCATGTCCCAGGAACTTAAGTTGTCTCTTCCTGATGCTCAGTATTAATTTCCTGTATGTTGCCATTCTTTCCAACCCCTCATCGTTGCTTGCATGCTCAGTCCACAATATCTGTAGAACCACATTTCCGATGCTTCAAGTTTTGTCCTCATTTTTGATGATATTGTCCAGCATTCACTGCTGTGTTGAAGAACTGACATGACATAACAATCCAGTACTCTTTTCTTTGTTTCTAGTGAAATTTTCCTGTGTGTTAGTACTTTACTCAGCTTTTGGAATGTGCCCTTTGCCATGCCAATTCACCTTTGGATCTTTGTGTTGCACTTTCCATCTCCTGTTAGAATACTTCCTAGGTATTTAAATTTTTGTATTTGTTTGATTCTGGTATCCCCCATCTGTATTTGGCATTTCACAAAAGAAAAAAAAGAACTTCACTGAAAATATTTTTAGGATTTAGAAAACAAATTATATAATGATTAAAATTTAAGTTAAGAAAGAAACCTAAAGAAAGAAAGTTTCTTAGACACATAATGAGATGGTTGGCTTGGAGAACTTGACCCTTACTGGACATATTGAGTGCAAGAGAGGTAGAGGAAGTCAACAGACCATCAACCTGATATTATTGTATGAATGAATAGTGAAACAGTGGCAGGAAGATTTTTTTTTCACATCAGGCAATGCCACTAAGACACAATAAGTTACTGGGAGTTAAAGAGAATGAGACAACTTTAGAATCAACCGGAAAGTTTTGTTGAAGTTATATTTTAGAATACAGTTTAATTTAAGAAACTGTAAGATATTAAATGGAGTAATGTCATGAAAGAGATTTTTCATGTTGGTTAACAGAATATAAATCTCTATGGGATATTTAATCCCATAATTTAAATATTTTGAATGCAATTGTATGAAAACAAAGAATAAACCTCTACTTCTCATTAAAAGATGCAGAAAAAGTGTGAACTGGGCTTAGTTACAAAAGAAACACTGATAAATGCTATAAAGTATGGAAAGCTGTGATAATTCATAATTGGGACATGGCACACACAAGAAGATCTCTGGATAAATTGTTAACTAAGTCTAAAGAGCTTCTATCTGTTCTATTCCACTGAGCTTAGGGTGGAAAGATAAGTTATATGAGAATGGCTACTGAAAAGTTGTAAAGGCATGAGACATGGTAAACTTTAGTATTCAAAATGGTCCTCTAGATCCATCTTGTTTCTCGCATTCCCTAGTCAGACTAAAAATGTTTACAATCACCATCATAATCAGCATTATTGATGTTATAACACATCCATTAAGTGAAGATTTGCAGCCTCTGAACAATTTTATCTAATTATTTAATTTGGAAGGCTTGGATCAATTTTTTGATAAAAAAACTTAACCGTGTTGAGATTTAAACCCAGGTTTCATATAGCCATGAGCTCATTTGTAACATAGCTGATTTCATTCATCTTAATTTTCTTGAGTTGTTCCAAAAATGAACAAAATCAAAAAATGGTAAGAAAGAAGTATTTATAGAGTAATGCTATCTTGACCTCTCTTGCATACATTGTCATGATTCAGCTAAATCTGGTTCTATTCCTTTGTAGAAATATAAAGACTGTATGACATTGAAATGCTGACAATGCTAAACCAGGAAGATGTATTGGTGATGGTACAGAAATAATCACTTACAGAACATCAAACTCACATAAATCACTGGGCCTTAAGTATAAATCCCTAAATATTCTAATCTTTAAGAACCAAATAAAAAAAAAATCATCTGGAGTTTAATTATTCCAAAAATAAATGGTGCTACCACTCCAAGCCAAAAACAAAGTATGAAGTCATTCAATGTTTCATAGTTTTCTTCATAAGACATAAGTAAGTATAAGTTAAAAATTAATGAAGAAAAGATAATTTTTTTTCATTAATAAAATAAGCATCTATCAACAGAAAAATTAGATATCTGCCACCATTGATCACTCACACATGCAGTAAATTTAGTCCTTATTAGATGTGCCATTATAAAGATCTTAAAGTAAATCAGAATGAATATTTGATAAATATTTTCAAGTATTTCTGTAAATGGGGCATACATTTCTGCCAGTTCAAATAAATGGTGAATATATTTCTTGTGCAGCTATATCTACATATATACAGGTAAAAAACAGAATCAGTGAAGTATGTTCAAATTCAAGTTAATAAAGTTTATATTCACTGTTCTCTAAGTCTCCTGAAAAAGTCATGAATTCACTGTCAAATTGGCAGCTGAACTCAAGAGTTACCTATTTTTTTTTGTTAACTTGGGCAAGCAATGGTTTGTTAATTTTCATGCCTCAAAAATAAGACTGCTTTTACTGAATCATCTAAGTGACTATTTTCTGCCTTCTGTCAGTATGGCTGATGCTAACCTCTAGGAAAGTGAATCATAGCACCTTCTCAGGCTAATGTTCTCTGCTGACATGAAGTGGAAAGATTATATTGAATCCATTGCTATTTATAAATCTACCATTCATCCATGCTTCAAATATCAATGCCACATATTCTCCTGTTATATACTTAGAGATTCTTGAAAAAAAAAATCCAAAAAGTAATCTACAATGTTGTTGGTCCTGATCTGGCATCCCAGCTTCTGTCACTTTCCACTGCCATAATGTAGCATCTCTGTACTTTTTTTTTTTAATAAGTACTTTCATGATAATTGTTCTGATGAACTTTCCAATACATTACTGAGACTTTATTAATTTGAATACATTTCTAGATTGTCAGCAAGGTCTCATCATTTTAAAGTTAAAATGACGAGATGTAACCATAAGTTCTATGCTAAAAGTTTCTTCAATCACATTTTTTGCTTGTGGAAATCTCTTCTGGCTTCCTGCTTCCTAGTCAACTTTGATTAACAAAAATTTAAATACAATGTCTATCATTTATCACGTTTTATTTATTTTTGTTCTTTTATTGTTTTCTTTCCTTAATAGTAGTTTTCTCATATTGTCTTAGTGGCTTTATTGCTTTCTTTAGAGTGAAATGATTAAAAAATTACTTAAAGCCAGAAAATATTTTCAGATTGTAAGAATATTTTGGAGATAAGAATGTGCTGATACATATCCTACTAATTAATCCATAGCTGGGAGCAGAAGAAGTGAATTCATACTTTTTCCAAAGGTATTTGTGCATGTGAAGATAACAAACCCAACTAGAATTGAAACTTAGTTCTCTAATTTTCAATGTCATTATCCATTACAGCAGCCACACCTCCAAGTCATTACACCTGGTATTCTCAAGCAGTCACCTATTTAAGGACTGACCAGTTCTAACATTGCTTAACTTCACTATAATGGATCTCCATTGGATTCATTATAATGAAAGTATTAATGAACATTATATTAACTTAGCTCTTACTAATTTATGAAACTCAACTCTTTAAAACCCAATTTCATTTTTGTTCTGATAAGAGACTTCATGATAGCAAATATGTCATCAAACAACACCTATAAAGTGCTAACCTCTCTAATAGAAAATTGTATACCTGCTGTCTTGTTGTGCTAACTTTAAATCAATAGAGACTTTCTCAGTCCACAAAATCTTATATCTCTGTCAAGGACCCAAAGATGGAAACATTTCAAACCTCATCAGGAATATAACAAGGAGGAAATGAAAGTTCCCAGACTATGCTCTATGTATTTATAAACACAGATGTGAAGAGATAACCACTGATCATTTAAACAGTGTATATCACATCATAAACAAATCTACCAATAGAAAACAATGATCCTTCTTTCTGGGCCAATGTACTTATGATGAGGGTGGGGACCATGCTGATCCTACATGTATTCATAGTTTGCATAAGAAGGATCATAAACAAAAAACCTAGGCTTTCATGCTGTCATTTCTCTTTATTAATTAAAAGTTTGCATGTGGTATTTATTTTGTTTTTATTGCCCGGTTCACACTTCACCCACGTTTATTCAACAGGTGAAGAGGCTCATCCCTTGTTCCCTGTTTAGGATGTGGTCTCCAGTTTTCTCTTTTCCAATCTTTTCACTTTTTTCTTTTTTTTTTCAATTGGAGTAGATAGACTAAACTATTGCCTGGTTCACACTCCACCCATGTCTATTGAACAGGTGAAGAGGCTCATCCCTTGTTCCCTGTTTAGGATGCGGTTTCCGGTTTTCTCTTTTCCAATCTTTTCACTCCTGCGTAGCCCTCTACACATCAGTGGCATTACTGCCTTGCTCGGGGTGATACGATTAAAAAAAAAATCTAAATTTCTTTTGGAAAATTATAGATTGTTCTTTTTTAAGAAGATGGATCAAATTCAACGGTGAATATTTAAATATTCAAAGGAACAGTTACTTCTACTTATGCATTTCTTTCTTTTTTGTCATACCTCAGTCTCTGAGATAGCTTTAATAAAAGTGAAACACATTATATTGGTATAAATATTTTCTATTTGTTCTTTATCTTATATATTTGTATGTATATGTGACTGTACGTGAATGTTCCTCTATTTGCAGTGTTGACAAAAGCAAAGTTTTATCTTTTTTTTAAAGATATCTTGAGTTATTTCCCTTTGAGATTATCTTAACAATATTAACCATCTTTTCTTATTCCCTATTTTTCAATCAATGTCAATTTCATGACCTTCAAACCCAATTCATTTAAATAATTACTTTTCTTCTGATAACTGAAATATAACCCCTGTAAAATTTACTGAATGAAGAGATTTTTTTATATTCAATAATAAAAAGATTTCTATTATTAAGTCATAAAAAAGAAATTATCTATAAATTTTATCTTTTGAAAATCCAAATAGATTCTGCTTCAGTTTTTCTGATTGAATTATTTTTCAATATCATAAAAAATATTATCAATCTAAATAGTTTTATTTAAAACAAAAGCTGAGAAGATAATATTGTATCTGTAAGAAGTGCTCTTATAAGGATTATAATTACTGGAACACATTTCTTTTGCCATATATTGATGAAATACGAAGGGGAAAAGATCATATTTTTAGCTAGCAGTGCAACAGAAGAAAAAAATTATTTCTAAACATTTCTTTTTAACTATATTCAATATTTCTGTAACCACATTATTCACAGTAAGAAATAAAATGATCTCACCATTTTATATCTGAAATGGATGGCTCTAAAAATGCTGCCAATATAATATTTGAAATGCTACAAGATTGTAAATTAAAACAATGATATGATTGTCTTAAAGGGTGTTGTTAATATAAAAATTCAACTTTATGGGAAGAAATAGATGTAAAACCATAATTTTAATTACTTAAGAAGGAAATACTTGATTTAAGAGTTAACTAGCAGTTAAAGTAAGGGTAAACAGCAATGTTAATTAATTTTAGGTTGGAGGTATATATAATTAATAATAGAGGTAGGATTATATAGTATATAGTGAACAGTTTGAGATGAATTTAAATACATCTAAGAACACAAATTATGTTGTGGTGGCTATAAGTACTTATTTCATTACATTGGTTCAAAACATTACTTTTCAGGAATTTAATTATTTTTTCTTGTAAGCAAAGAAAACATTTTTCATGTAATGATTTATATGTTCTAGCTTTTTTAATATTTTCCATTTTACTGTGGGTGTTTTATTTGCATCTTTTAATTGCCAATAATATTTAGAAAGTGAAGTTGAATTGCTACAAGTTTTATTATTAAAGGATAGCTTATACTTATACAATCATGATTTACAAGTGTTTTTAGTACCTCCAATGTAATGTTTGATAATAATTGAAATTTTTGTGATAGAAATAGTAGCTTGATATATTATGGAGTCTGTGAGACATCTATTTTGCAGAAAACTTTCATTACAATTGTAAATATTAGTGTTATTATCATTATTCATAATAGAATGGTTTTGATTGCTAATCTTGTTATATTGTTTTTCTTCTGAATGATAAGGGAGCTTGATTTCAAGTCTGCTTGTGGGCCATGCCTTTCATGAAGATGAGACTTTGATCTCAAAATATTAATGAATAATAAATAGGTAATACCCAACACCTTCTTTACCTTCCTTTATTTAACAACGCATTGTGATAGTCTTCAAAACCTACCCACATATATGTAAAGTGTTGGACTATTACCTATTTATTATTAGTATATATATATATATATATATATACATATATATATATATATATATATTTTCTTCCTGTCACACTCATGGAGAGGGAGACAATAGTGAGGCAGCATTGGCTCAGTTCAGTCAAATCTAAACTTATTTATAAATGAAACTTTGTCTGTGTGTGTATCCGTTACCTATAGACTCCAAAATGGCTGAACCGATTTTCTTGAAAATTTACACAGTTGTACTATAAGCGTCTGCAAGTGTTCTTAGCTAGGTTTTGTGTCAAGGTACCACAGATAAATATTGAAAATCGAAAAAAATCGGGTTATAGAAGGAGTGGTCTGATTTTAATCAAATTTGATACACGTATAGACAAAGACAAGAAACAATATTCAGAAGTTTCTAGGTTGCAGTTCTTAAAATAGTGCAGAAAATTAATAATATATATATATATATATATATATATATATATATATATATATATATATATATATATATATATATATCTATAAAAGGCAAGATGTTTGTGTTTTTTGTCTGTTTATCTGTTTGTATGTCCTTTATACAAATCCACAATGTTTATGCGATTTTCACCAAACTTCACACAAATATCCTTTAGGCTGAGTCTGAGCTCCAGGACCATAGATTAGTTTTAAAGCTTTCATTACATCCAAGCAACGCCGGGCTATACTGCTAGTATTTTCTATATGCAAATGGTTATTTTGCATTACTGTTTGTCTTTCTCTCAGATGCATAAGCCTCGATATGATAAACTTCATTTGGCAGCAAAGCCTCTTATAAGCAGATTGTAGGTTTTGAGGATCATGGAACCATCACTTAATTGTTATTGTTCCCAGGTTCACCTAAACCTGTAGTAGTAGCACTTGTTAGGGCCCCAGTTATGGGTAAACAATGTACTCTTAACAAAAACAAAACCCTATAAACATTTACAAATACATTTTTGTAGCAAAAGCACCAGAAATACATTTTTATATTAAAAAATTTGCCAAAGATATATATCACCAACAATGACATTTTAGAATTTCATGAAGTATTATAATGACATCTCAAAATTTAACAAAAAAACTATGACACATCACAGAATTTATGACAATGAAACAAATCCGAATTTCATAAAAGATTATGATGAAACATATTGGAATTTCAGACATGATAAGCTCTTCAGCAAGATTTATATTTACTTACCAAAGGCAAGATCAACATGCTACTGTAATAGTAATAAAAATTTTATAAATTTTAAATATTCTCTTGTACCTACTAAATCAAAGGGAATCTCTAATAAGTAATTTCTTTTGAATTCTTAGTTTGAATAGGGATCAAAATAAATCTGTTTTAATGTGTAAGTAATTTGATATGAAGCTTAAAATTTTTAATTTTGAAGGGTTCTAATAAGTGGTTACAGTTAGTAAGAGAAAAAAACAAATGAAAGTTGACACCAATTTATTAAGCATGGGAAAGTATGTCTTAGGAGCTCACAAAGAACATAGTAAATTACTCTGATGAACAGTGTGAAGATTTCACCTCTTTTTCTCTGTTGCATGTTTCTGTCAATCGATTCCAGTTAAGCATTCCAAGTTTCCCAGCAAACATATTTTAAAATAAAATCAATATTTCTGAATATTTATAAATCTTATTTTATTTTTTTGCTTTTTCTTGGATTCCAACCAACACTTGAAATATCCATCAATTTTTATAATATAACTTTCTAATGTCTTTTCCAATATTTTTCATTGTGTGTATCAAGATATTTTTAATTTGGTTGTCATATGGATTTTAAAAGTGCAAAGAGGCACTGATACAACTATTGTAATCAACTGAAGATTCTTATATGTGTATGCTTTGTTTTGTTTAACAGCATATCAACTTCTTATGGGCCATTTAATGCCAAAATTTAATTTTCTTTGAAGCTTTTAAGTTATAAAAATATGATATATGTTATTCTACTTTCACAACTGAATACATGTTAGATAATACTCAGCTTTTGTGCATATTTTTTCTTTTTAATCACAAAATTATTTTGCCTGAAGCAAGTCAAGAATGCTATTAATACACACGGGTTACAGAAAGTGAAAGTAATAGAAAAACTGAGTATAGGGAGGGTTGAGGAAAGGATAAAAGATGAGCAAGATTTAAGAAAATAGAAGATGGCACTTGACATTGGATTTAAATGAAGAGTGTAAGTATCAAGATGTGGATGTGCGTTGTGGTGCAGTGGATACTGACTCAGAACGACAGACCAGGGTGCCGAGTTCAAATTCCAGTTGAAGTCATTGCATTCACTTATGCACAAATACCCTTGGGAAAGGTATTAATCCATCTCTTCCCACCAGTTATGGGTTAAATAATAGAACAGAAGATGGCACTTGACATTGGATTTAAATGAAGAGTGTAAGTATCAAGATGTGGATGTGCATTGTGGTGCAGTGGATACTGACTCAGAACGACAGATCAGGGTGCCGAGTTCGAATTCCAGTTGAAGTCATTGCATTCACTTATGCACAAATACCCTTGAGAAAGGTATTAATCTGTCTCTTTCCACCAGTTATGGGTTAAATAATAGAACAGATTGGATTATATAGCCTTGGCTGGCAACCAGTCTACTGCAGAAAGCAATGCCAACTTACTGCCCAGTCAGTCATATTTGAAAGAGACATGATCACCCAAAGCATGTATCATATATAACACTTAACTGACTGACTGAAATATCAGGGAAGCAAGGGAGTTCCGCAGACGGGAAGTGCAAGAAAAAATTGTTTCTGTAAAACTGTTGCAAAACTTCTTGGGAAAAGATCTTGAGCCATATGTGCACCACTCTGAGCCAAAACCTCTTGCTGTATTTGTTAATCTTCATGAGTGGCTCCCTTTGCTTACTCTTCTACCTAAGAAGAGGCAGTCTTACTCAAAAGATGCTGAGCAGCCATTATTATAGGTCACACACATAGAAAACGAAGTTGTTTGAATAAAACATTCTCTTTTCATCATATCTCCAAGTTCCTTTAATTTGAATTGACAATATTCATTGTATAAGCTAGTAAATGACTTGAATTATAAAAAAAAGTATTTCAGTTATTAACTTTTTGTTAATCTTATTTTCTTATTGCATTATAGGTTGTTATTTTTATAGTGTTTATTTTTATACTGGCTTCTTCATGTGTTATGTTTAGAAAATATGCTGAAATGTTAAAAATGTGTCGTGTCCGTTCAGGACATAAGCAATCATGGTTATTTCTATCCTTTGTGGCTAAACTGTTGATTCCTCTCTTTATGATATTTGAAATAAGATCTATTTGTAACATTGATTCTTGTTTTTGAAAATATTAATCTGATTTTCTATTAAAGCTTTTAGCCACAAACAAAACCTATTTGGGTATTCTTTATAATCTAAGCACTTACAAGTAGGCTTACAAAACAGATTTTATGGGCTGTGTTCGTTTACAATATGGCAATAATGGGTCTCTACAATTTCCTGCTTTTTGTAGCTAACTTAGTAAATTTTATCTTTTCAATATCTTTCGTAAACCCTGTTTATGCAATGTTTTCCTCTGATATATATCCTGTGAGTATCAATTTTTCCAAGCCCTCTTTCCTCATTATGTACCCTAGAAATTTTAGCTGGCTCCTGATGTCAAGTATAAGTGTCCTTTTTACTTTCTTTTTCTCTAAAACTGTCATTGCTCACATGTTCCATCCATAGTATTCTCAGACTGTAGGACATTTCTGTTGCTTCAAGTTTTTTCCTTCCTCAGTTATGAAATTGTTTAGCATTCACAGTCATATAGGATTGCTATTTGATGTCAGTTCTTCAATATAGCAGTGAATGCTGGACAGTATCATCGAAGATGAAGGAAAAACTTGAAGCAACTGAAATGCGGTTCTACAGAAGGATGCTGTGAATATCATGGATCAAGTATGTGAACAATGATGAGGTTTTGGAAATGATGGAAATGAAAAGAAAATTAATACTGAACATCAGGAAGAGACAGCTAAAGTTTCTAAGACATGCAATGAGGAAAGAGGGCTTGGAGAACCTGATACTAACAGGCCAAATAGAGAGAAAAAGAGACAAGGGAAAGCAGCAGATAACATATTTGAAGGACCTAATCAGGTGGATGATGGATCGAAGGTTCCATGGTGTAACAGAAGAAGGCATGCCAAAAGCCACCAGGGATAGGGAGACGTGGAAAGCCATGATCGCCTACATCCTGAAAGGAAACATCACATAGAAGTAGACATATGACATGGAAGTTAAGTGCTCTTTTCTTTGTTTCTAAGAAAATTCACCTATTTCTTAATATTTTACTTAGCTTTTGGAAGGCAATGTTTTCTCACTTAATGCATCTTCTGTTTTAAATGTCATAATTACCATTGTCTGTTAAAACACTTCCAGGATATTTTTTTTTAACTATCCTAGATATTAGAGTTATAATATTACAAGTAGTATTACAAAACTTATATGTAGCACTCATCATATATAATTGGAATTGTAGCAATTATTTTATTAGTATAATTTATCAAAAATCAAAGAGATCAATACCTGTGTTCTTCCTGTAGCTATTTTGCCAAATGCTTTTCATTGAAATTTCTTTCCTGGTAAAGAAATTGTCAACTTACCTCCCCTTTGCTCTAAACATTTCTATTTCTATAGGCAAAGCCTATTTGCAAGCTAAATCTTTGAAGACATAACTTAAATATATTAGCTAAATACTGTTGCCATATCTGGTCGGATGCCCCTGCTATTCTCCTTGGGGTTCTTGACAAGGTACAGCGGAGGGTCTGTAATGTGATCTGACTTGGCAGACTGCCTGCGGTCTCTCTCTCACCGGCGCGACGTGGCTTCCCTGTGTCTCTTCTATAAATACTCCCATGGTTTCTGCTCCGATGAACTTAGATCACTAGTGCCCCCTAGGTTCGAATTTGCAAGAGATACTAGATTAGCAACTAGATCCCACCCTTTTACAGTGAAACCGATAAAATGCAACCACAACTTCTACTCCAACAGTCTCTTTTCTCGTACTTCCCAACTGTGGAATTCCCTTCCACATGACTGCTTCCCTGACGGCTACAATCTCCAGGAGTTTAAATGTAAGGTCGATAGACACCTTCTAACACAATAACTCGCTTCCCTTCTTTCAAACACTCTTCCCATCCTCCCAACTACCTATCACCCCCCCTCCTTCTGACATTTCCTATATCTAACCACTCTTCCTATTTACCTTCCCCTATGTAGCCCCAAGTGCAATAGTGGCAGTGGAATGCCTTGCTTGGGGTGAAACGATTAAAAAAAAAAAAAAAACAGTTTCATTGATTCTTCCTTCTTTCAATTCCACCTCCATTTTCCCTTCCTTTTCAATAAATTTCTTTCCTATTGGCCATTTTCTGATTTCTTGTCAGAGCAGAAACAGAGACTTGGTTTTATTGATTTGGTCAAAGGTTCTTCTTTTCATGAAATTAGTTTGGTTGAAACTTTCTTGTTTAAACTACTTGCTAAGTCTTTTTTATTTGGCATTGTGGAAAGCATTTGAAGGTCAAAATGTCAAAGTTTTAATTCTTAGGTATTCAACAGCTACAGTTATTCACAAATGTTAGCAAACTTAGAGATTGATAAGCTATGTAGTAATATTTTAAATGGTTTAAATTTTAAAAGCCAAAATTTGCATTAAAACTATTGGTTTTTGTAGATTGATAGTTTCATATATGGAATAATATCACATTTTTAGCAATTCTTTACAACAAAGAAATATTAATATATTAGGTTTTTCAGAAAGTCCTGACTCACTTAAGAAGCGAAAAGAAAGCAACAAAATTTTAGAGAGCAAAACCTACATTTATTCTTCCACTTTCTCACCATCGGGATGTGGCTTCCCTCTGTCTGTTCTATAGATATTTTCATGGCTACTGCTCTGACAGACTTAAGTCACTGGTACTCCTGCCACAGGAATTTACTCGTGCAACCAGACTGGCAATTGGGTCCCACTCATTCACAGTTAGATCAACCAAATGCAGACAACAATTCTACTCCAGCAGCTTCTTTTCTCACACTTTTCACCTGTGGAACTCTCTTCCATATTCTTGTTTTCTTGATGACGACAACCTCCAGAAATTTAAATGCAATGTTAATACCCATCTCTTAACCACTTGACTCTAGTTATTTCTACATAACCCTGTATATCTTTTCCTTTCTCTCTACCTTTACAACCATCATCACACCTGTATTCCCATCCTTCTCTTGTTCCTTTCTTTGTCACCCCCTGTAACTGGTTCATCTTTCTCTTTACTCTCCTATCTAATCTTTTACTCTTATGTAGCCCCTTGCATATCACTGGCATTACCGCCTTGCATCAAGTGAAACAATTTAAAAAAAAAGTCCATCATTCTCGAAGATCTTCTGCCAGTGATCTGTCAGCATACCACTCTGATGGATTTGAATAAAAAAACTGTCAACAATCTTTCTTCACTTAATCAAAAGTAATGAATTGCTGGTCATAGAGGAAGTGTGCCATTGAGTAGAAATAGGATATAATTACTCAAAGCATTATCAGGACTGAATGGTGGATGTGGAAGAATCTCAACATTGTCCATCTCTTTAAACTTCTCTTTAGTGAACTTTGTAGTGTGTGGCCATGCAATGTCTTGCTAAAACAAAGCCTAACCTTCACTAACCAAAGCAGAATATTCCTTTAGTTTGTTGTACATGTGGTCAGGCTGTTGGTGACAGAGTTTAGTGCTTATGGCACAACCATGTGGAACAAGCTTGAAATGGAGTACACATATGTTAATTCCACCAGACAAAAATCAACGTTTGTTGTTTTCTTTCTACTTCTATAGTGAGTCAGAACTTTCTGGCCAACCTAGTAGTTTGAACTGCTGTTTGAAAATGATAATTGCTTTTGTTTTTGAAAAAAATATTGAATGGCTAGTTGCAAAGGAAGTGTGTCATCGAGCAGAAATAGGACTTAGTTACTCAGAGCATTATCAGGACTGAATGATGGATGTGGAAGAATTTCAACATTGTCCATCTGTTAGAACTTCTCTTTAGTGAACTTGGTAGTGTGTGGCCATGTAATGTCATGCTAAAACAAAGCCTAACCTTGACTAACCAAAGCAGGATATTCCTTCTTTAGTTTGTTGTTAATGTTGTCTAGCTGTTAGTGATACGGTTTAGTGTTTATGGCACAACCATGTGGAACAAGCTTGAAATGAGTACTCCTTGGTAATTTCACCAAACAGAAATCAAGATTTGTTGTTTCCTTTCCATTTCTGAATTCAATCAGGATTTTCTGGCCAACCTATTATATTTTTGAAACATGGTATTGTAACTATTTACATTGTTCTGACTGTTGTTGCTGACTGTTACTCAATGATATTATTGGCTGATAGCTAAAATGGTCTGCTAAACCAACTTCCAATCTGGACATTTAACTTCTGGGTCTTTACACAGTTCAGTGATAGAAATATCTGATTAATAACCCAGGTTGATTGATATGCAGATGGCAACATTTAATTGACCATTTAATTTTCATTATTCTTAGCTTAATTTATTCCGGCAGACAACATTGCTAATTAATTCTTGACGTTTAAACAGAGAAGAATAATTATGTTATTCAAGTACACCATGATCTTTCATCTCTCATATTACTTCAAGATGTAAGTTATCATAGCTCTCCACAACTTCCATGCTTTTGTAGCTATTTACAAAATTTGTCTTTTTCTATCCCACACTCCTTGTTCTGCTATTCATTTAAATAAATTAAGTAGGTTGTAGAGGATTTTTAGTCCTCTAACAACTTATATAATGATTCATCCAACAAGAAATAATAAAAACAACAACTCCAATTTGTAACCAATGAATTAAAATATATTCAACAAACAACAAGATATATAATATCAGTACATACAGTAATGTAAAGTAAAGAGTTGTTCCCCTTTGTTTGTAGAACAAAGTAAGATGTATGAAGTTTTTTCTTGAGCTGAAAAATGGTTTGTTACAGTTGTTAAGATTTACATGTAAAAACAAATAGAAATACAATTATTTGGAAAGTAATTATAAATGTCAAAGGTTTTGTTCAAAGATCAAAAGTTCTTGATAAAAAAATGTTTCAGACAGAAGACAAGGTTTGTGCCTGTGTGTGCGTTAGACGAGGGATGAGTAGAGAGACTTACATGTGGTGTAGTCTAGGCAGCTTGTGGGGTCTATTGATTAAGCTTTGAAAAACTGTTGTATTTATCTGCAGAAAGTGGCTTGACGAGCGAGCGTGGGAGAAACTGTGTTTATATAAGAAAAGTCAGTGATTGGCTAAAAAATTAACCAATCAACAAAACACACATGAAAGTTGCTTCTGAGGTGAAAGGTTAAAGCGACTGCGATTGTTAAATTGTCCTATACAATAACAGTAGTTATTTATAAGCCAATCACAGACGAGTAAATTACATGGCTCGAATGTGGATAAGAAAAACACATAGCAACCGCTATATAGGTTATTTGTTGTTTTTCTTCGCTCCTCTTGTCTTCACTATGCTGCCATCTGAATTTCAAATTCTCCTCTTTCAATAAGCTCTTTCTGATTTTAAATATGTGTCCTTTTTGTTGCCATATTCCTCAGAACTTCTCATTGCTTATGTATGTCATCT